>VWZX01005818.1:0-433801 GCA_013399015.1 Galbula dea
GTACAGTGGCAAGATCACCTCCCTGCTCCTGCTGGTGGCCTGGTCTAGTGCATGTGGCATCTAGTGCTCCCTGGATGGCCTGGTCTAGTGCATGTGGCATCCCTGCCCATGGCAGGTGGGTTGGAACTAGATGATCTTTAAGGCCCCTTCCAACCTCAGCCATTCTATGATCAATAATAATGGAAAAGTACAGATCTGAAGAGGATCCTACAAAATAATTAAAAGAAAAACTGTAAACTCAAGAAGCAGAATAAACAAAAAATGAAAAAAAAAATAAATCCAAGAGAAGAGTGTAAGCAGGAACAGATGGGAAGTAACAAAATAAGAAAAATATGTGATGGGGAGAAAGAGCAAGAGATGGGAGCAAGAAAAATTGAAAAGTTATGGCACTTCTTATTCTGACAAGATTTTCTGATACCTTTCCTTGTGAAAGGTTAGGAATCTGGCTTTGAACTCTTCATACAGATAAAATTAATGAACTTCAGCTGAGGAAGGTAAATGCATGTCATAAACATTGTTAATATTTGGGGAACTTTAAGCATTATCATTAGGAAAAAATGTAAGTTTATGTTTATAGACTTAGTATATTAATTAATTAAAAAATGTATTCGAGGCTGCAAAGTCAAGTTTCATGATACTGAGTAAAACACAGTCAAAATTGCTGAGGATGCACCTTGCCCCATCACCCAAGTCTTTAATTAAGAGGTTAAAGAGTACTTCACGCTGTATTGACCCCTAGGGTCCAGCACAATTGACTGGACTTCATGCCACTCATCACATGCCTCTGCATCTCTGAGCAGTTCAATTTTCATCTCACCTCATTGTCCACTTATCTGGGCACACTTCATCGGTTTGTCTAGAAGGATGTTATGGGAGACAGTGTTGAAAGCCTTTCCTAAAGTCAAGATAAACAACATCCACATCATCCTAAAAGGCCAGCAGGTTGTTCAGGCATGATTCTTGCTGACTACTCTCAATCACTTTCATCCTTTGTATGTTTCAAATGGTTTTTCAGGGTTATTTACTCCATCATCTTCCCAGGGACTAAGGTGAGTCTGTCTGGCCTGCAATTCCACAGATTCTCCTTCTTGTCCTTCTTGAAGATGACTGTCAAGAAAACTCCAGTTTCCATGACTTTTCAAAGATTATTGAAAATGGCTTCATAACGACTTTAGCCAGCTCCCTCAGAACTCATAAGGTTCCATGGACTGTATGTCTAATTTGTTTAAATGTTCCCTAACCCGATCCTCATTTCTGACTGAATTTTTGCAAGATGTTCAGCCAAAGACTGAAGCCTTCACATCAAATACAGTTCATCAGATAGCAGCCCATTGTAATCTGGTGCTTTGTATGCAAGCTGGCTTGTAGCAATCAGTGCTATTGGTATGTGATGTGTGTGCATGTACATTACAGTTTTCTTAACCCATTAGAGATGGTATTCAGCTCAAGTACCTTTAGAGCTATCTAATGGTTAAATATGTAATTAAGAAATAGTTGTTTGCATTCCTTTTATAGTTAATGGAAAAAGACAGGCACCTCCAGCTGACTCATCCCACTTACTTTGGATTAACTCTACCCTTGGTGCCCTAGAGAATGACAATTTAGTACTTTTAAATTCTCTAAATCATATACCATGTGTTTAAGGGTCTATTCTACCCAGTTAAAATTCAAGCACAAAATATCCTTTGGTTGTAAAGAGAACAAGATTTCAGTGTACATATGTAATTTTTTCTAGCTGCATTGTCAAAGGCTAAAATTCTTTCTTGCTTTGATCAGTGGCATGGATTAGAAATAAGGCAAAAGTCCTTTCTGAGAGTTTCTCAGCCAGCTGTAGAACAAGGTGGGAAACTATGAATCTGAAAGGTGGAATAAATTCTATCACCATTTAATAGACAGCAGTTGCACCTTTTCTGACACAGACAATGTAGTGCCTAGAGAACATCAGAATTTGCTGTGAACTAGATATGACAGTGGGACACTGAAAAACAGTCCACCAATTATGCTTAGAAAACACACTAAAGTTTGGTTTGTCTGCTTGGATACATTTTGCTGGACTTCCACAACACTGTGAGAAAACAAAGCAAAAATAAAATTACCCTGTTCATGCAGAGATCATGTGTTCATAGCTGTTTCCCAGATCTCACAGGAAGCAGTAGAAATGTGCCAGCATATTTCCCATCTGAACAAATGTGATACTGGGTGCCATGCCTTGAGATGATATGTGCTTTCCTGCAGAGCTAAGCCTTGCAAAAATTACCAGCAGACCCAACTAACCTGAATTGTCCTGGGATAGAGGAAAAATTGATGAGGCATGAGCTGTACCAACTCAAAAAAAAAAAGAATTCCTATCAGACTTCCCTACTTTTTCTTTGCTAGTATAGTATTTTCAGCAGTATTATGTCTGCTGCATATTTTGATAACCCACATGTAGGCTAAACAGACCAACTGAGGTCTTACATGGTCCTACATTATCCCTTACAGAGAGGACTTGAAAGAAATTCTATAGGTGTATGTAGCTTTGTGTTTAACAGGCAAAGAAGCATTACCAACAAGGCTGCATTCAAGGGCATGTGAGCATGTTCCATGGCTCTGCTGGAAAATAAATTGGTTGTAGAATAATAGAACAATAAATGATGGATGGAAAACTTTGCAGCAAATTAGGCATTATCTGTCAAAAATCCCTCTTCTCCCTCCTTCACAAGGCTAAATGGGGCATGGCTCGTCACAAAGAGGAGTTTCAAATAATTTTTTCATGAAAGATAATGCATATTTCTTTTGGAAAGTATAGCTCTGTGCCACTGTGAATAAATAAACAAGGAAACAAACACACTGGCTGAGGACCACAATAAAAACAAAATGGACATTTTACTTGAGCCTGCACTTCACAGCTTCTTCTCAACTGGATCATCCTGAAATACTGCATTAGTTATTATACTGTACTGTAATAACTACTGTTCTAGCTACTTATAGAGAAGTATTTTTTGGTAGAAAATAAGATTTCATATGATAATATGGTGCTGTTTTATTATCTGGGTTTTCAAATTACTTCCATGGTGATGTTTTTGGTATTTAATGTTCTTTTATTGATGCCTGCATGAAACCATGTCTGAACTATATATAATGGCAGTTATAAGTGAGCACACCCTTCTTTTCACTGTCCTCCCTTCCTTCCTTCAGTGAAACGTGAGGTCTGTGGATTTTGTAGGATTGTATCATTGTATTGCCAAAGAGATAACAGACTGAGCCTTTCTTCACTGTGCCCTATTTTCTTGCTTTTTAATTTTTTTTTTTTTTTTTTTTTAATAAATAATACAACAAGTGTTGACAGTTCGGGAAAATCCCCTAGTTGCATGAGAGGACTCTTGGATACACTTGAAGTGAGGAATTTCTTTGATGATGTAAAGTTACTGGCATAGGATCATTGGCAGGTGTGTTAGGGTGAATGTGGCCAGAATGATACTTCACCTTAGGGATTGCCAACTCTTGGACCTGCCTTTTCCAGTGGCATAGAACTGATCCCATAGTAAAGAACTGCAGGTAGTTCATAATGGATGCATCTGAGAGTGTGGATCAGCAAAGCTAATCTTTCTAATCAGGTAATCTGATAAATATTCTTTCTGGAAGTGCAGGGAAATGCTGGGTGGAAGGGAACAGCTGGAATCCTTTTAAAGCCTAATTGCCTCATGTGCACCACTCTTTTCATTTATGGTATAGCCAACAGTTGGACAGGACACGTAGCTCATAGGCCACTTTTTTACATCAGTTTAGCCATGCCAGGAAGCAGGGTCATTAATCCTTGGCTGTGTTTATGTGCATAGCACCCCACAACCATAATGCAAGCCTGCTCACTGTTGTTCTAACATTGCTAATTAGGAGGAGTTGAGCAGACATGTCTGGTACTCTCTGAGGTCCAGCTGGTATCTAATTTCCAGCAGAGTTTCCTGAGAAACATGAAGGTCAAGTAACTTCCCCAAGGTTACACCATAAGTGGCTCAGCTGGGATTAGGAACCAGATTGTCCTTGTTCCTAATCTTTTGCCTTGTTAATCACTGTGGTCTTTTTCTACAAATGCCTAACAAGTTCATATTTGTATATTAATCAACACATGAGCAAACTCAAATTGGAGGAATAGTTTTCATGATAAGGCAGACAGTGAAATAGCTTTAGCAAAGCTAACTCTTAACTGAAATGGAAAATAAGTAAGGCTGGATTTTGCTTATGGGAGCTATTATTTTAATGGCACCGTTGAACTTCTCTTCTTGATCTGTTATTTCTCAAAACTGTGCATATCTGGCCACCCTACCTTATCAACTGTCAATAGATATGCTATCAAGGAACATATATCTCCTGAACTTTTTGGAGTCTGTATTTACTTTTATTATAACTCAAAGAAGTTGGCTGACTAGCAATCCAGAACCAGTAACAAGGTGGCTGGGACATGGTTCGTCTCTTTGTAAAACTATGTGATACAAATACTACAGGATTTAGGATTATCGAATTGTCAGAATGTAGTTGTTTTACTCATCTCTTATGTGGAACAGAGTACTCCATCTTTAAGAGGAAAACCAGCAACAGAGTTTTTAATTAGGATGAGGAAACCTCCTGATTTTTCATATTTGTAAGTGAAAAACACGGTCAGTATAATGGAGCATGAAACAGTTTATAGAGACAGCTGGTTTTAATTAAAGGCTTAGTTTCCCAAATACAAAGACACTTCATTACAAACTAACAAACATTTGCACACCAATAGTCTGCTCTGTTTCTGTAAACAGGAATGGGTACAATGCACATGGCTGGAGAATTGCTTGGGAAGCCTCATGGGGCACAGAACTAAAATAATAGCTAACACATCTCACACGGATTAAGGAGCCAGAAAAACAAAAATGTCTTTATTTAGCCAGTTACTACATCAACACACTGTAACTGATCTCCTGCCATTAGACAGTGAAATCTAAAGCCATGAGGCACAATTAGAAGGCAACCTGGCACCTGCTTTCTCCCATACATCTTTTGAAATAGCTAGAAAGAGACTATGTGTCTCATCAAGGGATTGAGGATGGTATATGAATAGTTCTCGGTTGTACATTCCTACTTCAAATACAGCCCCGTACCATATGGCCTGGATTTCTATATAAAGGGAGTTTGATCTGTACCTCCATTCTTCAACAGTTACCACTTGATATTAATAACCCTTGCAAAAGTGCCAAAGATGAACCAATATGGAAGTGGGACTCATGTGCAGCATGATTGTAGATGATTAAATGCAATGACATAGTTGTGGGGCTATGCAAAGAAACTTCTGTTATGCTGCTGCCTTTGCCAGACCTGAAGGAGGATGATCCCCTAGCTAAAGGTTCAGAATGCAAGATGATGCAAAATTTAAGAATTGTTGACTATATTAAACCAACAGATTATTAGATTTTAGTCTAAGAATAATGCTTTTGAAACCATTTGAGACCTCGTAGGAGGCTAATGAAACAGAGTAAAACTGGAGAGATTTCTGTTAATGTCTAACTTGATACCATGATGAGATATTGGATCAGCTGGAGATTTTCTTCAGAGCAATTTCTAGAAGACCCAGCTAAAATTCAGCATGTGGTGATATAAGAAATGTACAGAAAGGTTCAAAGGTATCTAAGTAAAAGAAAACTGTTTAGTCAGACTCTATTTTCCTATTAGATTCAAGGTTGGTATGGCTTTTGTTAGAAGAGGTTTATCAGCAGTGACTGGAATGGAAGTTATCATTGTTCGAGCAGCAGGGAGGCAAGAAGTTGTGTCCAGTTCTGCATAGAGATACTTTCCACAGAATTCAGCAGGAAGAAAGCCCTCATATCTGAATGTTGTTTACTTCTCCCCTTAGTTTTTGGGATAAAGTGCACGTATGTATCCAAATTTAAAATGCAGGAAGTCACACTGATATTCAGAGAAAAACATACTGTATTAAAAATGACATCCAGTTCTTGAAAAAGAAATGCAAATATGTCCTAATAGATATCAAAGAAGGTACAAAGCTATTGGTCTGTAGTGTAAGACAAAGAAATACTTTAAGCTAAATAACAGCATTTGTTGCAGAACAAATTAATCTTATGAAGAACTAATTCTTTTAGGACCCTCATGAATGTACACCTTCACTCCAACTGATGAATAAACTAAGGCAGAGAGGTTAAACAACCTGACCTGAAGCGTCCAAGTATGGACATGTGCACCTAGGTAAAAAGTGTGAGAGGGCTCTACTGACAGATATTCGTAACTATTAGAAATGCAAAAATGAACAGAAGTTATGGTGTTATAGAATATATAATGCCATGTCATATGTCATGGCATGGAACAACTTGGGGATTTAAATATTTCAGTTTGGGTATCTGTACCTTCCAAAAGGGAAATTAGCACTTGCCTTGCTAAAGAAAATGAGACCAGTACTCAGGATGTATTTTGTAACGTTGCATCGGAAAGACAGTATGTGCAATGGTGTGTGGTTTCTAGTTTGTGTGCCACCAAGAGTAACATCTTCCCCATTTTGAGAAAGGCTTGGTGATTGTCTTGTTTTCTCAGCATCTCTGTGCATTTACAGATCAATGCAATTTGCTTTGATTCAAAGTTTTCTGGGTTTGCCAGTTCCTCTTGTCTCAGCTGGGCAATTGTGTACCAAGTCACTGCTCACATGTGGCCTCAATATTGATAAAAAGGGTGTTGGGGTGCTTCATTAGTATCTGCTCATGAGGAGAGGTTCATGTCACACAACAAATACTGCTAGCTCATCTGTCTGACACTGAAAGCTGCAAAGTCAAGATGTCTCTCACAGTCAGTTCAGGCATCTCTCTCTTAATCATCTGGCCATAACTAGTTTTCCAGAGGGTAATGGCCTCACCTCTGAGCTGGCTGATCAATGTAACTTGCCTTGATGTACAGGAAATGGGACAGGATGTTACGAGTGGCTTAATGCCTTTTAGTTGTAATTGTGCTCTAGATTTTTGCTCATGAGTGTTGGTTTCTGCCGAAAATCTTGATCCAATTTTCTGTTTTCTAGAACTTGTCCTTGTTCCACCTTCTACTGAGTGCTAGTTACTAATCCTGACCTTGATCTGTTCAGCCTTGGTTCCTAGCTCTTGCCTTTGTTTTCCAGCCCTAGTTTCTGGCAAGGCAAGTTTCAGCCACAATGGCTCCTGATGCTGAAGACACTTGCATGCATTGAGACTAATATTGCAATGAGCCAAATCTGATCTTCACTTAACCATGCAAACTTTAGTTTTCATATATTCCAAGGACAGTGGTTTTAGTATTGTCTGATCAAAAAATAGATACGTGGAAATTCTGGTTCTGGTACCAAGGCAAACTACTTATGAAGGTGAATCTTACCCTTGAGCAGATAATTACTAATTGAGTTACATGATGTAGACCTATAAATACAGTGATAAACTTTTTAAAAGTTTAGTTTACACATTTTTAAGTATGCCTTTTCCATCTGCTCTCTGGCAACAGTCCCTTGTGCCCAAATGATAATAATAAAAAAGTCTCTTCTTCACTTCATATAATGGGAAGGCAGAGAGATGCTTTCCCCACAAGTTTCAAAAGACTTAGTAACTTCCTTAAAAACATTCTCTCACTCATACTGCAGACTCTCTGTGTGCAAGTGATCAGAAGTTGTATTTATGCTGAGAATAAGTGTATGTAGGATATCCAGTTATAGCAGGGACTCTTAACTGGATGTATCCATCTGGTGGCTATATTAGAATAATTAACTAGGGGAACTGGTGTACAGAGTCTATTTAGCAGAGCATCATCTGGCCAAAAGCAGATTCCAGCAGAGCTGTAGAAGAGGAGGGCAAATGCTCTCACAGTGCACAGCAGTCTGAGGTTCAGGGTGCTATTTCGCCATTCTGTTCCATGAATACACTGAGCAGTGGAGGCATTATCAGAGAATTTTGTGGGAGTTTCTGGTAACTTCCAAGAAAATAAACTTCAAATTCTGAAGTACTATACAATAAATCCATATATTCATGTGTTCTATGCTTTCTTTAGAGTTTCTATCACTCAGTTCCATATGCACATGAGACTTACTAGTTAATACCTCTTTGGTTCATCTCATAAATCTTGTAAAAAACTTGGATCCCATATGCCACCTTCTATTCTTTTGGCACAAAGTACAGTGTCCTTGAAACAATACTTATATAAATTAGATACTTCATGACTGTAAGAGAAGTTTTGCATTTCTTTAAGATAAAACATCAGTACACTGTGAAAATTAGAAAGTTGCCTTTTAATGAGAAACTGGTTCTTTATATGTTAGATTATTGGCTTTGATGATCAAGTATTTTGCAAGGTATGGTTGCCTATATGTAATTGTCTGTGAAGTGTAATAAACACCTTAATTTTGACTCTCTTTTTTTTATAGTTAGTAGCTTGGTTTTGTTTCATTGGTCAAATCAGTAGGAAAGCATATTCCATTTCACGATATATTATCTTACAAGCAGAAGTATTAATGCTGACACCTATTGGTATCATTATTAATATCAGGATATCAATAATTTCTTATTATGGCTTTACCTGCCCGTATACAGTAATATTCAAATAGTGAAAGAAGTCAGTAATTGAGCTTTCTTAGTGGATTTCACAGTGCTAATCAGTTTTGGAACTATCTAAACCATAAGTGTTCAAATTGCAGGAATAAATGCTCAAATGGAAACAACTACAGCACTGGTAATGTCTGTAGAAAGAGAAACTAACTTAAATTCGTATTAGATTAAACAAAAAATGGAAGAGAAACTTTTTGTGATTTGGCCGTTTTTTATACAAGTCAGCAAATGTGAAGAATTCACAAATATGAAAATCTAACTGAAATAATGTTTTTGCTTTTAGCCAGGAATTTCCACTTTGTTATTCAAATATGGAACACACTATCAGTAACACTTCATTATTGTTTCTAACTCAGAAATAAGCTCTTTCATGTCAGTGACTGAATTCACTGATTTCTGGCAAATGCTGAGCAGCTTCACATTAAAAAGTGCTCTTCATTAAAAAATGAAGAATTTCTCAGCTTCAGTTGTGTGTGGAATTGGCATTTCCCTTAGCATAGACTTTTGAAAATTGAATTATTTTTTTTAAGAGTATTTCTGAGGAAAACGTCAAGTCAGTCCCAATTACTTGGTATGGATTCATTTCTGAGATAAGTAATTTCTGATAGTCCAGCAGATTATGCAATAGATTGATCCAATCCACCCCACTATCCATAAATAAGCTGGATGTCTGAATGAAACCAGGGATGCAGTGCTCCTGTTTTTTGTGAGACATTCATGTATTTGAAGAAAACATTGAGTTTTCAATTTTAAAACATCACATATACAGAACTAATAGGAACAATAATAAAAATCACACTATAAAGGTTACTTAGTTGTACTTAGTTGCCCTACCAATTTATAATAGACTAACACTAATAATATATGTAATGGAAAGTCCTGTCATTGTTTGCTATTTCAGATGCACAGAATAAGGTGATGTAATGTGCACTGGGACAGTACAAATACCTGTAAAGATTACAAAATACTACACAGCTTACATATGTTTCTGGAGACAATAGCCAACACTCAGGAAAAAAAATCCTGACATGCAGATGTCAGCACAATTTTTGGGGGTGAAAAGTAAACCGCTGTGAGATATTCCATGTTTTACAAAACATAGTCTATAGACTGTCTTGCAGCTGAATGTCTTTTTCACGGCATCTCACATAGCAAAGTGGACCAAGTTTAATTTATCTTCTGAATAAAAAAAAGGTCTGGAGTTGTATGTGGATTCAGTCCTTGAATTTGGGAATTTAATAGTGAAGTGTATGTATTGTGCTTATCCAGATCCATCATGTGCAATCTGTCTTCAGGAAAAAGAACACAAAGATATTCTAGTTCTTATTCAACATTCATTGATCCTTGAAATAGTGCGTGATGCCACTTTGATGAAATTACATTCTAAGGATTACATAAAAGTACTTTAAAATATCTAAATCTGCATTATGCACCCTGTCACAATTCATGCCTGATGCCACTTGAGGTTCAACTCCCAGCATCAGGATACTCTACTCTTTAGGCTTATATGTGCTCTCCAGTTCTGTGCACTTGCTTCTGAACCACTTGAGACAACTTTGGTCTTACTTGTTTTTTCTCGATGACTTTCAGTTTAGTTTCTACTCTGAGTATGGTAGAACAGCAGTTGTTCAATTCATTGGTGCTCTTCAGTGGTCAATTACTTGTGGTGTGTTGGATTCAAAAAGCCTCTCATGTCATGCTCTGTAAGGGGTTCCTAGTACTCCTGCAAAATGGGAAGGTCACAGACTATCACTTAGAAATTTTGGGGAGTGTTTTTGTGGACTCTCACAACTAAAGAGCTCTTTGATAAATTTTGGGAGAGGGAGCTATACAATGTCAATCTTTTGGGTGAGTTTGCCCGTTGTTTTTCATCAGATTGCCCTCTTTCTTTTTTCCATATATTCCTACACAGATCTTAATCCCAATACAAATTTGTGGTTAGAATCATGTGTTTTGATGTCATCTGCTTGGTTCCTCCTATGCTACAAAGAATCTCAATGTATATGATAAATTAGATGTTAGCTGTGCTTCTTTCTTTCTCGTTTGTTATATCACCAGTAAGAGTTTTTTTCTCTCTTGTACATGACATCCATGTATGTTCTAAATTTGAATTATGAAGTGATAAAATAGTTGACAATACAATGCAGATTTTAATTTCAGATTAGGAATACTAGCATTCTAACACAAATTTGATATTGTAGCTGCTTGCTAGACTGATGATTTTCATGCATAATTCTTTTCCGTTTTCTTTTCTGATCTTCCAGAACTATGCTGTTTCTCTTTTTTCTTCTTCAGTTGTAGTTTTCAGATCCTCCAAACCACTGTGGGTACATATGTACAATCTCCACTTCTGACCATTTAGAAAAATGTAATGAATTAAAAGCCTGAAGAAGAATTTGAAGATTTGCATGCAAATCAGTATGTTTCTCTGCTTGCTTTTGGCACAGATTGTTTCATTTGGGTGTAGTACACCCCACAATGATGTAATTCTATTTGTGAGTATATTCTCTAGGGCCCAAAACCCCACCCTAAAATGGCACCAATTCATTTTTTTTTTACAGTCCAGGACACACGGGAAATAAGTGATGTGTTTGAATGAGGAATTAAAAATAGGTCCATGTTTAATGGATCCTTACTTCATGCACATGCACACTCAAAGACTGCAACGTTCCTCCTTGTTCTCAAATTTAATCAGGACTCAAAAAAGCATTTTTTAAACCTTGTCACAACTAGTAAGATGTTACAAGGTTTCTGCAGGAAAAAATTAGCTGAATTGTTCAGTTAAATTGCTTATCAGTTCGTTTAAGCTTCTTCCTTTGGGCACTTAAAACTTTCTCCTCTTTACTTTTGATTTTTGAATGCTGCTTCCTAAGTAGAGAGAGACCTTCGTTTTCAGTGACCTCTTAATTCACAATTCATCTTTACAGTCTAGTTCTGTCATCGGTGTTTACCCCTTGTTTGGCCACAATACATCTGAATTTCCAACTTCACATGTGCCTTCACACTCTTTGATCGTCTTACTTTTGGTGATCTTGCATGCACATTGTAACTTAGGACAAACGTGAAAAGCATGCTACTACTAACAAGCATAGTTTATCCCTCTTCTAAGCAACAATGTTATTGTGCCTCTAATAAGGCAAACATTTCATTTGTGGTGATTTTCAGCTTTGATTTTTGTGCCAAGCATATGAAAACACATCAACCAATCTAATCCATGTGTGTTCTGAATTCTTTCATTGTTGCCATCTTCTACAGGTACCTCTTACATGTTGTATCTATGCAATTCAGCAAATCCTTGTCTAGGGTGGACCACAAACAGCCTAAGCAAGGACTTTACTTTCTGGGTGTTGTATGATGGGGCATCGGCTCTTCCTCCTCAGTTCCATTAACGGCCACTGGGCCGCACAGACCCACGGCCGGAAGAAAGTGCGAAACCAGCAAAACCATTCAAAAGTAAGGATGGGCCATGTGGCCAGGCTGTACCTACAGCCGTGTCATGTGGCTAACGCCCTTCGGGGTCCTTGGGCCATAGGCCTTCGGCTGGTGCGGCCCAGCACTGCGTTTCCCTCCCACCCTCTGACCCCGCGGCCACAACCCAAGAGGAAGAGAAGGAAGCCAGCAGGGGTTCTTAGAGGTGCCGCCACTTCCCCCACACCGAGGGCCGATCCTATGGGGCAGCCTCCCGTCCCACCCCTCCCGGCACCCCAAACACTCTCCCGCCCTGGGCCTCGTCGGCCGCCGTCCGTCTTCCCAGGTGCATGCGTATCCCTCCGCCGCGGCCGCCCTCACTGCCGGGCTTGCAGCCCCACAGTCCCCGGATGGAAACTGTTATGGCCGCCAACAGCGACTCGTCGGGCTATGGAGAGAGACGAGGTTAACTCTGCGAGGGGCGCTGGGTGGGGAAGGGGGGAGTTCTCTGCGGGGTGCGCGAGCAAGCGGCCCGGCGTGGGCTGCGGCGAAGAGGAGTAAGCAACGGGTGCAAGCCGCAGCGGGTCAGGAAGCCTCCCCGTGGTAGGGTTAACCCGTTAAATAGTCCCCGTCTCCCGCCCCCTCTGGCTGCGGGAAGTTTGCGGGGCGGCCGAGGCTTGCTGTTGAGCGGCCGAGAACCAGGGGTAGCACCCGGTCGCGGCGGGGAGCTGGAGAGAATGGCTTATGGACGGCAGTGGGGGCGCCTGTGGCCCCGTATCCCTCCGCTGGGCTCCGCGGGGCCAGGCGAGGCGTCGCTGGCGTCGCGGCGTTTCCCTGGGCCGTGTGGGCGCCCCGCGGCGGGCAGCCCGGGGGAGGGGGGACGGCGCTGTCCAAGGAGCCGGGTGGCTCCCAAGGAGGAGCTGGGGAGGGGATGAGTCCCGCTCGCCCCCACCTCAATTTCGGGGAGCGCCCGGCGTTGGTGCCGCGGCCGAGTGGAGCTCGCGGCATGGCCCTGAGGCGGTGTCAGCCCCGGGGGCTTCCCCACCGGGCCGGCGTCACCGAACGCCTCGTGTTTTGTCTGTGCTTTTCCGTGCCTTCTAGTCGCTGGGACGGGGGACAGACCATGCCCTGGCCCTGCTCCTAAGCAAGCCCCGTCAGCGTCCTGTGGGACAGCTGCTCATTAACGCCGGGACCAGGATCCCGAAACTAGGAGCGGAGCGTCCCCTCCGCGTCGCAGGTGCGAACTGAGAATGTGGTTGTTTGCAAGTACTTTGGTGGTGGCCATGTATCGCTGGAGCGTTGAGCCGCTGTTCTTGTAAATGGCAAGTTTGCTGTGTGGCCTCGATGTCTGTGTTTGTTTGCTTTGAGAGTGGCATGGTAATTTATTTTTACTTTATATTTTACTTTTACGAAAGCGGGGTTTTGCTACGCCAGATAGGTTGTATCTGAGTGTCAGAAGCTTTGGCTGTATGGGTTCCTGGACGTCTAGTTCTGTAAGGTGCTGCATCTGTCCAGATCTTTGTGGAGATGAAGGCACCACTCTAAATCTGCAGACATGTAGGATGGGACCAAACAGGGAAGGTACTTTAACATAGGTTTATGGTGTTTTATTTGTGTGTGTGGGGGTTTTTTTTTTTCATTCTAAATGAAAAAGACCTTTTAAAAGATCCCTAACTTAGGAGTGTCTTACTCATACCTGTGATTTCTCACTAGATTAATGTATAAAGCTAAAACTTTTTTTGTCTGTGTGTACTATTTAAAAACAAAATACTGACACATTGGAATGTTTTGAGGGGAAGAAAATTGAGGCTTAGACTCTCAAGGGTTTACTTATGCTTGTTTTTAGTGGTGTGTGTTGTGTGTGGGGTTTTTTTTTATGATAGTTAACCGTGGTGCATGCTTATATATTTTTAAGGTTTCTATTCATTTTATCTGCTTTATAATGCCCTTACTTGTTTCAAATATTTTGAATTATTATTCCACCTCCCTCACAGACTTCTGTAAAACTTCCTAGAAAATTATAATTAGATCTTTGCTATAGAATTTATTACAGTTTTTACTTGAAAGATAAGTGTCTTTTGAGTTCCAGCTAAAATTTGGTGTACTGAGGTACCAGTTACTTCTTTCTGTCTTGTTTTTAAGTTACCGTATGTTTATGCTTACCAGTTACAGATGCCTGAGATGTAGTGACAAAGCTAAAGTTCAAATAGGCCTTCTTAGGAGTTTACTTGAGATTTTTAATTCCATTCATTAGTGTAGAATTTGTGTTGTACTTGATGGTTTTCTTTGGGAGAGACATGTTTCCAGTTTTTTTCGTCTTCTGTATATTAAACATGCAGGTGATGTAAAATTGTGAAGCGTTTGTGCTCTTCAGCTTATTCTTTCAGTTATGCTTGTATTTATGCCTTTTAAAATACCTTTCCTTTTGTTTCCAGACCATTTTTCAGTGTTCCTCCTGACTGTGGCCTTTTCAGAGTCTTACATATTTACCTCTTCTATGTGTGTCTAAAAATGTTTAAAAGACTGTTGAAGAATTGAAGTCAAGTCTTTTCTTAATGTGTAAGTCTGATTTCTTATTTGGTAATGTAAATTGAAAGATCCCTGATATTTTAAAATTTTTTACTAGTTGGTTTCTAGTAAATGCTTTTGTTTTGCTGCTGGTACTTGTTGATAGTTGCATGCTACCCAATAAAACAATTAAATTCTAATGTTTGTGGTTAATGAGTGTAGGGGCATCTCAGATCAGGTTAGAATATATCCCACTGAGACTTTGCCAAACACAAGTGATTTTGTCTGGTTAGTGAAATGTTGCCCAGTTGAGGACTGCATTGGCCCCATCTCAAAAGCTCGAGGCTTGTGCTCTGCAGCATGATTTATCCACTTCTGATTTTTATAGCGGTAATTGCATACATATTTCAGGTTTCAGTATTTGACAATGTAACATACTAATCTGAATGATAGGCAGCTGCCATCAGGATGATGTATTGTGTTGTGCAACCTTTAATCTTCATGTGTTACATCTGAGTATTAACAAAGTTCTTCAAGCAAACAAGTCCAAGTCATTTTTAGTTACCTGTTCTTTATGTAGGAGTTCAGCTTGCTCCTGTTCAAGTAAGGGATTTATTGTTCACAAGAGAAAGCATTATAAAATGGTACTCTTCTTGGTGAAAAAGAGTATGGAATGTCATGTAGATGTTCTCATCTGAAGGCTTAAAGGAGAGTAATATTCCTATGTATTAATCTTCTGTGTGGAACGTGGGAAAGGTACCATTGAGTTTAAAACAACAACAAAACAAAAACAACACAACAACAACAACAAAAGAAAACATAAAACCAACAATCCTTTACCTAAAGTGTTTTATTTTGGAAAGGCTCCCAAGGAGGGAGTTCTTGTGTATATGTCTGCGGTTTGTGGGTGTTTTTGGATTTTTGAATGTCAGGGATATGCTTAAATCTTGCAGATCTTACAGCTGAAGAAGACTATTGAATTTATTAATGATTTTGGAGTCTGTATAAAATGTCAAAGTCTGGTTTGCTTATTGTTTTTAAGGATCTCTTTTACAAAGAGATGAAATAAAGAATATGCTTAACTTGCTACATGTTACATGAACGTAGTCTTGAAAATTTTTAAGTCTCTGTTTTCTTTATCAGGTATTTACATGTGTAATACTAGATACTTCCTTCTCATAGGGCTTTGGGAAAATACTTAGACATCAGCGGTTATGCTTACAATGCCCTGGAGCTCTAGAAGCAGCTTTTGCACCTCATCACAATGAGGGAGAGGATGTGATCATTCTTTCAGTTTGAACGTGAATAAATAGGATGATTTAATGAATTCCAAGTCTTCTCTGCTTCAGGGTGGGCAGGAGAATAGTGGAGAGCGAGCTGCTGATCAGATTTCAGCCTCTGCTTTACTAACTTTTTGTAGTAAACAAAAAAGTAACACTGTGACTTCTACTATGGAAAAAGTTTTTACTAAAAGTGTTATATACGAGTGAAGAAACAGTTATTCCTTTTTGGTTTCACTTCTCAAAATCCAAGTTGTTTTCTTTGCTATTCCATTTCTACTGATTTTGTATTGACATGTGGGAGTGTTGTTTGAGCATGTACTTGATCCGCTGTATATTGCCAGTGCAACCTGTTACGGAAACTCTGACATTAAGTCTGTAGTGAAACAGTGATGTTGACCATTCCTATTTCAGCCTCTTAATCCATAGAGGAGTATTGTTGTCAGTCATGCACTTGTTCTGACAAGATTAACCTGTATCCAGGAACACATGGTTGAGAAACCAGAGTTAACTTTTATCTATTGACAACTTCAGACTTTTGTGATATTAAAGGTAGGCATGCCAAGAATTCATTGTAGGTGAGTGTGGTGTGTTTTTTAGGGGTGATAAAGGTAATGTCTCCATTAGTGAAGTAGGTATTTTGTCAGATTTTAAAAAAATTTTCTTTTAAAGCAGAATAGTTAGCTACTAGTGGAAGAGCAGACTTGAGTAGTAAAAAATATCAACTCATGCTAAATTTTACTTGCTTTTAGTACTTCAGCTAAGTTCAGCTAGAGACCAGTGTTGCAGATGAGGTACTGTGTTTATATTTGCTTGAAATTCTAAATAAGTAGTAAATACTAGTTTTATTTTATAAAAGCAGCTCTTGGGATTTCTCATGCTTACAGGATGTCCTCGTAGGAGAAACCCAAAATCTGATGGCATGAAATTTCAATGTTTTCATCTTCCGGTAGATGATGTTCTTCAAAGCTTATTTTTCAAGATCTGTGTATATTTTGTGGAAAACTCCAAACAACAAACAGCCCCACCCCTCCAAACACAAACAAGCAAAATAAGATTGCAGTGTAATGTCTCATTTGTTTGCCTCATTCTTTTTTCCTCTTAAATCCTTTTATAAAAATCAATTTCCAAGATTGGCATGTATTTGTTTATGAATTGTAATGAGTTTTCTAATTGCATTAGTTTAAAAAGTAATATTTACATTGTTTTCTGGTTTCAGGAGAATAAATTGGGGAAGCTCTAGAAGCTTGAGAATAAGTCGGTGCAGTAATCTTGTTTCCTGCTGGAACAAAAACTATTCTCAAGAATTCGCATCTAAAATCATGCCATCTGAAAAGGAACAGATATTTTGTGATAAAAAGCAAGTTAATTTGTTAAAATACAGTGCTGCAAAGAATTTTTCTACAGATACTACTTTGGAAAAAGCACTGGTGAATGATCCTTTAAGTATGATGACTCAGCCAGCAATTTTAGATGTCAGTCTCTCTTACGAACTAAA
Source organism: Galbula dea (assembly GCA_013399015.1). Classification (NCBI taxonomy): domain Eukaryota; kingdom Metazoa; phylum Chordata; class Aves; order Piciformes; family Galbulidae; genus Galbula; species Galbula dea. The sequence goes on from VWZX01005818.1 coordinate 17,268, forward strand.
AAATTTGAAAATTGAATTACCCAAGGTGAACATTCCAAATGAAGTATTAATGAAACATGAAGTTGATAGATTTAGAAAACTCTTTCAGAGTAAACAGCAAACTGCACGGAAGTCCTTAAGTCTAGAGAAGATAAATGAAAGCATTCTCAACTGTTCGGAGGGAAGCCTACTGCAAAGTAAACCAGAAGTGCAATTTGAAGAAGGGTTGAAGACTACAGCAAAAATACTGAATTTCACGTGTACAAAGTGCAAGGATAATGTTAGATACAGCCCAAATGATCTACAGAAACATTTTCAGCTGTTACACTATGGCGAGTTGCCTTTGTACCCTTGTGAGATGTGTAACTTCTCAGCCAATGACTTTCAGTCATTCAAACAGCACAGACGCACCCATCGTAGCACTTTAGTAAAATGTGAGGTCTGTAATGATGAGCATATGTACACTTTGTTGGATTTGACAAAACATTTCACATCAAAGCATTGTGTAAATGGTCACTTTCAATGTGAAAAATGTGGATTTTCTACGCAAGATGTGGGCACATTTGTTCAGCACATTCACAAGCATAATGAGATTCCATATAAATGTGTAAAATGCCATCATATAAGCTTTACAAAAGAGGAGTTCCAGGAACATTATCTTGATCATACCAGGATGTTTCCTTTTGGTTGTCAATATTGCAGTTACAGTACATCACGGAAGGATTATCTTTTAAAACACATTACAGCTTTGCATAGAGACCACTTATATGCAAAAGAAAAACTGGAAAAGGATGAATGTGAAAAAAGAGTAGTGAAGACTCCAGCAGGACTGAAGCTTGTGTTAAGAAGGTATAAAATGGGAGCATCGAAAAAAGCATTCTGGAGACGGAAAAAGATAAGCAGTGGAAATGACAGAACTGGAGAGAAAACTGCTCAAGTGCTAAGAAGTGTGAATACAATTCAAACAAAAACTGAGGAGCTGAACCAGTGTATGAGAGATATGGAAACAAATGAAGAAAAAGATCAAATTATGTATACAGAGAAGCATAATTTCGTGGGTGGAATGCTCCCTGCTACTACTGCACAATACAATAAAGCAGATGATGGAACAAATTACAGCCTGGGATTATTGAAAAATGCTGTTCATGGGCCAACAGTATTGATGGTCAGAAACAATAAAATATCTGTTCCAGCAAATTACAGTGCTAAATTCATGGGATTTAAAATGGTAGATGGAAAACAACATATTGTTATAAAATTGTTACCTACAAGTAAGCAAAATGTGGATTTGTTGGGTCAGAAAGCTGATCCTATTAAAGATGGTTCTACGACTCCTTTGCTCCAGACTGCTGGTCCCTGTGGCTTGTCTTCAGGTGCTATACCACATGTAACTGATCAGTCAGTCTTAAAGAACAATTCTGTTCACCCATTAGCCTCCTCTCCATTTTCTTGTTCTGCCCCTCATTCAGGAAGAGCAAAAGTGGAAAAACAAAATAACTCCTTGTTGTATGGCAGGAGTGTTTCTCAAACTGTAGCACCTTCTAATGTAGCTGTAGGAAAAAGTTCAAATTATTTGCCAGTGATGTTGGGCTCAACTGTACCTCCATGTGAGGAAGTGAGAAAAGTTGGGACTCGGAGAAATATGTCGTGGGGAAGCTATAGTTCTTCAAGTCATCCTCAGGTATTACCACCCACTATTACAAATACACTTCATTATGACCCTGTGAAAATGCCCTTCTTTCCTGAACTGAAAATACAAAATGGTGACCTGAATAATAGTAATGGAACTAATAATCTCTATTATTCAACTTCAGTGGATTCTTCTAATGAAAAATTGCTTTCTTTTCACAACTATTCCAAAGTGGACACTTCAGATAATCCATGTAGCATTTGGATGTCAACAGATAACCGATACAAAGGAGTTATATCTAGCAAAACAGTTACTTTTCAAAACAGTAGAAGTGGCTCTGCATCTTCATATTCAGAGTTGATGAAAGGCTTAAAACCAGAGAAAGCTGTATCAGCCCAATCAAATATTAATAAAACTTGTGGGCACATAAACACTAAGAATAACTCTGCATCTTCTAAAAGCAAACCTAAATGTATTGGTGACAGTGAGGGTGAGTGTTTTATGGAGGACCAGCATAATGGCCAGCAGTATTTGGATGCTAACATACATCAAGGCTTTGAGAATGTAGCTGACAAATTCCAAGGAAATGCCTCTGATTGTGTTAATTCGGTCTTAATGCCGAAAATCACATCTGTTTTCTCATTGCAGAGTGAGCAGGCAGCTAACTATTTATCGCCTGAAATAAACCAGTTACTGCAAGATGTGTTAAAAGTAAAAGCAACTACTCAGCAAGAATCCCACAGCAAGTCAAATAACTTTGTAAAACTTCATTCTGACAAGCTGCTTTCCTGTCAAGAGACAGGGAATAAAGCCTTTGCGCATTTAAAAAGCTCAGCGACTGCATGTAGTTTTCAGAGGCCTCCTTCTAATGTACGCTTTCATTTGCATAAGAGAGAGTTGAGCACAGGATGTAGCACAAATGAAGGTACATGTTGTGGGAGAGAAAGACAGACACCCAGAACATCATTTGTTTCACAGGGAATTGATAAATTATCCAGAACTCCAGGTGTTGGTATGTCGCTAAAACCTCATACAGATACAAATGCAACACAGCAGTTAGTAAACGATAAAGTACCCTCTACAGCCCAAAATCCTAGCAACTTCTCACCCGTTCTTCAGGAACAGAAGAAAACTCTTTTAGTTCAGTCCCCTCCATCAGGATTTTTTGTTCCTTTGCACCTTGCTAAACAGCCTGGGCTGCAAGTGGTTTCAGGAAAATCTCTTCCATCAACCAGCTCTTTAGATGGGTGTATGACTAAAGGTGTACCTGCATCTTTTATTTTAAATAAAGGACCTGGAATGATTTTGACTTTTAGTGGGGCAATTGGAACAGTTGCAAATGTCTCTAGTGATAGTTCTCAGGTTTTAGGGAGAGTTGCATCCAGAGAATATGGTAAACTAACCATACCAGCTTCAAACGTGAAGGGTAAAAATGATACTTTTGAAAGCATAAGAAGTTCCTGTAATAGGACAGCATATAGTACAGCAAATGACTCATCCAATGATGTGCCATTCAAAGGACCTCTTGTAATTACAAACTCATCGGAGTCACCCGTGAAAGGAATTTCTTCTGTGAAGGTGTTGTCAGAGCATCAGGATGCTCTCTTTGGTTCCTTGGAGTCAGTAGACCAACAGGAAATAAAACAGAAACAACATGTTTATGCGCTTTTGCCTGATGGACAGCAGGCAGTTTTTCTGAAATGTATGACACCAAACAAGCCTGTAGTTCATAAATGTAGTGTTTTTCAGGATAATGCTCATTATCAAAATTGTCAACCAAAGAAAACTGGAGTCATGCAACAAAAGCTTTTGCTGAAAATTAAGACTTCTGCTTCAGATACACTGGCTGGTACCACTCAGTCAGTAAGCAACTCAGTGCCCTCACTGCAGTTGGACAACTTGCAGTCTCTTACTCCTGCACTAGCACAGAAACAAACTAATCTTACTTCTAATGATGCCTTAATCTTACCAGGTAGACTAATGCCAGCAAATGCCTCTTTGGCGAGCTCTGATCCAGCATTTTGTGTTCCTCCTGTAGAGCCTGTTTATTCTACTAAATCTGCAGGGACATGGTTTCAGAAAGGTTCTATTGAGAGTACACAAGTAATAACTGCTAACAACAGGAATAACTTTGGTAGTCAGAAGTCCACATGGAGCACCCGAAACAGAACTGCAAAAGTAAAACCTCTTTTAAAACAAAGAAAGTCTAAAAGTTCAGAAACTACGGGTGTGCAAAGAAACAAGAATTTCAAACGGAAAAGTAAGGGCAATTGTCCAGAACCTCCAAGAAAGAAAGTAATGTTACACAGAAAGTGTAAGGAAAAGAATCGAGCTGAAGTTGTTAGTAAATCAGGTAGCCCTTACAAACCAGGGGCATCAAAAGAAACTGTGAGGACGTTGAAATTACTTCCTTTTAATTCTAAACAGCTTGTAAAATGCCCTCGGAGAAATCAGCCAGTTGTTGTGCTTAACCATCCTGATGCAGATGTTCCAGAAGTTGTAAATGTAATGAAAACCATTGCTAAATTTAAGGGACATGTTCTTAAGGTTTCATTGTCAAAAAGAACTATTGAAGCACTTCTGCAGCCAGCCCTCTGCAATCCTTTGGACACAACTACTGATGATCTTTCTCAAAAGAGGCACAGGACAATAAAACCTGTTAGCCCTGTAAAAGAGAGATTTGTCTTAAAATTGACACTGAAAAAGACTAGCAAAAACAACTACCAGATTGTGAAAACTACCTCTGATAATACCTTGAAAGCTAAGTTTAGCTGCTGGTTTTGTGGTAGAATATTTGACAATCAGGATAATTGGGTAGGACATGGACAGAGGCATCTGATGGAGGCTACTCGAGATTGGAATTCATTAACATAATGATGACCAGTGAAGAAAATAAATATAGTACCTTAGAAGTTTTTAAGAAGAGTATCAACTGAATTACAATACACAAGTAATTTTGTTTTGTATTTCAGTATTGTAACTGAAGTTTAAAAATTATGCAAAGTGCTTGTGTTTTTTCAAAGGAAGAGCACAGTCTCTGTTGCCATCAAACTTTGAGATACATCAAGCAGCTTTGTGGTTTAGATAAGTTGTAACTAACTGCAAATACAATTCCATAAAAATATATGTTATTTTTTGTTACTACTATCATGTCCTATATTTTTATTCTACAGAAACAGTTTTCAGGGCTTTTGTTCTGTACATATTTAAAAAAAAACGTAAGCATGTAAATATTTTTATACTTTTCGGTTATTTGTTACAATTCCTGCATAGAAATAGCCTCCCTCCTGCTATTTTTCAGTTCTGTGCATGCACTACTAAACCCAATTTAAAAAAAATTTTCAAATACACATTATCCTGAGATTTTTGTTATTTTCACTTGTTAGCTCTTGATGTTGTTTTTCAGGGATGGAACACTATTGTTAGCAAGTGCCTAAAAGATGTGAAGCAGTTTACATTATGTCAATGGCATAACCATAGGTCTATATAAGGCCATTTCCCCAATAGTTTCATTTAAACAAAGCCATATGTGAATGCTTTAAGCTATATTGCTATGCACATGACACTTGTACTATTTCTGTGCAGTTTGTCTACTTTCTTAGTGAAATATTTTTCATATAAATTAATAAAACATGTTATGATTGTATAATGCGGTGAGCCTGAGAATGGAATCTCTTGGTTGAATCTGGAAGTTGAAAATACACGGTATATATAATGTATATGGTGTTTAAGAATGGTGAACATTTCTAATCTGTATTGTCACTGTCACTATTAAATTTGCTATAAACTGTGTTTACAGAATATGACCATGAGCATTTGTAGACAATATTTCTGTTTTGTTTTTCACTATGTCTGTCACAAATGCTGTAGGGAGTCCAGGATATGGTAGACTGCAAAGCACAATTTCAGGCTACAGCTGCATATGACTAAATAGTATTTTGTTAGAGTACCAGGGGTTTGGAAAAACCAAGCCTTGAGTTATTCCTCATTTTGTTGTCCAGTAGGGTAATACTCCTAGGAGTCTGCTTGCTTCCTACTTAGAGTTTTAGGGATAATATGCTTCACATTTCTTAATGTTTGTGTGAGGGTATGTAAAGAACAGACCTGATCTTATCCATAGTTGATAAGAGAGAGTATACAAATGAAGGTCCTTTTTATCCCCAGTAATTGTTATGTTTAGAGGCTTTGTCCTCCAGATTCTTAATGAACCTGGCAGCTAGATCCAATCTTCAGTGGGAGTGCCTTTACTATATAGCACCTTTTGCCCAAGTACTGGAAGATTGCATTTTAGGAGTATGTCAGCTTCCTAAATAAAGTACTGATGGAAAAGCTGTCAAAAGTGAATATTGGACTTTTAGAGGACTGGGGCATTTAAATCTCTGAGGATTTATACTGTTTGCAAGCCCAAGAGTAGCTCTCTTCATAAGGTGAAAGTAAAGATAGACTTGCTACCAATGAAAAAAACCGTCGTCTTTCACAGATGTCACAGGGATGTCACCAATAACACAATTTGACTTAGGTTTTAAAAAGTGTTATAAAGAAGATGATTAAAAAAAGCAAACAAACAAAACCCCCAGAAACTTTAGTAGCTAGGTATGTTTTTTATTTCTCAATGTGCCTGCTGACAGGAAGATGCACACTAGCCTTGTAGGTAGTGAGTTATGTGTGGGAGTTAGCTGAAGTACTGGAGACAGTCAAGGCAGCATAGTTGGGGTGAATTAATATGCAGTGAGTGTATTCTGTATCATGATAATTTTGTGCTGCACAATGGGCTTGAGCTCTGACATTAATTTGCCTAAGAACTTTGAAGATTAGTGTAGTGGTGAGGAAAAACGATGTTAAGCTTTTTTGACCGGATCTGTTGGCTGCCTTTGCTTGCTCTCCTATAAACCCTGGAATCGAACCCCTGAATTCTGGACATTGCCATTGCTGCCTTTGGCAGAACCATCTGTGAATTTTGTTACTAAAACCTACTTGGTGCAACTTGACCAAGGATGACCAGTTTTTGTTAAGAGTTACTTAGCACTGAGGTGAAGGTTTTGCTGTAGACTTAAGGGATTTTTTTCTGAATTGATGAATCATGGGAGTGACAATTGTCATTAGAATTCTTTTTCCCTCTGTCTTGTTTTATATGAAATAGGTAACCTTAAATAATACTGTGAAAAAGAACATTGTAAAGCTAGGAAATGTTCAAATAAGGTTGCTTTATACAGTTGTAATTCATTGTCGTTGTCATGTTATCCATGGGCATCCATCTCGTTCAGTGCAGAGAACTGTTGCTCCCTCTTGAGCAGTGATTTAATATTTTGTTTCCCCTTAATTATGTCCTTGTATTACTTAGCAAACATTGCTCAAATACTGTTCTGAATATATAATTCTTTATTTCTTGTGAGCTCTTCCATAATATTTGGTTGAGGTCCTGAGAGTTTGGCACTTCTACAGATGAGATTTCAAAGACTCTTGAATGAGACTCAGTGAAATTAATATCACAATTAATAATCATCAGGAGAAACTTTGGCTTAAGCAATCTGACCAGCATTGCGTGGATGGTGCAGTGGAAGGTACAGGAACAATACACAGTTCTTCAATGAAACATTCAACTCCTTTAGCAATATGAGGCTACCTTTTTACTGGCAGACTCCTGCAATACTCGTGTGCTTTGCAGCATCTTCAGTAGATGGGAAAGGTATCTTACATCCTACAAACCACAGTCTTTCATTACACAACTGTAATTCATCCTGGAGTGTTGTGTGAACCAAGTGAAATACATATATAACTCCATATGGAAAAATAGTCAGTGGTCAGATATCTAATGCTTGTATTGTGATGGATATATCTGATGTGGCAGATTAAGGTCGCACAGGTAACTTGATTTGAATAGTGTCTTGATTTTGAGTGCTTAACTTTGCAACCATAATATTTTAAGATAGCTTTTAACATTGAACATATAGCAAGATAAGAAAAACTGAAATTGGTTATAGTGTTTTGGGATATACAGTTATAGGTATATATATAAATAGGTGCAAGGGCAGAGTCAACTGTTTGTACAATATTAGTACAGTATTTGTGGGTTTGTGTGAAGTTGCCTTCAAGAAGCCTAAAGTCTAGTCCATTGTATATTTGCAAGATATGTTCAGAAAGTTATGTATTGTCTTCCTCAGTAATTCTAATGTTTTAACAAAAGACTTGTGTTCAGTGTTTGTTCCAGGGTTGTTGTCACGTGAGAGGTTTTTTACACCACTTCCTAAGAATCTGTGCCTGTGCTTCTGGTGGTTTGGAATGTAGTTTTGTAACTTGCATGTCTGAACACTTGGATTTTTGAGAATGCAAGTTCTTACTCCTTTCATGGAGCAAGATTGTCTGGAGTGATGTGCAATGCTCATTGCACTCTTCTTTCTGTATCAGGTAGGCAGGCAATGCTTCCACTCCTTTGTACATTTGTAAATACAATACTTTGCCCTGAATTCTCAGGCCAAAAAATATTACTGCATTTTAAAGCAAATTTTTCATTTCTAGTTTTAGATTTTTTTTTTTTAATTCTAGCTATTCAGTTAATGACAAATATGTGGAAGAGAAATTAGATAACAATAGAAAAGAAATATGGCAGGAGAGGTATGTTATGTCTGTCAGAGGTCAGACTGACATACCTGCTACCTGGTGGAATTGCCTGACAGCATTAACTAGTGGAAGCTGCTGGCTCCACAGCAGTACTAAGATAAAGTTTCGGGTGTAAGATTTCTGTGCTGGCTGTACAGAATCTAGGAAATGGTAACTTGGTGCAATCCTATACCTGAAACTCGCTCAAACCTTTCTCCATTTGTGTTTCAAAATATGACTACCCCAAAATCTGCTCAAGCTATAAAAGATCTAGTTTGGCTATAGAAAGCAGAGTAACTAGTCTGTTTCCTTTCCTCCTGTATAAAACAGTGAGTATAGTAAAATGGGTGATGAGATACTGGTGAGCTTGTGGTTTTTATTTCCCTGCACAGAGCCTGATTTTGTGCCTAGGATGTTCTCTCAGGATGAATGGAGTATTTTGTGGAAGGTGGTGTTGATCCCTCCATCGGTATGTTGCCAGAACTGTAAGGTACCCCTGTAATGATGTAGAACATGACTAAAAAGAAAATAAGAGTTTGAGGATGAATGTAGTTGAAGGTGTACTAGAGCATGTTTGTTTGCAGATGCGCCACATAAAATTACATGTAATGCTGAGCATGTAAAGCTAAGGAGGAGGAGCAGCAGTGCTTTGAGAATGTGAAGGGTTTAGTATTGCTAATTACCTTAAAAAATAGATGCAGTACACTTGAGTTTCACTTTTTCATGCCCTTTTTCCCCCCCAGTTCAAGTGGTAGTGATACTGCACATTTAACTGGGAAAGCAACATGAGGAGCAACATATAAAGGTTAACAAGAAACAGACAGATTGTTTCATTAAGAACAAAGTTTACATACTATGCAGTACATGAGTAAATAAGGCAAGGACTCTACATGAATGCAAAGAAAGCTAAATACTGAGTGGCTGCTTCTTCACGGTGGTTTCTGTTGTGAGTATTGCTTGAAATAGTAACTTTCTAAACTGTTTCATGTAACTAAATAGTATCAGAGTACACATCTAGGAGTAAATTAAGCTTGCAGAGACTAATAGACCAATAGTAGAAAACTAATTAATAGCAACTGAATGATATATTAAACATAGCATTTATGTAGCACTTTGAAAGGTCTGACATAGGCAGGCTCTTCTAAAATCTGTACACATTGTTTCTTACTTGCATCTCATTTCCTTCACATTTGGGGTGTTACTTGCGTTGCTGACAGAATAAACTGAGACACAGGAAGGTAGGTAGCTGTGTGCTGAATGTCTTTGTCTTAGGAGTAAGTGGTTCTTTCTAGAAGACAGGTGCATTACTTGTAGAAGTAATTTATCAAAACCATGAGGGAGTAGTTGCAGAACTCGGCTACAACCTAGCTCTATGTGACTTTGCAAGTCTTGGCTTAGTCTTGCCTTAAATGCTTTGCAGATAATCTTAGAAAATGCTACCTAATCTGGAACAAAAAGAACAAAGCATGTGTGCATAGAGTGTCAGTTTTGGAAAACACTTTCTAAGATGGATGAAGTTTCAAGTCCAGTGAAATCAAACACTTCTAGAACTAATCGCCTGTTCCTAGATGTTTTTCATTGGTACATTTTTGCATTCATCAATTTTCATCACTTTAACCTTTGTGGGAATTACTTTATTTGTAGTAATAGAGTAGGTAAACTACTGTGATAGAACAAGCTTGAAAAAAAGAAAGGTGTTTTGTTTCTTTCTGTAAACTAATTCTGCAAGAACTGAGTGGGTAGTTGGTTTAGCAGTGTAGCAGTGTGCTTTGGGTCATGAGCAATAGACAATTTGAAGACAAAAGATTTGAGAGCTATAAAGCCAGATATATGCTAAAGCTGCAGAAAAGTGATAGTGTTTATAGCAACAGAATTTGTGAAGAAGAATGCGTGAATATATATATTAAAACATCAATGATAGTGAATTAGTGCTTTCTGGCTGGCAGGTTGTTCAGAAATGTGATCTAGAAATGCCTCTATACACTGTTGACTTGACAATATTTTTATTTACACATTTGAAAATACAAACAAAAATGTTAATGAAACAGTAAAGCTGAGAAAAAGGACAACACATGTCCATTAAGATAAAACTTTTAGACAGCTTTATTGCCACTAATCACATGAAGTACAGTCCTATTTTCAGCTTGTACATAGCAGTACATTAGGGTGAGTTACTGTAACTTCTGGGGCTGTGCACTTTCCAAGGAAGAAGTGATCTGTGGTAAATGTAATGAAAAAGTAGATCGCTGTGGGTGTTCTCATTTCTCAAGTGAAAATATCCTACAGGAAATCTGTTTTTAAATACCAGCCAAAGGTGTATATATATGGTTGTTCTTCACGTAACTTTGAATACCTGTGTTGTCCCAGATGGAAACCACAGACAAGATTATATCTGCTTTGGCTTCTTGTGTTTAAATACGCTTGTTTTCCCAATAAAAGTGATGTAGGGTTGAACTTCTATGAACTGCATCTCTTGCTACTCAGTAGGTGCTCTTAAAGTTAATATTTCCCATAATTAGGGATTTTCTTCTTTTAATATCTGATCCACGTGTTTTGGGATGTTGAAAGAAGTGATTGAAGAAATCTTCGTTTTAGCAGTTCACTTTGATTAAGAAACTCTTACGATATGTTTCAGTTTTGTTGAGTCCTTTGTGTTGTTTTGGCTGTCAATCAGAACTAGGGAGGTGCGCTGATGATTATTTACTATTTCGGCAACACTGTCAAAACGCTGGATGGAGAAAGCAAAAAATAATTAGCCCTGCTTTCCTTTAATGCTGACAGTAATCACTGCATCATCTTTTTCTTTTCACTTCTCCCACTATTGAAGACACTGGAGCTATGACTTACCAAGTGAGATGCTCTACCTTTTAATGAGAGCACTGATTCTACTCATGAACAGATTAATTTTGGACAATATTTTAATAATTTGGAAGATACTAGTGCCACTAGCTGTCTCATCTCATGCTTGTTTCCATTCTTGATTGCCACCAGGACAAACTGAAGCACAGTTAATACATGGTGTATTAAATGGACATCACTTTTAGTTTACCTTAATATATAAGAGACTGCAGACTGTAGTAGTTTGGAAGCTGCTTAATGTGTAGTTCCACCACCTCAGAGAGAAGGTGTATGGTACAGACAACCATCATTGAGAACTGTTTTTGTTAGCAATTTTAAGTTTGCCGTTGTAAATTAAAACCCAGAATCTGCTACGTCTGCTGCTTTTCCTTTTGGTTTTTGCTCAAATACAGACTTTTGGACTGTTGTTTTCTTCTGAGGTAATTTTTGACCCTTTGTTGAAGTCCAGGTGAGCTCCAGGGTATTATTTATTCTGTAACCTCAAAACCATTGCCTGGGAGGTACATAATTAGGATAAGGCAAGCTGACTTCCACATCCCTGAAAAACCTATTCTATGCATCAATAACAAACAGTTTTTACTTGTATTTGTGTTCCAAGTTTCTGGTTAGCTGTCAGTGTAATTATCTGTGTGGTATAATAGCCAATCAGTCATTTTTGCACTCCAGAACTAGAGCTTAGCATTTTCTTTATGTGAAAATAGGATTAAATGTAGTGTCATTCTCATTTTTGATAGAGGGTTTGGCGGCAGTGGTATTTTTGGGGGGGAGGAGGGAATTGGGGTTGTTTATCATGAATGTGGCTTTTCCTTTACAGTTTTCCAAGAAACTTAAATAGAATCTTAGGTAGAAGGTGAATTAGAGGACTATAAACAGCTGGAAAACTTATCTAGCATCTGCAGCTCTGAGGCTGATAACTTTTGAAAACAGGTCTATGAGTATGTTTTAAACTTGATCTGTGGTTTTAATTACAGTATGCAGGAGCTGATACACTGGTTTCTCTAGCTTAGTAGGTCAGTTATTACTTAGGGTATTACTTTTATCTTGATACAGAAAGAATACTTTTGGTGATAGTGCAATGTCTCTTAATCCTTGCTTATTAAAGGTATGTTACTGAAAACTGTTAGAAAACAAACCTCCACATCATCTTACCTCTTCACCACATTTTTCTCTGCCCAGTGCATATTGTCTTGTTGATTCAATGAATCGTATAGGAATGTTGTACACTCTTCTGTTGTAAAACACAACCAGTGTGTATGGTTGCCGTGAGTCCTGGCCAGAACTCTTTCTTACTAGAAAAGATCCATCCTAAGGAGAGAAAAGTAGTTAAGTTTATTCAGCTTATTTTTATTTCAACAACTGAGTTTATTTTGAGTAATATTTTTAATCTGTTAAACCTTTTTTCCCATTAGAAAAACTGTACACCAGGAGATGAGGAGTAGTATGTATTCCTGCTGCGTGACAGTAGTTTACAAAGGTGTCATTTAAGGGTCACCTTTGCTGCTTCCTGTTCTCTCTTTACCAGAGAAAGAAGGAATAAACCCACAGTTGGCCGCAGTCTATTGTGGCCCATGGATTATAGGAAATGAAGTTACTGTCGGTAACTTACAGTAGGTGGTAAGAAAGGAGTGAGGGGTTACTTACTGTTTCTAGACAGCTGTAAAAACCACTGTATTATAGAGGCAAACATTTACAGCTGTTGACACCATAGCCCAGTGTTATAGCATTATATTATTATATTGTTATAGCAATAGCCTACAGGGCTTTTAACCTCAGTGCTCTGTCCCTTTATCCTGCTTTATGGAGGTAGGCAAGAGTAGAAGTGTACCTGAGGCTGCAACCCTGTATGTTGCTGTTCCATTGTGTGACACAAGCTTTTGTACACAAATAGTTGAGAGAACTTATATTCTCTAAATATCTAAATGCATAGGGTTGGTATTTCAAAATGCATATCAGCATCAGTCTTTCTAAATAGTAGCTGTTTTCACATGAGTCACTGGACAGTGGTAGAGATCATTTAAAAGTCATGGGGCTTTGCCTTCCGTTTTAATAGATGCATGTGAGCTATCAGATCTGCCTCAGCTCTCTTGTCTTTAGTAGCTTTCTCTGCAGTGCATCAGTTTGAGTTACACTAATGCAACTTTGTCTTGGGATGAAAACCATAGTTGCATAGTTCCACCACAACAATTTCACATTTGGAAGTATTTGCATGGCACAGTAGTCTACTCTTTTCGGAATACAACTGACATTCTTAGAATACTTCTGGTTCTCTTTTGATTTTTTATTTTATTTTTTTTCATAAAATATACTTTAAAAGTGTCCTACCTTGTTTGATTTGTACAATGCATCTTCTGCTGTTTTCCTATCACAGGTAGCAGCATACCATGCTTTACTGTGAACGCCAGCATCCTAGAAAGAGAGAGAGTGTTTCACCTGTAAAATAATAATGATAATAAAGAATATGGCCATCTATGGGCATTACTACTAAATAATGGCAGATGTGAAGAATTCAAATGTAGACCACTTTAGAAAACACAGAATTTAGAAAATTATTTGCTGCATCACAGTAGCAAAGTGATAGAGATAGGACAAGTTAAAACTAGCGTTTTGAAACAGTGGTAACAAGTATGTGATAGAAGGCTGATAAATTGCAGAAGGGAGAAAGTTACCCTGAGGAAAGCAGTCAGGTTCAATTGGAAGATAGTTTGGCATTTTTAAAGCAGGAACCTTATGGGCATGAATCACGTCTGCAAGCACCTGTATTGTGTAGGATGGTACAGGAAGTGAAACTACTGTATGTAATTGCTGGGAAAATAACACTAACAGTTAATAATTTTTTTTTTTAAATGACAGAAGTTTTATTAAGCTCTTGTTTTGCCCATGGCTGTTACATAAAAGCTGCAAATATAATTGCTACAAGCTGTTTATTTAGTGTCCATTAGATTGATTATTTGAAAGCAGTTTTTATAATAAATATCCACTATGACAGTGTTAAAATTTTTCCAGAACTTCAAGTTCTTTGTGTTCATCACTGTCATATTATCATTGTCATGTCAGGCTTTAGAACATTTAATGTTATTGGCTCTCCGTAATACTCTTTGTTTTGCAGTCAACTTTTTGGGGTTTTTTGCAGTCAACAAAAGTTGACTTTTGTAAGTCTCTCTTCATCCAAAGTGAGAGTAAGGGGAATAGCACTGAAATGAAAATAACTTCACATAGGGTTAGAGTATTCAAAGCTTTCTGCTGCAATGAAACAGAAAAAAGAATTGGTCATAAAACTGACAGCATTAACTGTAAGGAGAAGACGTCTGCTTAAAGGAACAGAAAGGTGCAGGACTTGTGACTTGTGAGACTAAAACATGCTGGGGGTGGCATCAGAGCATCCCCCAAGAGGGGCAGCAGTGACATTCTACTTGGTTCTTAAAAGTTTGCTGACACCCCAAACTGTAACAAACAGGGCAATGTTCATAAAAGTAATTCTACCCTCTGCATTCTGCTGATCTGGGCCAGTCAACAGAGCATCCCTGTTTCCTCTGACAAATTTCTGGGATATCCTAGCATGTCACATCAGCATAGGCTAATGGTGATAGCTGCAGATGGCTTCATTGTATCTGCTTGGTGCAGTTTATTTTTTTCAGGACACAATATGTACAACTATAAATTAGAAAAAATGTAAGCAATTAAAACCTCTTTGATAGCCAACTATATCAAAGACATATTAAGACATATTAAGTACCTCACCATGGATATCCTTGTTTCAAATTCTGCAGAAGTATTATGAACTAGGGAGTCAGGAAGACCTGAAACTAAAGCTTTTTCAGGTTTTGCTTAAAGTGACTGGTAAAATGTCAAGTTTTCGTATAATGCTGTTTATGCATTTTTGTCTACAGTTTTGTTAAAACTATCCTGTGCTATCTGTTCTAGGCTTTTTTTTGAATGAAAGCCAGCGTTATTTTTGCTACAGAAAATCTTCACTGCAAGAGGGGACATAGATACCCTCTACAAAATGAGTATGATTTTTATTTAGAAAGGGGGTATGGGCAGAAATACTACTTTAAAGTAAAAGATAAGAGTTCTGTAATGTAAATGTAGCTAGTGTTGTACCTGATCTGCCATGCTTGAAATAGATGAAGTGCTGCTGTGAGGGGAAGTACCCAGAGAACGATTTGCAGCTTCTGGCACTTCTAGAAAAGAGAAAGAACCAACATGTAAAGTTTTCAAAGTATGTTTTTTTATGCTGTAAGAAACTGATCTGTTACAAGAACTTTGGAAGATCTCGAAGTGCCTCACCCTTGGTATTTCTCAAGAAAGCTGTAAATGGGTGGGCCCTATATAAGTACCTGGGACATTTGCCTACTCAGAAGGGGAGCACTGCTTAGAAAGAGAAAAACAGTTTGGTTAGTAACAGATTGGTTAACAATTTGGTTAACAGCCAGAGCTAAACTTAAAATGCAAGAAAAACACCCACCACCACCTGCGTGAATAAAAATGGCAATAGATAAAGAAAATATAGGAACACCACAAGAAGCACTCAGTCCAGTGTGAGAAGCAGTCATATAGGTGAGTAAGGAAAACAAATACAGCTCAAAGGTACTTTTTCACTAATTTAGTGCAAGTGAATTGTTTGTATTTGTGTGCGGCAGGTTTATGTGGCTAAATAGAGAAGCAGAACTAGAAGGAAAGATTATGAACCTTAATTATAACAAATCATAGTAGAAAATAGCTATTAGGGCTGAAATACAGATGTCAAACAGTTTAAGAAATAAGGGAAATGTTTTGAGTAGTGTTGCATAGCAATGATATGATAGAAATCTTGGAAATAAGTATAAATACGTGCTTTCCGGTAAAACAGAATCTTGGTCAAAGAATATAGGTGTCTGCTATAGGTACTTGTGATCAGAGTTGAAAATAGATCAGTATCTTTATACTAGAGAAGATCATTGTAGAACTGATCATCTTATTCTTACTTATTCTTTTATTATGGGAGGTTTTATTTCTTTATTTTTGCTGTTTTGCTTATTGGGAAGAAAAATTCTGCTAGGATTGTTAGCACTCACATATTCCTGGATATGATACTTGGCAGACTGCTTTTTCAGAGCTTCACTAAAATAATTCTGATTTAGATTTTAGTTTCAGTAAGCTATAAAAATGTTAGAGAGGAGGTCATACAGTGACTCAGAATTAAAATTCAATTGGACCAGAGAGCTCTTCTGAAGTAGCTTTAGAACTTCTTTTGAGGTAAAGATGCAGCTGCCTGGAGGCTACATTCCAGGTACAGGGGAGACACTGAAAGGAGTAGTTCCAGCTGTCAGTGAGGGAATAATCACCTGAAGATGGCTATTCAGTATTAAGAATTTTGTTCTTTTATGTCAAATTTTTGACTAACCAGCTGGAAAAGCTACAGCTGGAAAATACATTGTATGAATGAAGTAAGAATTGCCAGAAGTCAGGCTGAATTAAACTTTACAAAAGGAGATGGAAGTAAATAATAAAAGATTCCTTAGTTATGTAAAAGGGAAAGAGAAATGGGCCTGTCTGCAGGAAGGATTTTGTTGATTTCGAAGTCAGAGTGGTACTATATGATTAAAAAATACCAAGCATAATTGCTTTACTTAAAAGTGGAAAAATTGACCTGAGCAACTACAGTCCTTTTTGTCTGCCTCTACAGAACACAGGGCCCTAAGAGAGAATTTGAAGGAAAGAACATTAAAACTTGGAGGTAAAGGTACAACTAGTAAGAGACAAATCTGAAATTTACCCAAGTACATAAACTGTCACAGCTCTTTCATAAAATACGGAGTTCCATGAAGAGACAGTGTGGTACTCTGGACTTCAGTAGAGCATTTGATACTGTGCCATTTGGGAAATTAGTATTTTTTATGAAGATGATGAAAGTTAGCACGAGGCTTGTGTGGTGGTAAAGAAGAGACAGCAGGTTATGCTGAAGGGACAGTAGTGATTGGGACCAATTGTATCTGTGACTAAGCTGTTACTGGAACTGACATGGAAGAAGCATGTGTTAAAGTTTACTAATCAGATCATCTAGCACTAGGTGACCTAGAAGAACAGTGACACTGTAGAGGTGACTGAAAATTTATGCTACAAGTTGAAGCACATCGGTTGTGTGACAGAAGCCGACAAATTTGAGAGCATCAGTTTAGTGCATGAATATGATCAATTATTATACTTCCACAGCTCAGATGCAACATACATCAGGCAAATATTTCCAGAAAATAGAAGTACTAACAACAGTATAAAAGTTTATATAAGTTTAAGCTACACCACTTGCAGATGTCTATGTGCAATGCTCATCACCCATTTACAGTATGAAAGGTATGTTCAGAGTGAAATATATGCCAAAAATGGTTTATGAGACAAGTGTCTGCAGAGGCTATAGAAATGTAAGATCTCATTTACACTTCTGTGCAAAGAGTTCATATATGTATTACCTAATTTGTTTTTAACTGTGAATGGAGTTCCTCTTTGAAAGTATTACTTACAGAGGAACTTTAGTATTTGCCATTATAAAAATACCTTCTATCCCCCTGCCCCCATAGAGAAGAAAATAAATGGCTGGATGCAATAATAATCTCTCTGGGCTTCTAGGCAAAGGAAACCTGAAACAGCCCAGAAATGTCATATTTAGAGATCTTCTGTGGCAAGGAAAATTGATGGAATCTTTATTATGATGGGAATGGATGCAAACTGGCTTTGGTAGAAATTTACAGTAGTCACAAATGAAAATGAAGCATCCAATTTCCATTGATTTATACAATAACACAGACATGCTTCCTTAATTTTGCTAGCTGAGCTATGCCCCAGGTACTTGATCTGTTTGTACACAGTACACAGACGAGCGTTAATTCCAAACTAATGAATATGCATGGCATCTTACAATAATATTAATTCAAAGACTAATTTGAAATTACAAGTTAAGAATATTTTAATTCAAAATCCAAATTATACTTACTTGGCAGCATTGAGGATTTTTGGAGCAAAGGTCTGAAATAAATATCAAGAAATTACAAAAATATCTGGGGAGACCTACCCAGTTCAGAAAATATTAAAGTTGTCTGTTTGAAGCATGCAGTGATAGAACGTGCTCCATCTCACCCATTTGTGCATTGAGACATAAGGGCCAGATACAGGTATTTAAAAAAATCATATTCTGCCTATAGTGACAATTAGGAATGTAAACATCTAGTTTAAATCTCCATCACCTAATTAGAGTTTATATCCTTCCACCCTTTTTGGTGGTGGTTTAGTATTTGGATGTATTGGGATTTAGGTTTTTTTCTTTATTTGGATTTAGTATTTTTTAGTTTTTGCTACTGTGAGGCCTCCTGAAACACTACTTTGAAAAACCAACAGAAGGATCCACAGAGAACAGTGCTCCCCTTTGAACTTCTCACAGCTGTGTTCAGGCAGAGCAGTAGGAGCTGGTAGAGTGAAATATTCACAAGATGATGAAAAGTGATTTTACTTTTGGGCACCACTTGGAAGGGGTGGAAGTGGAAGCTCTTGGCTGGAACCTCGTCGTTCTGCTGCTGTAGGTTTTTCTGTAGTTGAAGAAAATAAATTCCAGAGTCAAGATTTCTTCAGAAATACATTGTCTCAGGTAAGAGTCCCAGTAGTTGAAAGAGGGTTTCTTTTATTACTATAACTGCTGGGGTTTTTCCTTGTATGGTAGCTTGCCATCCTGCTGCTTGCTTTATTAACTACCAAATTTCTAGGCAAACAGCTGTGTTGTAGATGCCTGCAGGAGCTCAGTGAGAGACTTGCCTTCTGAGAGGGTAGCTGTGTGACATGGAGGAGGACGCTGAGGCAGGCTGCCTGCAAGAGCTCAGCCCCAAGAGGTGCGGCTGGCTAGCTGCATCCTACTCTTGTGTTAGACTGCAGCTCCTGCTGAGTTTTTGCCTAGAGGAGCTGTCATATTGCGCAAAGGCGAGATGCATTTTCTGCCTGGGCAAGGGACTGGCTCTTGCCAGGAGTCAGCTCCCTGTAAGGTGGTTCTGGCCACGTTCAGAATTACATTCACATCCTTTCCCCTTTTTCCACTTTGAGGACTATACGGCACATTGTGTTGTACATTACCCTGCCCGTAACCTCAGCAGATTTACTGTGACTGCTTTTAGAGAACAAGGATATTCAGTGTATCTAAAGCTGACCAGATCCAGTTTGAAACTGCTAAGCCCAACCCCCCCTCAAAAACCTGGAATACACTGAACATGGTGTTTATTTAATGTTTTTAGTAAAAGTAAAATGAAATTCTGATATATGTCAGCTTTTTCACAGCAGTAGAGATAATTTACCTTCTTTTGCAGTTAAGATCTCTCTGGAAGGTAAAGATGGTTTCTGCAATAAACCAGAAGAAAAGTAAATCTTAAATGCCATGTGATTTGTACAGCAAGTGTTTATATTTTTATACTTTTTGCGAACTAGTTTATGTTTAGAATTGACAGCATCATAGAGGGATTAGGAGGGAGGGACATAGGTTGTGGATGCCCCATCCCTGGCGGTGTTCAAGGCCAGGCTGGATGTGGCCCTGGGTGACCTGGTCTAGTGATTGGCATCCCTGCCCATGGTGGGGGGGGGTGGGTGTTTGTTGGAACTAGATGATCTTTAAGGTCGCTTCCAACCTGAGCCATTCTATGATTCTATGATGAGTCTGTAGCTGTATGACCTTGAAGCTTGGGATTCTTCAAATAGATCTGGAAAGAATCCCAGTTTGTGTGTATAAATTAGGTGGACAGAAGTAAAATCTAGAGATGTGTGCATTTTTTTTTTTTAAACTCCCATTAGTCAGCCTGTGGCATAACAAATCATTGGTTCTTATCTCAAGTCCAAAAATGCAGAGTCTATCCCAAATACTTACAAATCAAAGTTTGAATATTTTAATCTTTGTCAAGGTATATTTGCAATAGTCTGAACACATTTCTTTTTACTGAAAGTTAAACTGTCAGTTAGTCCACAGTAAAAACTTGCCCAACCTTCCAGTTTCCCCCCTTTTTTTTTTCATGTTGAAACAGTAATAATGATCTTTGAGTTTCAAAACATTTTTCAAATTGATTTCTTTGAAAATTTCAGCCAGTTCTCTCACAAGAGGTTTTGGAATGTTTTTCTAATGATGAAGTACTTACTGAAAAACCTCTGACAGGTTCTGGTAAAATCCTGCGTCTTTCTTGATCCATCATTCTAACAGTAAATCCATGTTCTCCATATGCAGTCCTATATATTTCAGGGAATACTTCTGAATGGCCTGTGTTCCTATTTCTCATTTTACTCAGTTCTTGCAGTGTTTATTGTTACATCCTAGAGTATTGAATCCATCCATCCTTTTAATAAAAGTATTTTTCTACTTGAGCTTTCTCATTTCTGCTTAGTACATATAACATCACCCAGATATTTCTTTTTATAGCTTTTCCCTGTTCTTCTTATGCATTTGCTGCACCCAAAGTCATAATAAAATTAAGTTTTACAATAAACTAAAAATCACCTGTAAAATTATCATTTGATTATGAAATTACAGGTTAACTTACTGGTAAATGTACTGTAGTAGTTGTTTTCTTTCTGCAGATTGAAGGAAAAAGAAAATAGTGTATGGTTACTTAGCAGATACATGAATTCATTTAGCAATTAAGCATCAGGTTCATTGATTCCTAAGATATTTATGGCCAAGATGCAATGCCTCTCCATATTAGCTGTAGCAGTGTCCTGATTTAGGAAAAAAACCCCCACCAAACAACAACAAAAAAAGAATACGGGTATCAGATGTATTGTGGGTACTCAGGAAAGGTGCTTATCATATGCAAGGAAGCTACACTCTGTCCAGTACTTAAGATGACAGCTTGGGTGTGGCAGAAGAATACTACTTTCTGCATGAAGAGGTTTGCATGTGCTAGTGCTGCAGAATGTGAAATTAAGTGAAACAACCAGCATCTACCATCAGTGTCAGGCTGCAAAGGGCAGTGTCACCAGCATGCAAACAGTATTCCTCCAGAAATAATGGAATAACAGCTTGCTTTTACCTAGTCAGGGTATCTTTCACAAACAGCAGTAAAAACTTCTCCTGAATTCTGTTTGCCATAGTCAACAATAGGATCTAGCTCCTAGTATATCTCTTAAGCCCATCCCTATCAGAGAAGTAGTTTTATTATTTTTTACTCACAGGCCCCTTGGTAATGGAGATGGAGCTACTCCAGTGGGAAATCTGGATTCTTGTGTGTTACTGAAGCTATGATCTGGAGGTGCAAACAACATATTTAGAAGGCAATATTAGCTGTATCTTAACTGGATTTTCCTCACTGCCATTTCAGTGTTATGTAATAAAAGTAAAACATACCCATTGGTTTAATTTTTGTCTTAACATTTTTTCACTCTGATTATACTGGAAAACAATTCGGTAATGTTTCTTTCTTATTGCAGACTGTTAACAGATAAAATTCACACCGACACACTCCACTACATGCCATATTAAGGTTACCAGTGACATACTGAGAACAAATGCTTTTCATTTTGCCATATTTTCAGTACAGAATACTTACTTTTATCACTACTGTTTGCTTCATGGTCCTGTAATGGAAAAATAGATTAGATTTTATAAGAACCAATTAAAAAAAGGAGTTATTAAATGGGAAGTGCATAAAAAA
This sequence comes from Galbula dea, assembly GCA_013399015.1. Lineage (NCBI taxonomy): Eukaryota > Metazoa > Chordata > Aves > Piciformes > Galbulidae > Galbula > Galbula dea. Next base: position 38,979 of record VWZX01005818.1, read on the forward strand.
ATCATCTGGTCTTGGTAATCTGTAGTAATTAAAAGAAATATTTGTACAGAATGCATATGATATCTGCAATACTTTTCTTCAGCTTTCATTTGCAAAACTTTAGCAAATGTGGACCCAGTTTTGAACATTCTAATGACTTTCTGATTGCATGTAATATTAAGAAAGTTTGCCCTGAGTTTTGCAGCAAGACCTTTTGGTTCCCATTTCATTTCTGAGCTGGAACAAGAGTCTTTGTAGCACATTTGAGTATACTAACATGTCTTCCACTGAACGGAGGGTACTGAGTAAACTGTCTTTTCACCATGCTAGAATTGAAGCAATCCAACTAATTTCCAGCTGCTTTTGGAAATGCTTTTTTTTTTTGGCTCCCATGTCTTGTCTTTTAGGGAATCTGACTTCCAGATAAGCACCATTCAAAGAGGCACCAGTTATAAATTTGTCCATCTTCATCCACCAGGTTAATGGCTTTGCACTGATGTTGGTTACAAATGCATCTGTTCTCTGGCTGGAGAGGTGTAATCCATCATCCAACAGTCAAGTGAGTCATGTGGAAGAATTTTTCTCCCAATCAACCCAGGCCATAGAGAGGAACAAGAGTTACAGTTCTGTTAACTTGATCAGTGCTAGTTAGTGTTTAGAATGGATTGAATGGGAGCAGTTAACAGGTGTTTCAGTTACTGTTTTTCTTTGTCATTGTGCATAGTCCAGGATGGAAATGCACAGCACTGGACAAAAAAATCATGCTCATAACCATGCTGTTCTTTCAGGGCTTGCCACTTAGAGATTTCTTTGTGCTGTGTGCGGCACCAGCAAAACGATAGTCTGTCTTGATTCTCTGCAAAGCTAGGATGATATCCGTCTTAGAGGTAATCTCTGAGAATGAATTAATGAACAGGTTTCAGCTGCAATATGACACCTGAGTCTCTTCTGTAGCAGTACTATTCTTGTAGTTGCTGATCAAAGAGTGGAATTTCTCTCCCAACATTCTCCCTTCAGGAAGATTCTTTCTTCTTATATTGATAAGAAAAGCTGAGAAATCAAACACTTCATAAAAGAGAAATCCTGGACTTAGCACCATTTAGAAATTGTTCAGCATCTTACAGGATACAGATCGAAATTGGAAGGATGTTGTGATGAGGTGGAAGGGAAGCTAAAATGCTGCTGCTGTTGTATGAAGAGGTGCACCCCCCTTTGAAATACTTGGTATATCTAGAAATTTAAGGATTAAAAGTAATACTGTATACCACCTGCATTATGTTACCATAACATCTAATGCTACAGTATTATGGTATGACCTCATATTCCTAATTCTCTATGTAGTTATCAGTAGACTGATTCAGAGCATTGGGCTGGGATAGAGTTTGAGGCACGTAGCTTTTGTACAGATTCTGCTGCAGCTGCTATCACTCTGTTTCATGGTAGTTTACTCCACATGGGCACTCTTTTCTTGTGCTGGCACAACTTAGTAGAGCTATGGTGAAGAACAATTTATGAAACTAATCTAACTAAAAAATAACTTTTTATGGGTTTGCTTTTGCCTGTTTGCTGCAATTAGATAAGCTTCCTAGTACTTTGCTTTAGAAAAAACTTTGTTCCAGTGCAGTGGAAGGGACCAGGGACAAGAGTAGAGGAAGAAGAGGACTGACTTAAACACAGCCTTAGGAACACAAAACTTGTAATTAGTCCTTAACAGACTGCATTTTCTACTGATACTCATTACTCAGACTTCCAAGTATGGCATTTTAGAAGGATTCAGTTTTCAGGAAGTATTAATCATTCATCATCTGAGAGAAATGAGGATCAAGATAGGTGCTTCGGATCGGGTAGAATTGCCCATCGATATTCAAAGTAAGGTTCCTGGAGTTCAACTGGTATTTTTTTAAGTACAATAAATTGCTTTTGTGGACTGAGACATATATCCCTTAAAACATTTGAAGTTTAACCACTGTACAGTTTTTGTCTAAAAGATTGTTAGCCACAATTACAATATTAGATCAACTGGACATTCAGAGTCATCTGTTTCTGTTATTTAATCTACCTAATAAAAAGCATCCGTCTTTTATACATATAAAACACAGAACAGCCCAAGTTTAACACATTCTATTATAATGACACATTAATTACTCACTGCTTTTGGAGGAAGACGATTTCTGGGAAGAGGCAAAATATTTCTGGAAAATATACATAATAAGTTAATATGAGTAGGATTTACTTATTTAATTGCTTGACTCAGATGTGTGTTTTAAGATCTAGAGAGGAGGAGGTCTGTGGTAAATGGATTTAATTGCAGCTATGTGCTGCTGCAATGGTTGTGATGCTCTGCCCTTTGTGTGGAACTACTCTAGAAGAGCTTCTGTCCTGGACCTCGGGTCCCCTGCATCTGTGCACAGGACCTCACCAAACATCATGCTACCTGCTTTTTCTGAGGCATATGGCCTATTTTTAGAGCGATGTCCTAGAGATGAGACTGTGGTTAGGAAAACGCTTCCTACACTTCTGGGGATACAGAAGTGAAATAGGCTGCATACTCAGCTTTCTTTTGCCTCTTCCTCCATAGGCTTGGAACATAAATCATGGATTTACTGTGTCCAGTTTCCTTACAAGCAATCCTGTGCCCCATACCCTGCAAAATAACCATTTCATTTGCAAGGGTGCAGAGATGGGTAATAATTAAACTGGTTTGCAGAGATGTTTTACCCCCTGCACTGGATCCATAAAGGAATAGTCAAGAGAATAGTACCCATTTGGTAAACTGGCTTGATTACAGAAGTTCACAAGGAAATGAGAACTTTCAATCCTTACCTTGTCCCAACATCCCTAGCTATTTGTGTGTCCTGACAAATGCTTGTTGTATGAAGGCTACACAATAGAGGGGAGAAAATTTTGTCTCTGCTCGTGTTTCCTATTGATATAAGTTGCTGCTGACTTACCTAGGAGTATCCAGCTTAGGTGACTCTCTGGTCATGCTGTGCATGTGGGAGTGCTCCGTATTCTGAGCAGGCAGAGGTGCAAGTGGCTTAGTGAACCTAGTAATAAAACATGAATTATGAAAGGAAAATTGTATGTAACAACAGTGAATACAAAGGTAGCCTCTCCTCCCCTACCCTCTCTGCCTTTCTAAAAAGTACCCCTAAGAGTTATTTCTTTTTAATATCTGTTATGTTTGGGTTATTGAAATTAACATAGAAATAAGTGACAGTCTTTGTGTACATAACCTAAAGAGGAAGAATTACTATACATGTATCTTCTAGAGAGAGAATTATCGAACCTAGTATTTAGATGAGAAAATCTATTTTCTGACAAGTTTTAAATAATGCACAAACATTCATAGCAGTGGGATACCTGGTTACTGGTGCTGGTTTTTCCTGGAAGAGAAAATGCATTGAATTATTTGGTCACTTTCTGATTTCATAAAATACATTTCTGTGATGCTATTTACGTTATCATGGCAATATCTTACTGTTGTGTTGTGGTATAAAATTCTAGTAGGACTCTGCCTGGTAATCTGCACTAGGATGGGAGAGGCAAGAAGTCACCACCAGTAGATCCGTGAAGCCTTGAGCACACTGCTTTGGCCATATGTCATGTCAGTAGCAGCAAGTGGGGAAAAAAATACCATATCAGAGATGTCCTTGCTCATTTGCTGCAGTTCTGCCCTAGAAAGCATTCCCTTAGGCTGCTGCTTTCCAGACTGGATCACTTCAGCTCCTTCGCATTTACTCTGTTCTGCAGACCTTTTGAATTGGTTTACCAACTTTTCTATGAAGGAAGTGTCAGAAAGTGCAGACAGAAATTTGTTCCCATTTTTCCCCTTTGAAAGACTGATTTAATTATTTGTTTTACAGTCATATTTGTGCCCTGCCTGAGAGCAGTGCAAGTCTGAGGCTTTAGAAAAAGGCCTTACCTCTTCTTCAGGAACCTCGTAGACTTCTGTAGGACAGGGAGGAAGAAATGTGTTCTTTGGTTAGCAAAAACATACTGCATGTTACCAGAAAAATTGATCAGAATTTGTATAAATTGTACATCTGGCTCTGGGAAAATAGTTTGGAGAATCTGCTCAGAGCTTGATTCTGCCTCCAAAACCCTGGGGTAGATACACCTCTGGTCTTGTATTGGGAACTTCAGGAAAAGTTCCTGATAAATAGTCACTGTATTCATGAACCTTGCCCTCACCCCACAACCTTGTTTTGTTGTTGGTTTTTGGGTTTTTTTTTGTTGTTGTTGTTTGTTCCCCCATCCCTTCCCCCCAAAGCAAGATGAATGTTTGTGTTGTGCAGACCTGGGACAGTTTGGAAAAGATGTGTTATCACATCTGTGGTAGCATTTAGCCTTTCCGTGACTCTCAGGAAGAGATCAGGTGAATCATAAATACAAGCTGGCTTATTTCCATGGCCAGCATCTGTCCCTGAGCTCTGTCTCACAGGTGTATTTAAATTTACAGACATTAGAAACCCAAACGACCAGCGTCCTTATCTGGGTCTAATTTCTTCAATGAAAACATTCATATTTCAACAAATTTCATGTCAGGCGTCAATGCTTTTATTGCATTGAAAAGTATCTGAGTTTCCACCAGAGGGAGGTGTTCGATTTTTTTTTAGTAACATCTGTCAGGAGCTGGTTGTTGCTCTACACTGATTTACAGAAAGCCTAAGATGGAAAAGGATGTTTTAAAATGTCTGAAAGGTAACTCTCAAAAATCTCAAGTCATTTAGACAAAGGCTTTTGTAGTTTACGAATTGAAAGCTAAACACATAGCTAATGAATTATGCAAAGACTTTTAAACAACAGTGTGATCATTCTGTAAAGGTTACAGTCCAAACAATTAATAAGATGATGAGGATGCAAAACAACTCAGCACAGGTAAGGAAGATTAAGCAATTATGATTCCTCTTATTTCCTTTTTTATTTTTCCAAATAAATTGCTCTTTATAGAACTTAAATGAAAACACTTATCACAGGACATGCAAAACATCAGCCTCTATGGAAGGTTGAATCTTGATGTAGTTTTGAAGTATTGAATCTTGATTCCTATAGTGAAATGGGATTACTAACATACTGAGCCCTATAATTGTTTTTGCTGGATTGATCCATTTGCATTCCTCCGCTAGAGCAAAAGAGTAAAAATAAATTAGTCTGGGGCAAATTACTTGTTCTAGTTTTAAACCAGATTTACTATTCAAGCTAGGCAAAACAACTACTACAATGTAGAAAAACCTAGAGGGGAACATATTTTTATTTTACTGAAGTATGTCATACAGTTTGTATTGTGAATACAATCAAGTATAATTTAATATTCCTCAGTCTTAGATTATTTTATTTTAACAGTGATATAAACTCCACATACCGTGCATAGCAGACGTAAGAGAAGGCTTTGGAGAAGTAGGGGGGGCTGACTTTGTTGTCTTCATAAATCTGTTCACAGGAGCTAAAAACATATTTTATTCATACACATATATATGTGTGTATATACACACGCAGGCACAAGTATATTTTTGTATATAAACATATGTATTAAAAAACTTCACAATGTAACATTTATAGAATAAGTAGTTCCAAGTCATAGCCTTTTTGTGTGACCCGGAACAAATCAACAGAAAGCAGCTCTCATTTTAAAAGGGAAACATTATTCAGTGTTCATGCTTTGCTGAATAGGTTTCATACTGTCAGTAATGTCAGAGAGCAAAACTACATAGTGTTCTCCGTTTAATTTTCACTTTTGGACTGTAGTACTTTCACTCTCCAGGTAAATCTATTTCATATAGCGAAATGAAAAAAACCCCAAACAATCAATTCTTTATCTACTGAAAATCTGAAAAGGCTTGTTCCTCTCTTGAGGCTCTTCAGCAAGCAGAGAATTTTAACACTGTGGCTCCCTTAGATGTGGAAGGAGATCACATACCATGAAAAGCTTGGTGGCTGTACAAGAGCTGAACTTTGAAACAGCAGAGAGAGGCAGAAATTAACCATGGCTTCCAATAAAGTTAAAAATAATTTTCCTTGGCCTTCTTATGGGCCAGAGGAGCTAACCGCCTTTTTGCAGGCTGCTTTCTCTTTAATAGCTGCACCTCCACTCTTTGAACCCTAGAAACAGATACTAATTTGATCCATTTTTTTCCACTGTTGTTCCTAAAAAGGCAATAATTATTAGCTTAAATGATTAGACTCACATCTTGTGGGCAGTGACATGCTGCTTTCTGTGGGTTCAATATAGTTATCATCGTCATTGTCCACTGGCACAATGTAATTATCCTATGAGAAATGCAAGACAAAAATCTTACCGGTTAAACCTCCATTGTACCAACAAACCGTTGGGATTGAAGCCCTGGCAGCAGTATACAATAGTTGCCATTTCACAGTGACTGCTATTTCAAACATTGATCACCCTACATGGATGGGATTCCCCATGACTGAAAACCCATTACCAAATTACTCCAGTTCTAGACTGGTGGATAAAAGCCCTCCCTTCCCTTGGGTTCTGAGGTAGCCTTTGAGGTTGCTCTCTCCCTGTTGCCTGCAACTAGTTACAGATGAACAGAAACTACTTTGTGGTCTAAAGAGCCTCCTTGTTACTTGAATAAGTCAGATATCCCCTAGAAATCAACAAGGTACTCACAGGTCATTGCTTGTGATGTACAAAATTATTTGTACCACAGAGAAAGACCAAGCCATGATACTGCTGTGTAGTGTATCTTATGACTGGTGTGTGGTCATCAGTCTTTAAAACTGTCAAAACAAGTACATCTATAGACACTACCTCATCATCACTGCACTCCTTAGGCTTTGGTGGTACTTTTGGTTTTGCAGCAGGAGATGGCAGTGGCAGGGATGGCATGGATGTTTTCTTTGGTCTGGACATAGCTGGACTTGGTGTACCTGGTAGAGGTTTGTTGATGGGAGGAAGCTGCTGCTGACTGGTGCGATTATCTTTTAATATGGAAGAAAAAAACAATTTTAGTGAAAATGACACATTAGCCTTTGGACTGCTTTCTACTACCTGTGCAAACAAGTCTTTACTGTGGCTGTGGCTCAGGTGAAAAGGCAGACCTGGGTGTATTGTGGTCCTGATGTTAGACTTGAGTGCAAACTGGTTCATTTCACCAGTCAAGGTAGAAGCCTAGTGCTCTGTATCAGGCTGACAGATGGTGCTTGGACGTTGTTGTATGAATAACTGCTAAACTCCTTAAGGAAAAGGTGGTGGCTGGGTGGTGTAGTCCATTAGTTAGTAGCCCTGTGCCAGTATGAACTTGGATGATAGGAAGTGAAAAAGAACATATCTGACATAGGAGAAAAACAACTGTTACACAGCACAAGAGGTGGGACTGAAACACAAATTATGCCAGGTCCTCTGGGGTCCCAGTTTAAAAATTCCTCACCTTTTCAAAGAACATACAGGTGAAATGCTAATAACCTTCAGTGAGTACATATGTGACATTCTAGCACTTTGATGATTATTCTATAACCAGTAACAGTCTTTACAAAAATAAAAGCAGGACTCATGCCTATGTCTCTTTTCCCCATGGCTCAAATCTTCATCTCACTGAAGCTAACTTTAATTCACTTCACTACAATCTGCCATGGTTGGAAAGAATCAAAACAGGAAGAAAAAACATCTTTACGCTGGACTGATGGAAACAAAATCTTGATCCTGTCCTGTTTTTCAGGGTATTTATCCTCCTCAGTACCAACTCTGAAGGACAGTATGGAAACAATATTTGGGCTGCTTTGTCCTTTTCACTGTCTTTGGAATAATAACTGAGACACAGAAAAGATTATGGTACCTGTGTCGTCTTATGTCCTTAATCTTCAATATGAATTCCTGCATTAAAATATGCAGATGACTCTGGAGCTGAGTTAGTGATGTCTCCCATACCTTTGCTTGAATTCTGTGGTTGATAGATACCTATCAAAGTCGTAGACATATGTATGTCTATGACACAGTATTTTAAAATTATAAACATCACTACCAGCGCTACTAACTTGTTTCATGCTGTAATGAAATCATACTTCTGAAAGCTGAAGACCTGATTGTCAGAATTAAAAACAAACTCTTGAGGAAAAGGACAGATTAGTCTATTTGGGGCCACTTATCTTCTTGTACTGATAAATAAGCAATTATTAAGCTGACATAGTCAACTATTCCATAACCACCTGCGTATTCACCCCTAGAAATGGGGAATGCGGAGGGAATCTTCTTTTTTTCCTGCTCACTTGGAGGTGGTTCATAGCTGTCATCAGGATTCTCTTCACTGGGGACCAGATACATTTCTGTGTCAGAGTGATCATCCGGATTTTCATAATCACTGTCCTGGAAAGACAGAACTTCCCATTTCTCAACTCATAACATAATGGCTTCATAGCAGCGTATGACAAAAATTTCCTTGCAGGAATACAATTAACTAAATTATGAGAATGTATCCTTGAAAGGACATGTTACATTCCCTTTTAACGCTTCTTCTCTAAACAAATAGACATTCCTGCCTGCCTCTTAGGAACTTCTGATCCTCCCAGGAACTTCCTGCTCCTTGTCTCCTTGCTATCTCCCAGGAGCCCTTTCACACCAAGAACTCAGTATTCAAATTATGGATGACAGCTTATCTCCCTTCACAGGACAATTCCTTCCTAGTTCCAGCTGTGACTCTTGGCATGTCCTATCACTTCCTCTCCCTTTCATGTGAAAAGGGTACTCAGGATCTAATTCCAGAAGGAAGCTAGTCGCTTCAAGCTGATATTTGTACCATTAATTTACATGGCTGGTGACCATGACTTGCTTCATTCTAATGTTCTCTTAAATCTTATCAGACATTTTTCATTTTTATGAAGCATCTTTCCAATCCTCAGCCCTCCCACCCTCGATTCCCCAAATAGAAGATCTTACTGGTTTCTGAAATTATTGTTCAATTTGAGAAATCCCTCCAATTGATGTCATGTACTTACTTATCCAAAAATCTACCACTGAACAGCGCTTCTGAGTGTACTTCTAAGTTGAATGTAAAAAATTGAGGTGGCTAGAAATCAGTGACTACTTGCAAATAATGCTGATGTGACAAATAAAATATCAGTAGTATTAAGTTAAACCACAAGTAGATGACTCAAAAATAAACTTTTATTATTATTGTTTATGCTAACTTGTTGTTACAGTAACCACCTACTACCCAAAATATGTACTTACAAAATCATCTGACCATTGTTCCTCTTCATTGTCTGCGTGTTCTAAACCAAACATTAGAGTTATTTAAGGAGATGGAATAGTGAATATAAACATTTATCTGAGATTGTTTTTTTCAATGTATACATATAATCGGTTAGAAAAAAAGAACAGTGGTCAAAATTTCCTAAATGGTTCAGAGCAACGTATCTGTTTTGGACTGAATATTAACTGCCTGCTTGCTTGTTTTTGATAAATTGCTTCAGAACTGTTATAAAAGTATTAGAAAATGGTAAACTGCATATGGTCTGAACAGCAGAGCATGCACTTTACCCAGAGTCTCCTCCTAAGACATTTCATTTTTAAGTATGAGTAATGATTTCTGCATAACTGAACCATTGCTGACCTCTGGAACTTGCACTTTCTTGTTTCTCAGTTAAAGCTCCAAGACAGCACACCAACTACAAGTGGGTACATTAAACATGGAAAAATTATCTGATAACTTCGAAACTGTTCTCTTTGCTTCAGTTTTCATATAATTTCCTTATAAAAAAGTATCTTATAACTTGTAAAAATGGGCATGAACTAGTTTATTGGCTGTGATGTATGCCATCATCACATCATCCTTGTCACATTAGTTGCATTAAGATTCTGAATCTATGATGATCCATTTGTTCTTTTTTTCCCCCTATTTACTTCTGCAACACAATATCTATCAGAGAGGGCCTGGTTATGGGTTCTCCATTTTTAGAGCAGCCTACATGCAGAACTCTGGTAAATACTGATTTTAAAAGATGAGCTACTTGCTACTCTTTGTTTATATTGGGACAATTTGCCATGGTTTGCTCGCCTCTTGTTTCAGAGGCGTGAACCACCTGCAGAATTATTGATAAAGGTATACTATTCTCTCATTAAAAACAAGTTATGAGCAAATGTATAGCTGAAATACTGTTAGGCATATAGGTATCAAATATACACAGGCATTCAGTTTACATTTACATTAATACAGCCTTACCTGAAGCATAATCCCTTTGTGGTAGACTTGGTGGAGGCCTATTTTTTAGCCTGTAAAAAATAATTATTACATTTATGATCTAATAAGTAGCATTCACTAGAAGGGAATGTTAGCCACACACATAAAAAAGCTGGTAACAAAAGATACCTGCAGCTGAAGAAATACAGATTACCATCACAGGTGCTTAGCAAATAGCTGCAGGAGAATGCTTTGAAAAGCGAGAAACAGATAAGAAATTAGAATCTGATCTGAGATACCTCCCCCCTCTGCAACTTATTGTGAAAGAACAGCTTCCTGGCTCACCCACCCACCTCTTCATTTACAATGCAGAAACAGATAACATAGGTGTCAGAGATAACTGCATGTCTATCTGAAGATAAAAATATGGCATAAGAAGGTGGTGCAGCACTCTCTGGTATATATAAATAGACCTATGTTTATAACTGCCATTTTGCATGTGCTTTATTGTCTGATTGTTTAAATTAGTCAATGTTTCTCAGTGCCAGATTCTGTTTCCTCTTACTATTATTTTATGGTATTGTGCTTCTTTTTTGGTAAATAGTGTTATTATGGCATTTGTAATACCAAATGAATCAAAAGATAATTTGTAGAAATACTGAAAGGATCTTTGTGGCTATACATTTACATGTAAATATGTATGGCCATTTATATACATATGTTTAGCAAACAGAATGCTTCTTTTCCTATATGTCTATATATTTGTATACTCCTGCTTGCTAAATTGCAGCTGTCCAGAGAAGAGACTGAATTAGTCAATTAAATATCAATTATTTCATTACCCCATAAAAAAAAAAAAAAAAAAGAGAAGAATTTGAGTTTAAAGTCAAAACGAAAGGTGCATTTGTGGCAGAAGCCAAACTGATGCATCTGAAGAGAAAAAAAATCTTTGCTTTTTGTAGCCATATAAAACATGAACACAATTTACATTGAAATGACTCTTTAAAGTGACTTTTGAACGCTCTCTGACAGCTTCCCTGTAGCGCTATGAGACTTCACCATGGACCTGAACCTTTGCCCACTGAATTGATAGCTTCACTCATTGTTCAGTCAGGTCCTAATAAATTCATTTGCAAAAATACACAAAATATTTTAAAAAAAATTGTCCAAAAGGAATTTTAAATGTTTTCCTGTGATTTCTGAGCACGAGTGATGTCTATAATTTTTGCTTTATCACAAGAATTTGACACTCAGTACATAGGTCCTGAGTGTGCTGCTTATGTATCATTGTTTGGGTACCACTGTAACTCAAGAGTGGTGGCTTGCTGGTGGTAACACATCAATTTGCAAATTTTCTCCATGTGTTGCTGGAAATGCTTTGGCTACTTTTGAGTAGAATTCATGGAATTCTGTTGTTCAGGTAGTCACGCACAAACACACAAAAAGCAAAGCACATACATGAATCAGTGAATAAATGGTGCAGGCATTGCTAAAACTTAACCTCCCCCCCTCCAAAAAGAAAAAAAAACCCAACAAAGAACCAAACCCAACAATAACCCTAAAAAACAAACGAAAACCAATCTAGGCATGTTATTCTTGAAGTGTTTACCTGCTTTGTTCATTACTAACAGCACTAATGACGTGTAGCTACCTCCAAATCTTTTAACTTCCTGCAACTAATATATCTTAGTTTCTAAACAGTAAATTAAAAAGCATTCTCAACATTTTTTATTGTCTTCTGTCCAGGTTAGCACAGGTGTGTTAGAAAGAAAAACCCAGGGCCACTGCCAAGGCAGATCTCAGGTCTTAGGGACAGTAGACCAAAAAGCTGTGGATGTACTTTGCAATATGTCTACCATGAGGTTTGCAGAGATGGTATTGACTTGGAAAGTAGTGGAACTGAGGCAATACTAAGAGGCTGTCTGGGTCATAGTGTAAACTATGTGGCTTAAGCCACATTATAGATTTTCAAGCTGCTAAGCAGAAGACTTCAACACTTTGTACTAGGCCCTATAAATCCTGGCAGTGGCCCTGAGAGAAAATGTAAATATGTTATAATGAAAGCATACGAAGCACAGAGCAGAGGTCTGTGTCTAAGCAGCCTATCATGCCATTGTGCAGCTCTGAAATAGCATACCGATCCCAAGTATCTTTCCCAGTTTTGCAAAATAAGGCCACTTGCTCATTTTGGAACCTGAATATCAATAGAAGAAAAAAAAATAGTGTTTCTGTCACAGAGCTAAAACAGTTCATGGCCACATCTATACTTGCTAGAATCTCTTCAAATATGTTATTTATTCTAAAATTCAAAGCTACTTAAAAAAATAATTCTCACCGTACCTGTATGATTTACTGAGTGGCAGAACTGAAATCCAGGCTCTTCTGAAGTCAACTGGAGCTTTGCTTTGCAAGAGCCAAAACTTTACATGATGTGCAAACCACAATGAAAGCTCAAAAGACATAACCTATCTGCCAAGGAGTGGTTACCTAGCTATTTCAGAGTCTGACATAATTATCCACGTAAATGCTTGTACAGTGACAGCTGACTCCATCTTGTCGCCCTGTGCGTTCATAGCACATTTTTGTGTTTTCTGGCACTAAGTGGAGAATTCTAAAATAAACTACAGCAGAGGTCTGCATTCTCTGCTCTAGCAACACTTGTTTTTACAGGCTATGATGAGAAAAGTAGCCAAATGTATGCAGGAATTGCCCTTTATGTGTAGCATTTAATTCTTCTACAGATGCATTTGCTTGCTAGTGTTTCTGGTCACTCCCTCAGCATTTAGGATGTGCCCAAAACCTCTTTGTTTTCAAGCATCCTTCACTTCTTCTGTTGTGAACTCTGTACAAAGTCCACTCCTTCTTAGGAATAATTTAAACTTGATAGGTTTTACAAAAATTATATTGACATCTTTAATGAGTTGAGTATTTATAGCATGTATTAGTCCTGAATACACTAGATCATCACACTTGTGATTAAAAGATAAATTAATTGAACTTTGCCAAAAATGTTTTCAGAGTTCCAAGCAGGTGCAATCCAGACAAACTTTTCCTGAGCTGTATTCTCATGACCTACTGGAATAGTTTGTTTTAGCTTTGGAAGTATCTGGCAATTGTACAAGATAAAAAAAAAAAGTTTCAGATTAGTTTTAACTGTTATTATTGCTCTTTCACGCATTTTCTTTACAATGTACTGTGGCAGTGAAATGACATATAGCTGTGATTTATCTTCAATTTGATGAAATATTGTTATATTAATAAAAATCTTGGCACTCAAAACATTCTGTTTAGCTACACATTGAAATTCATGTTTCTTCAGAATACAATTAAAATCAGGTAGTATACTTTTTCAAGGTTTCTTTTTCAAAGTGTGGTACAGGTTAATTTTAGTACTTTTCTCTCATTGTCTGGTCCATAAAATACCACTTTTCCCTGCCAAGAGTTTGATTGTGGATGTATTCTAGTTACAGCTATGCAGGTTAAAGAGACATTTAGTGACACAACTCCATTTTTCTGCCTGAAGTTACTGCCTAAGTCATAAATGGTATAGAAAAATGGACCAGACAAATACAAAATAAAAACCCAACTAAAAAGCTGGTTAAAGCAGATGAGATGAAGATGCGTCTTCTTTCAGTTTTTCAGGTCATGTGGAAAATGGGATTTCAAGAAATACATATATTTGGATTGCGTGTGGTTACATGAATAACTACATGATTTCTTATGGCCTTGCAAAAGTTTTGGTAGGACATGATATTGCAAAAATGTGGGTAATCTGAACTTCTAGTTTCTTATTAACACAGTAGATCAACATATACCAAAACTTTAGGGTGACATCCTGACTTTGCTATATATGCAGTATGACTTTTAGCATTGAATTCAGCAGAGCTAGGATTCCACTGAACAAAGCATAGAGGATTAAAGCTTATGATTTACAGATGAGTGCTGTCTTTACAGTGTTTAATGCATATGCAACCATCCTGCAGAGTGAAACCTATGTTTTCTGTTACTTCTCTGTTCTGTATTATCAATGATGTGAATATGAAAAAAATCCCCTAGCTCTCATTGATTATACAACTTTGGCTCTACCTCTTGCTTCTACACGTAAGTACATAATCCTCTTTGACATCATGATCTGCACAGCAGCTAGGACTCCTGTATTGTAACAGTTTTACATGTGATTAAGGGCAAGCAGGTAAATGCTATGCTGTAGTGGGCAATATTTTTACTGTCAGAAAATTGAGTCAGGATGGGGAACAAACAATAGGAACTTTTAAGCAATGAAGAAACGACCTGTAGTTTTCTTTCCTGTTAATCACCAGTGTTCACACTACTTTCCACAGACCTTTAATACACACATGGATGGTAGATGTATCCCTCCCTACCTGTCCGCTGCAGATGAATTAGATTTGAGAGCAAGACACTTCATGCAAGAACTCCTCTTACTTTTCTGCATAATCATGAGCCAGTGCAGATTTTGGTAGTGCTTTAACAAATACTGGTAATAAGTAAGAGGTATTTAATGAGTATTTGATCATTCTTTCAGTTTCAGTAGCAGAGGCTTACAGTAAACATGTGCGATAACTTTAGGCTTGGGATAAGCAAGTACCCTATTTGACTTCTCTAAAATTATTTCTACTTACAACAGTTTTGAATTTTAGTCATATAAATGGGGATTTTCCAATATACAAATTCCAAATCTGTGCTACAAAAGGCCAGGTTTTTAATACAATTTTTCCTACTTCAGTCATGTTTAGATCCTTGATGTAATAAAATAATCCTCTTACTGAAATGGAGGAAGTGATCAACTGGGTATCTGCATTTTTTGGAAAAGGCATCTAAAATTCAAACAAAAAGACCCCCACAGGGTATATTCAGAGCAATACAGACAATCCTAATTCTGCAAAGCTTGGTGTCTCTTGTACATAACGCTATTGGTTCTGTCAACTCATTATTGCAACTTTTATTGCAAGTCTTATTATATACTGGGCTCAAGATTTGAGTTCTGAAGATGTGCAAATGTGGGATTTTTTTCGTCAGTTTTTAAAAAAATAGAGTAGGTTTTTGAGCTTCATAAGAGATTAATGACTCAGATGAACTACAGAAGTATCAGAAAGATTACTAGATGTATTTTCTTTTCATCTCAATTTGTATTCTTATAGCTGGAGAAGGTGAAATGTGAGCTTTGTGCTGAGTTATACATTAAGAGTTTTTATGAGCCTGTTCTTTTTTGTGGATCTCTTTTTTTTTAATCTTGAGAGGATCAAAGAATTGCAGTGTTACAGCAGCAATCTTGTGTCTGACATTTAATGATGGCACCTCTGGCCTTCCTAGCTTCAGCTACATTGAGTTCTTGTTATTTTTCCCTTGTCTGTCCTTTCACTCTTACTCTCAGGGAAGGACACACATTCAGAGCAATACCAATTAACAGCAGAATTAATGTCCAGGAAACTATGGGAGACAATTTGCTGCCTCAAATTATAAACTTGAAGTGCTTCCATTGTTTCTGCCATCTGCTTTCCTCTCTGAGGCACTGGAACTAAACCCACTGCAACATTATTAACATAAACTACACTTAAACTACTACTGTGAAGTACGAATCTGCCCTTAATTAAAAAGCAACAAAAAAACCCCTCAACAATCCTCCTTGCTGCCCTCCCCTCCAAAAACCCACCAAAAGCCTCGACAGCCTAGGAACTGTGAGCAGGTCCCAGGTGAAACTGAGTTTTTGCAGGTGGATATCTGAACACAGTGGTCTGTTTACATACACAGTGTTAAAAACAGAACCACACTTAGATTAAATTAAAGATACAAGTAGTTTATAGAGGGTCATTTTAAGGGAAAATTTGCCTATGTGCTGGTTTGGAAGTAGCAAGTACATATACCACATGACTGTGGTATACTGTGAATTGCAGCAGTGCTAGAGCAAACGAGGATGAGTAAAGGAAAAAAGCAATCTCAAGAATCCCTCTGATATATCAGGTATTACCATCAGAGCCTGCTCGAGGTTTGTGGACAGAAACACAGCTGTGATAAAGAGGCCACAAAGGAAGGCTTGCAGCCTAAGGTTACTCCTCCCTGAGGAATAGAGCACCAAGTGTTCACTGCTACTCCTAGAAAAGTATCCCCCTTCTCTGCCAGTGGCTGCTCCACAGACATCAGCCCTGCCTGGGCTGGCAGCAAGGGCAATAGCTGAGCTAGCCTGGCTTTCCGAAATTCTTGCACAGCCAAACCAAAACTACTGCTTCTCCCACCAGCCTCCAGATCACTTCATGTATACCTAGAATTAGCTGTTGAAAAAAATCATACTTTTCCTTGAACTGAGCCATCATGGTCACTGTTTAGGAATAAGTTTAAGCAGTATTTGTATGTGCCTTTTATGTATGAGGACATTATTTCTAGAATTTTATATGGTTGTCCTGGAAACACTGCAGATACTGTTTACTAATTAACTTTTAAAAGTACTTAGTACTTCTTTTGTCAATGATCCATGTAAAGAAAAACATCTGAATGAGAAAATTGCATCCAAATGGAAGTTCCATGCAAATGAGCTATTGCATTAGGAAAAAGAAAAAGTGTGCTAAAGAGCTAATTGGTTTAAATAGATGTTTGACTAGAAACTGAATAGTGTATTCATTTGACAAGGATGCAGAATTACTGGAATTTCTTTCTATGTACAAAAACACATGAATATTTTATGATACTCATATGCATGTGACATCGATATGCACGCTGTTCAGAACTTCGTACTGGAATAAGGGTGTTGGTTAATTCTGGGTTTTGTTTTGTGGGACTGAAACACAGGAGGACTTAGCATTTTTATGGGAATTCTAACTATGATGTCTGACCAGTTGATTCAAGATGGAGTTCAAATTAAACCTTAATTGCAGCAGGTAGCCTAAACTGTGGCCAGAGGAGAAAGGCACACACTGAAACAACAGGCAATGATCATGCAAGAAAAATGCAATTTACTGAAATACTGCTTTTCAGGGGTACAAACACAATCTTCCCTTAGTGGCTAATTCTGCAAATACTTTGTGATACTCTTAATCCTGATGAGCATTCTGCATATCGCAGTCTGGACTGAAGCTCTTTACATACGCTGAACTACATTCCTCTAGAATAACATGGTCCCATCACTTAAGTACTATATGCTATGCTAGCAATCTGAACTTCCCCAAATTGGTAAAACTAGGACTGGCATTTCAAACTTACTTTTTAAACTTGTTTATTATTCCACTTTCATTTTTCTTGATGTCATGCACCATCTTTTGAAGCTTCCTGTAAGACAGCAAACAAAGGCAGCATTAAAATTACCATGTGGTTGAACGCCCATTTGTATAAATGAAGAAGAATATTGGAAATGCATTTTCAGTAATACTTCGTACATCAAAAATGCTGAATATATGTCCAGTAAGTAGCTTAGTTGCTAAATCATTTGTGTATGAAGTTTTCCTCCCTTTTTAACAGAACTCTTTGACGTTATTTGTATTATCCTCTTCCTGAATACAATTAAGTGCAGTTTAAACATCAATTAAAGAGTAAGTGCATTAGGAAAGAGCATCATTGTCTATATTAATAGTTTAGGATATTTCAGTGTTAACATTTTGTTTGGAATTGACTTTACAACACTCCACAGCTATAATGGGAATGCTGACTACCCTCTGATTTCTGACTTACACAAGTAATTTCATCAGTGGACAGTCTACCTCATTCCTGTAGTGTTTGCAGTTATAATAGGAGGGGGAAAAAGATACATTCCTGGGCTCAGATCGTCTGAAAAACCATTAGACTATCTGTGACTCTGAGCTGTAAAAAGTTGTGATCTCATGAGGACACCAGTTACATGGACTGGTATCTTGAACCATGGATTGTTTTTATTCATCAGCTGCACTGCCTCATTAAAATTTTACTTGGAATCTGCAATTTGCATTAAATCCACATATCTTGGGTGAATATCTCAGAAGAACTTCTGCTTTTCTGTGGGGTTTGGGTTTTTCTTTCTAATAGATTCAGATTCTGATCATACTTGAAACATCACAAATAGACGTCTTCTGCAGTTCACTGTTTCTATCTGGTGCCCCAGCTGGCACCTGGCAGTGTCTATAAATGAAAAGTAATGAGGAATAAGAAGAATGAGAGGACTTTTAAATTGTTTAGCTCTGGTTTAGGGAGAATGGATGTCTGCAAGTGTTTGTAACCTTTTCAGAAATGCTTACTAGCCTTTTGTTAGAAATGCATGTAAGCATCACTTATTTTTCTTCCTGTATTTATTATGTATTAAGAGATAGGACCCAAACAAGAACAACAAAAATCTAACTGTAGATTTAGAACTGAGTATTGGTTTTTGCTCATCTCTGGCATTAATATATCTTTACAACAGCAAAATTATAGCTTTATTTTGAAAAAAAGGTGTTTAATTTTTCATGACCAGTTTTATTTTATATTGTCACTTTGGTCTCTAAAAAAATACATACACACAAATAAAACTCTCCCCAGAATTTGTATCTGTGAGTACCCAGAACGGTTTGCTTTTCATTTCATCATATTTGGGTGAATTGATCAGCCTATCACAGATGTTCCATGTGTACTGAATAAAGCCATGCTTTAAAAGAACATTTCAATATATATTTCCATTGTTAAAAGAAGATGCATTTAAATTAGAAATAATCATGTGTGCCATTACTTATGCAATCCGTTATTTTTCCCATGCAGATAGACTGAAAACATTTCCCATCTTTGCATAATCAAATTTCCTTAAAATCTCTGCCTCTTATTCCTCATTCTTTTTCTGCAGCCATGTCATTTTCTAATTAGAAATTGTGATAAATTAAGGAGTATCTAATATGTATGTGTAATTTTTTTCAATTTTTAAAGTTATGGAGCTCTTGTAGGAATTGCTAGAATACTTAGTTTGTTGCTTCCACTCAACTTGTGAGAATAAGCAGATAACCAGTGCACTGCATAGTGGTAAGTGTAGGAAGTCATCAAGCATGGATGATTTCCAGTTCAAGTGATATCCCCTTTGACCCATAAAGTTGAACAAGCTGCAAAAACCAGTCTGTTCAGTAAGCTAGAGACTGAAATTTCTTGAGGTACCAGCTGATGTAATAGGCTACAACTGACAATTTCTACAAAGTCAGTCTGAATTCTATTTTAGAGAGACAGTAGAAAAGATGAGAGGCAGATAGCAAAACCTCCAGCAAGAGGATTCTCTAAATCTTAAGGGCCTGAAACCCAAGCCCAAAGGCCATTCCAGTGCTATGAGGAAAGTGAAGCATGGAAGGGCATCTATAACATTTTGACTGGATCCCTGTATCTGACTAGGTCTCAAATACTATTTGTCTTGCTCCCAAACACTTAAGACAATACTCCAAGTAAAAACATTCGTTGTGGGAGGATCTTGCCAGGGCAGCAGCCCTGAGAGTAGTAAGTGAAGGCTACTGTGGCCCAATGTAGACAACCTGTGCTCAGGTACATACCTACAACCTTCTTTGTTCACAACACGTCTGAGTCAGGACGTCGTTAACAACTAGTGTTTATTCTCTAGTTGTTATTTTGGGATGAACAGATACTAGAAACATTTAAGGACCTCAATCAGCTAACACAGTAAATTAAAATAATATGTAATGCTAGTTTTACCTTTTATGTAATTAAAGATAATGAAGAAGTCAAACTTAAGAGTTGTTTCCTCATTACAAGCACCAACCCTTCATTCAACTTGGTTGAGAGCTTTTAATGTAAAATCAGGCTTACAGATAAATGGGCAGTCTGTGTCTCTGTTAACCTTTGAAAACACTTTTTAGCAACAGATAGCTATTTTGAGATCCATTTTAATTGTGATAAGTATAGACTGGATGGGACCCTTTGATCATGAACTCACTGTACAGAGTAGATTTTTCAAACTTCTACAGATGAGAAGTTTGGAAGTTTTGGATTTATATGCTTCTAGAAAGGTTTATGATTCTTACAAATACATTAGAAATTCTACATGTTGGAAGAGCTAAAAAACCGAACAAACTATTCAATGAATCCTAAAAGGAAACATTCTTTTAGCCCTGTGTTGCTATTTATTATATCTTACCAGTTTAGACCTCCAGCAATTCAGGATTGACAAAGGGGTCACTAGCTGTGATACATATCTAAAAAGAGTTGGAAAGGTTTACCATTGCCAATACAATATACCTTGAAAGAAGGATTTGGTGTCTCATAAAATACCTAGCTGTGCTCAAGGACTGGCAGACCTGCCTTGAGATAAAACAAAATTAAACAAAACCACCCTTTCTTTGATCTAGTCACAGCTCAGCATATAAGGAATGTATGTCAAGTGAAGGACGGTGAGTGGTCCTGGCCTGTGACACATCCATATTCTCAAACATCAGCTGGAAGCTTTTGGCTCTTTTGCACATGCTATCCCACAAAAGCATTCCAAAGTTAAATTAATTTAAAAGAGAGAAAACTATAAATAACATGAAGAATAAAGTGTGTAATTAGCTTTCAGCTCATATGTGAGATAAGGTACAGAGTCTCCAGACCTGAGAAAGAGGACTCTGTTAATTTCAGACAGATCTGTGTAATAATGAATTCTCCCACCATTTAGACTGTTTAGAAACTATTTATCAATATTATAAATTTGTGAAGAATTATGCAAATCTGTGTATTCTGACTCACAGCAGTTGGCATGAATGGCCATGGCTTTCACCTGCTCCTGGGAAAAGAGAGGGATCTCCTGTGTGCCTGAACAGCACAGTTCACCTACTTGTGCACAGTGAATCCAGTACTTTGGACCTTCAGTGTACACATTGGTTATCAGTAGTTTAGCTGTACAGCTGCCTATTGTCATGTGGTGAGTGTCACCCCTCTACTATATTGCAAAGTCTCTGGGGTGGGAAGATTGGATGCAGTTGCTTCAGTGCATCTGGCTGTGAGCACTTTCAGTTGTGAGTGGTGTTGATAATGTTTCTGGAAACAGGGCTGACTGCAGTATTAGTAGGGAGTGGCAGCAAAACAAAAACGAGTTTTAAATGAATCACAGGAAGTTTTCTGTATTACAAGCATACCTTTTTTTTCCCCTAGAGGATTAGAATGATACCTCCTTAACATTCTAGTGTTTACAGGACTGTCTGAATTACCTGGTTTACCCCTTGAAAAATCCCCATGTGCACTCTCAGACTAGTTTCTTCAGCTAAAAAATACAGGATTTTGAACAGGATATATTCAGACATGTCTGCAAAAGAATCTTTGTAAGCAATATTGACACTTTCAGTATTAAGAAACCTGCATATTCCTTCTCCTCTTAACATCAGTTAGATGTTTAACTGATGAAGCTGAATTGGTTTCAAAATAGTAGCAGAGAAAAATCATCACACTGTAAATTAGTCAGTTTGCACTTCAGTTTCAGTTTTAAACTTTTTTGGATACATCTGTTTGTCAATGACATGGCACTTTGTGGTTCTGTCTATAAAGTCCTCTATTTTCTGAAGGTCATTACTCCCTCCATTCACTTAAAGTAAGGCTGTAGGCAGGTATAGCCCTCATTTTTTTCTTGAGAAAGACAGCATAACAAATGATGTAAACCCCCAAGCAAATTAAAATGCTTAGCATGGGAAATCTAAGTACAAACTTAGACTTAAATCAAAAACATTTCCACCAAACTGCCAGCTTCAGCTAAAGATCTACTGAAAAGAACCACAAAAAAAAATAGAAAACAGAAAGCAAGAAATAGTATAGGGGAGTTTGCAGAATAAAAGCTAAGTTATTAGGAGATAAAAAAGGAAACTTGAAGGGCAAAAACCTAAGAATTACTACAGTTACCTGTGTTAACTTAAGAAACAAAACTAAGAACCTCCTTAAAACACCATATAAAAACCTGAAACTAGAGAAGGAATGGTATGCCCAGCCCCCTCCTTTACTGCTTCTCACAGCACGATTATTCCACCACCACCTCCCCAGCTGGTCTTTATTTTATGTTTCTATTAGGCTTTAGTTTTATAAACAGGTTTGCAGGTGACCAAATAAAGAAAGAAACTTAGTATTTCGGGACAAAGGGGAAGACTCCTGCTTTCTGGGAGGGAGATGGGACAGGACCTGCTCACCTAGAAGGGGATTTGCAAAAGTACCACTTGAAGTTTGAAAAGCTTGAAGCTCTTATCTTGAACTATCTCTTCAAACTAAATTAATGAACAACTATCACCTTTCTCATAATAGGCTTCCATTAACACAGTGCTTCTGACACAGGCTTTGTGGAAGAACTGATCTCAATGAATAGGGCGAGATGTATTTTTGTATTACTTGACACTTTTGTGCATCTAAACCAACACAAATTAAATTATATAAAACAACTCCAACCCAACAGAAAGCATCTGATTCCCCTAATTAGGCTTTATTCAGGTGCTTCAGATGTCCACAAGCACACAGATAGGTCATATGCTCTCTGGAACTGGAATCTTGGAATTCCTTCACAAGGGAATGCAGCGTGACAGCTGGCTGGATCAGAGCTGGTGTTTTCAATACCTGTTACATGGGTATAATGCCTAAAGACATTTCTAACTGAACCTCAAGAATTAAGCTAAACTGCTTCAGTTGCTTATGGTCTAACATAGGGAGTTACTGCCCCTCATCCACTCTAGGGGCTTATTGCAGCCCACCCACTGCAGTGCCTTTCATGATGGGAGAGGAGGAAGTTTGGAGCTAGAGGTGGTAACCCATGACACCAAACTAGCAGTTCAAGGGACTGAGCCTTTGATCTTTATCAGTAAAGCTATCTCAAAGCTGTGAAGAAAAGCTGAAAGGGGATTGCTTATGGAAAGAAGTCAATTACAGACGCCTATCTGAGAGGAAGAAGGAACAACAAATTGTCTTCTGCTGTGTTCACAAGTAGCTAAAGAGGAAAAGACTATACATAGTTTAGTTTTGTCCACAGTGTTGATTTTTTAATAAGTCTGAATAACATCCTGTTCTGCTCACTTTTCAATCACCCACTATTTTTTCTAAAGGCAAACCCCATAATTAGAGCAGGTGTGTGTTTACATGGTACACACAGAAGCACAGAAAGGCTAAATATTGATTATACTTTTCATCTTCATATGCCCTCTACGTAATCTTCATAAAGAAGCTGCCAATCTCTCTTGTACTAGTAAGTACTAACATAGACTGAGCAAATGAAAATATGTAGCGTGTAGAGGCATAATATATCTTTGACACAAATCAGTCCTAACATGAAATTAAATAGTATAATTACTTTTAGGTGACGAGGCATTCTGTGGATTGAAATAATCTATGCAGATTTATTGGTGGGCTGAGACAACTAAAGCCCTAATCAAGACACCAACTGCTTGGTGCAGCTGTTTCCTCATTTTAGATCAAGTCTGAGGCTTGTTCTGAGTAGAGATGGTCAATATATTAATAACAAAGATTTTATGTATTTAAGTTGTACAGTATTTTTTATAATTACTTTTTTCTTTTATTTATCAAAGATAGTAGGCCTGGTTCGTGTTGTCTTTACTTCTACTGGGGACTTCACAACTGATTTTGAGTTTTGAAAGCAGTGATGGTCAGGCACTTTTTAGTACAACTTGTAAAAATACAGGTATTTAATAACAGCTGAAGGCATTTCAGGTTTGGACACCTCTTCCCTCTTATCCAGCTTGCTCCCCTGTTTATCCCAGCTGAGCAATGGTGATACTGTAAGTAGTAGAGAAAATAATTAGCTATTATGATATGCTAAGCAAGTACTGCATGTCACTTCTTGACACAAAAAGTTAAAATATATCTACTGTTCTGTAACTGACCTGCTCTGTTCTGAGTCTTTTTGGTTAACTGATCCTTTTATGCACCAGCTGTCTGGATATGAGCTGATGCATTAAAAAAAACTCCAAAACCCCAAACCAACAAGCCACACAAGCTACATTCACAAGGCTAACGCCAGTTTTCTGAAAATGCAAGCAGCAGAGGGAAACTAAATGCATTAGGTTACTCTAAAATACACTCCAGTTAAAACTGAGTGTTGTAGTTGTACCTCCCCGAAGTAGTATCCTACAGCCTGTTAAGTGAGGGAGAGCAAGGACAGAAATGTAAAAGAATAAAGAGGGTTTTGTATTTTACAAAAAAAAACGAAGAGCAAAGTCATTGCAGGGAATTGAATAAAGACAGGACTTGGTACGGATCCAGAAGATTACCACCTTCCCAGTGGTAACATTACTTTTAGTCACAATTCCACAAATACTTTTTGAAAGGTGAGAAAACATTTCTGTCATTTCTGCAGGCAAGTAGATTGAAAGACTACTTATAGGCACATGAAAGTGACTGAAAAAGAAAACTGAACTAAACATAGAATGATGAAGGCTTAATTTCAGTGTTCCCCCAGAGTGAGTTTGTTCTTCTATTCTTCCTCCTTTTCTACCTCTCCCACAAATCTCAAATCTACTGTTACTGTTCAGATCACCTATCGAAGAACATAAAAAATGTCTGTGTCTAACTATGTAATGGGCTTGACCAAGATTTAGCCAGATGTTTAAGAACACATCTAACTTCAACTACCTTGAAGTTAGTACTTAAATTTTGTCTTAAAGTCTTTAACATGGACACATAAGCACTGATACAAACTTAAGCAATTTACTTCATTATCTGAGTGCAGTCTTCATCAGTGTCTTTTTGTCATTTAAGAGTGCTACTGAAATACATTTCTAATGTGATTTTAGTCTAGTAAATTCATAGAGTGTGAAAGGATAAAAAAATGGTATGCTTTTTCAATGGGATGGAAGACTTTATGGGCTCAATAGTTTGAAGGCAAGGTGCTGTGTACACTAGAAGAAAGGGAAGCTTTTCTAAACAGTCCATTAAACTCTTCTCCTTCTTTCTCTACAGTAGTCCCTGAGTTGGAAGGAGATGGGAACTCTGTCTTGTTCCTCTCTAAAGTGTAACTTTGACTTCCAATTTTTTTCTTACCCAGTAGCAACTGAAGCGTAGCAACTAATTTCCTCTGTGTATTTTCGCTGAAGTCATGTAATGCTTATAACAAAAATTGCATATATTGTAATTTATGCCTTTAGCATTATTATATTGAATGCCTTTAACATTATATTCCCTTTCCCTGAAGTGATTTTGCCACCTGTTTGGAATCAAAACTGTAGGGGGTACAGGACAATGTACACATTTTTGACACATCTGATAAAGGCTAACAAATACTGCTGTACTTGGGCTGGGCTGAAAGTGTTTTGTTTTTGTTTTTGTTTTTTCCAAGCTACAGGAGCATTATATCGACCATAGATGTGGGGTGACACTGGCAGGGATGTAATAGAGGCTACTCATGGATCTGTTTTGTTTATTTTGTACTGAAGTCTACCAAACTTTGTTAGAATTTAGAGGCAGTATTACAGTTAAAAAGCCACTGTATGGAGCCTACATGGGCTGCCATTGAAAAGGGAGCTTTGCTTTTCTCTGCCCTTGGTGCTTACCCAGATATGATGAATCATGGAACTTCCAACTGGGAAACTTCTTTTTTCTTTTGCCAATCTAGATATCAGCAGGATCAGATCCAGGTTCATCACATGGTCATGGGAACCCTAGCACCGAGGTAAGGGCAGAGACAAGTGGCAGGGCAAGCAGGGATACTGGAGGGTGGAAGAAATGGACCTAATCTTTTGGCAGAAGCTCAGACTTATGCAAAGCAAAATTAGCCGGCTTTAGTAGTACTTAGCTGCCTCTGTGCTTCTTGCAGGAATACCTAGAGTATCTATATTTTAGGACTTGAAAGAATAATGTAGCCATATGCTATAGCCACTTGTATTAATAGCCTACTTCAACCAGTTGCCCTTGCATTAAGCTTGAAAAAGATATACTAATTTTTTCATATTATTGGCTCAGAATGCGTTATTTTAGTTCCTTATAGAGTATTTACTGTACTGTATATAATTTATATTGAAGTCAAGGATTTAGCATCAGGCTTTGCTGATGTCTGGAAAATGAACTTGTCCAAAGCATATATACTAGCAGATTAGGATAAAGACGCTACAGAATTTCCAAGCTTCTTTCGCCCCTCAGTCATTTACTATGGCTATCACAAACCAAACATATTTACGCAGTCTGTGAAGTCCTTTCATGGTCTACCAAAAATATAAGGTGGTTCCCTTCAGCCAAATGAGAAAATACTGTCACTTTGAGCCATTGTCTTCTGATGGTTTTCCAGTTCTCTTGTCTGTTGAGCATATACAACCAGTGATATTTGCTTTCTAAAAGAAGTATTTGCTTATCTATCATGTTGTAACATGCTTTAGGGTACTTAGACTATAAAAGATGTTATATAAAACTAAAATCAGTCTTCTAATGCAGCAATCATTTTTAAAACCATGTAGCACATAAGAAAAAGACTACATAGTGAGCAGATACATTCTTTCTTTTCTAATGATCATGGACTTATAAATAGCCTGCTAAATATTATTTAGATGGCTAAAAATTACTTTTAAGTGATTCTCGCAGTTAAACTCCACCTGTGAAAGAAGTACTGTTGAGGCATTTCCATTAGTACATCAAATAGAGCAGGTCACAAGTTTCCCTCAATGCAGCGTGCACACAGTAATGTGCTACAGTGGAGAAGCACAGTTTAATCCTTAACTATACTGGTCCAACAAAATGAAAGGAAACATTCAAATTTTTTAAAAGGCAAAAATTTGAGCTAATGTAACATTGTGAATGTTAAGTAAAATGATCTGAACTCCACAAGTTATCACTTTTTCAGTTTCTGTTCTGCAGATAACTGAAATCTTTTTTTTTTCTCTCTAGATTTGGTCACAATTCTGGAACTGTCTGAAGTGTTGAAATTCCAAATTTCACTCATTCTTTAAATAGAAAGCAAAACCAATGGAATTCTTAAAATGCTCCAGTTTTATCTTGTCTGACCTGTTAGAACCCTGAAGATCATTAGTCAGGACTTTTCGTCAGGTTAAATGGTTTTCCAGAACTAAATTCACCAAAAGCAGAACTAAAACTTGACGCCATTATGCTTGATTAACTTTTTCAACTGTTAACTTACAAGTGCTTTGCTTCCAAAGACTGACAGACAGTTCTCAGAGATAAAGAGCAGAGGCAGAGAGTGGGAAAGGAAGCCACTAAAACCAATATTTATTTTCAAATAAATAGTTATTTAGAGCAATTTTTACCAATATAACAACTTCACTTTTGATAACTGAATTTTGTTTTCCAACACTGTTATGCCTGACACAAGCCATAGAACTGTGGAGGGCTTTTTTGCAATATTTTATGATTGTTACACTTGCCTTCCAACAGAAAAGCATCTATTGCACTATAACATTGTGTGCAATATGTAGGTTTTGAATGATTCTGTAAAACACAAACCTTTTTTGTTCTGGGATCACCATATCACTGGGTCCCTGCAATGCCAATTTATGATTTAGTATCTAGCACTCTGCACAGCTGTATGGACTACAGTTTTAAACTAATTGTGAAAAATGGCCATGCCAAGTTTGCCAGAATGCCTTTTTCTGGGTGTTGTTCCTTCCCCTCCCCCATGGCCAAGAAAATTAATTTATTGGGTTATTTGCTTGGCTGTTATTCATTTGTTATTAGACTTTAAAAACATGCAAGATTTTAGGTGCAATCTATATTACTAGCTTTTGCTGAATAACTGATAGTCACAGGCCTAAGACAATGCCTTTGTCATTGCAATGGTTGGCAAATGCTCCTGCTGCAGAGAGTTATTTTGGCAAAACTACAATGTCACTACAAGACCTAATTTTATTTGGAAGAGTGTGCATATAGGGCAATAGTGGAATAAGCTATGCCAGTGACTAAACAATTTTGCCAGCACAAGTAGAACAAAGTCATAGCTACTATATAAGCATAGCTGATACACTGCTACCTACATACAGAGACTAAACCAGGGCTTTTCACCATAGTTTCAATATTACACCACATAATTTTGTTCACATTGCTATGTTTTCATTTAAAACACATGTAGATCACAGTCAAACTTAAACACACTTTTCTATAAACAGCATCATAGGCAGGAAATTCTGCATGAGAATAATTCATATGGTGGCAATTTAGGTTTAAAGAAAAAAATCGTAGAATGAAATACTTGTGCAGAGAGAAGGGAAGAAAGGAGACAAATGTAGATGGAGTGGAGGCTATACTATGCTGGAACAAGGTCAGAGTAAGAAGCAACAGGAGATTTGACTGAAGAAGTCCCACTAGGAGTGAAAGACGAGATTTAGTACAGCTGTATTTGGGGAAGTTTGCATTTTGTCTCATTCCATTCCAAAGTCCAGAGGTGAAAGAGATTCATTAACTGTTTAAGCTGACAGAAAGCTAGAGAGAGATTATACAACTTTATCATTTATCAATCACAGTCCCAGGCTCTGTATGGCAAACTGGACCTAACAACCTACAGAAAGAACTTTTGTTTGTACTCATCAGCACAGCAAATGCCACTGGTGTCCTCCTTTTCCACCATGCCTTTGAAATGCAACTTTGAAGACTCCATACCATCGGCACTGTGATTTCATATGGGTTTACATTCAGCCTGCATTTTATTGGACTAAAATGTGGGTGCAACACAAAAGCTGCTGTCATGACAAAGCTTTAATGTGTAGCAGAAAGTTGTCACAAGAAACTGGAAGCAGGGTAAGAAGGCTGCTGGAGGTGGCAATGGGTGGTGTCCCAGAAAACCTTCATGGCTGTTGTTGTCCATAGGGCCCGAGGGTGGAGGCAGATTGGACTTTAGCCAGGAAGAGAATAACAGAGCAAGTAGAAGAGCAGAAATGAGGGAGCCATTACTTTTGAAGAAGAGATAGCAATGTGCACCTAGTAAGGGTTGGTCTGGAAATATATGTGGTACAGTTGTGGTTTGGGCCTTTAGACCATTGAGTAGTGTACAAATAACTGGACATTTGCATAGGCTTTCCTCCAAAGTCCATATAACTAAAAAGGGGAAAAACGTTAAAGCTGGATGTGGACTTTGGTGCTCAGTTCTGTCACGGGGCACATTCTCTAGCTTACTTTGAAACTCCAGTTTCTTTCCTGAGTTTGTTTTTGTTATTTGGCCTTGTTTAAGTCCATTGATGCGATGAATTATGTTAAAATTCTACTTGAAAAAACAGCTTAAGCTTCTAAGTCTATTTGCTACAATTAACTGTTAACAGGAATTAGTAGAACTACTGCAATAAATTATTTTCTGACAGTACAAAACTAATGTTCAGATATTCCCCATTCATCTTCTCAAAATGTAAATATTGCCCATGATAAAACATCCTATACAAAGAAGGTATCAGTTTACAGTTAAATATTGTTTCACTCCCAAATGCATTTATTTTCTGCTTATACGCTTTCAAGAGGAAATAGTACCAGAAAACCCTCTGGTAAAGAAAAGACCTAGTAGTTACAATCAAGCTATCTCTATCACTAGCAAATTAGTGAAGACCATAAGTATCTTCTTCTCTTGATTTTAATAAAATTAGGACTTAAATCCTCCTATTTAGTAAGGGATGTTAAAAGGAAACATTGCAAATAAACTGACATACTAGTCTGGCCTGACAAAAAGGTCAGCTGCTTTTTTTTCTCCACTTGCTTTTAATTTGTGGTTAGAGATAGTGATTTTAAGTTTTGTTAGAGGGGGAAAAACTGATGCAAATTAATGAAGTCATTTGAAATTAACATGAAACTGCTTTTGGAAAAGTCTGGTTGCAATCTGGAAGTTGTTGGCTGCATGACTTTAGGCAAGTGAAAGTATGTGGTACACTTCAGGTTCATGTCATGGTTTGCCCATCACTGCGGTGGTGATGGTAACGATGACTTTGAAAAAGACTTTGTGATACACAGCTAAAGACACCAATAAGCAGAAGGTCATTATTAAGGTTTGTGGTTATAATAAAAAATTGCAGCAAGTCTGAAGAGAAGCTATAACAAGAGTCATATATAGCAGCTAGAGATTACCCAAAGACCAGGAAATATAGGTTCATAGTCTAAGTAAGCTGAACCACAAAAGAGTCTGCAAGTTTAAAGTTCTATCATTTGAGTTGCTAACTTCATTTTACCTTTACTGCCTAGCATCTCTGGTTATGAGTACATCTATATATGTATGCATTTGCAGCATACTTTTTTTTTTCCCCCTGAAGTTCATGCTGAAATTGAGGCACACTAGAGCCTGTCATGGTAACATGGCTATCGCTCATCTATCCACTCCACACTTTAGAAAATCATTCAAAGTACGAAATTATTTCTATGCACCACAAATTCATTTATCTCATGATAAGTAACCAAGCTTTACTTTTTTTTAATTTTAGGGTTTTTTTAGCATACGGAAGCAATTAGAACAGACAGTGTACTCTGAGCAAATAATTGCATAATATTCTGCATCCCTTATAACAAACATTATAAAGAATTAATACTGGAATCTGATGAAGTTCCGCCATTCCAATCCAACTGATATTAAAATTTAGTGACTTAACTGCAAACAATGTCTGTACCACAAGAGTAGTTAAAGAGGCACATAAAAATACTTATATATCTTATTGTTGCAATAAGCAAACAAATATGTTAAGAATTCAGATGTGACATAAGACTTGCTAATGCAACAAAAACCTAGGTCTAGTAGGATCAAATACACCCATGGTGAAAAGAAGAGCTTAGCAAAACCACAAAATATCTAGTTTTTCTGGTCTACACTTAAAATCAAAAGCTCCACTCTCAGACATTGACTCAGCAGCTGTGCTACTTTAATTTTTGCTGCTACAAAGCAGAAATTTTAGGAAAGCTGTCTTTAGAAAAATGGGACCTGTAATTACAGCAACTGAAACTATGTTTGGTAGGAATATTTCTTGGCTTTGCATCTTAGCATATTGACGAAGGTAGGTGTTTAACATAACCATTTCATTATACAACATTCAGAACAGTCTGAAACATTTATGTCGTTCCATGCAGATAGGAGGCTATATTAGAAAGTCAACTGCACTGTCAATGAGCCATGTAGTGCAAGAGGGTAGTCAGCTATTTCAAAGAAGAAAGAAAAGGCTGCTGCCACGTTATGCTGATATCTTCCTACTATTTGCACATCTCTCCTAAATTTACACCATTTATATATACTCGTGGAAAGTTCTGCTCAAGTTTTTTTTTTTAAAATCTTGATACTGTAGTGAAGATCATGTAACCAAACACCCAAGTTTCTGTCTAAGGTGGTATTTGAACATCCTCCACTCAAAGCTTGCATGCACTTCCACTGCATGTAGTCAGAGCATTCGCACATTTGAGAAATGTGTGCTCATATGCTCCTTGCAAAACTAGGGTGAATTGGCCATGAAAAGTAGCTTTTAATACTTCAATTTTCCTAATTTTACAACAATATTAAAACTTTTAGCTTGGAGAAGAGGAGACTAAGGGGTGACCTCATCTATGCTTTTAAATATGTGAAGGGTGCATGCCAGGAGGATGAGGTCAGGCTCTTCTCAGTGAAGCCCAGTGACAAGACAAGAGGCAATGGCTGTAAGCTGAAGCATAAGAGGTTCTGTGTGAATACAAGAAAAAATGTT
Organism: Galbula dea; assembly: GCA_013399015.1. Classification (NCBI taxonomy): domain Eukaryota; kingdom Metazoa; phylum Chordata; class Aves; order Piciformes; family Galbulidae; genus Galbula; species Galbula dea. The sequence continues at coordinate 70,633 of VWZX01005818.1, forward strand.
TTTCCAGTTCAGGTGCCAGAGCACTGTCACAGACTGCCCAGAGAGTTTGTAGAGTCTCCTATGGAGGTATTCAAAACCCGTCTGGATGCGCTTCTGTGTGATCTGGTCTAGGGAATCTTGCTGTGGCAGGGAGGTTGGACTAGGTGATCTTTTGAGGTCCCTTACAATTCCTAATATTTTGTGATTCTGTGAAGATGTAGAGTGTCAGCCAGTGTAAAGAAGCAGTGGGGGTGTAATGGCTGTCTTTCTGGTTTAGGGTTTTTGAGTCATTTCACAAGTTGTGGACAATTATAACCCTCACATGTAGACCCTGCCCCTCTGTATACTTGAGAGTAATCCTGCTTTAATTGTTTGTGAAGATGCAGAAGATACTCCCAGCTACAATTCTGTCACATCAGAGAGCATGTTTTCTTTCTTTACTTACTAGTAACGGCCTTAATGGCACCAAGCCTTCCATCATATCTCTCAACTTACCCTGTGATAGCTAGTTCAGATCAACATTGAGCCTTGACACAATTTACACCATTTTAGACTATTTTAAAATGATAAACTGCAGACAATGAGGAAATTCAGTCATCTTCACACTGCCTTTTACCTAGAGCTTTTACCAGAGCTTTTACCTGGGCTGTAGGATGCAGTCTGTTAGGTTTTTATTAGGTGTGTCTGGCTGAGCAATATAAGGGTCATCACAGCTCTTTCAGTACACCTCCCCATCCCCCCAGCCGCTATTTCAACACTATGGAAAGAGTAGAAATCAAGAAATGCCATTCCATCAGAATTAGCTTTACAAAGGATTATTTTGATTTGCATGAAGTCTTCTGGGGAGAGAGACTAGACCATGCTTACGTATGAGTTAATTTAGGAAATAATATTTTTTAGTGTTTTTATTTTTCAGGGGAAGAAAAGTTTCTATGCTGCTTTAATCTGAAATAGAACTGTTTTAACTACTCCCTCCAAAAAAACCACGATGAAAGAACCTTGAGGTGCCAGCAGCACCAGCGCACCAATCAAGTCACGCTAAAAATACCTCAGTAATGATCAGCTTCTTTTTCCTCTCAAACCCTGTGTTTAACGTTGTTCAACTTCACTTAAGAACATTTCCCGTTTTCCAGTTCCCTCTATTCCACCAATTCTTTTGAAGATTAGGAAATATTACAGAATTTAGCTGGAAAAGCCATCACACTCTGATCAGCCTATTAAGCAATTATTTTTTTCTGATTTACATAAGGTTCTTACGTCTTAGTGAGTCAAAAACTATTTTCTTAACAGCTTTGAAAACAGGCACTTTAAAAATACTCTTCTTTTCACTGCAGACGAAGCAGACACACATTTTGCTTTAAAATCTGTGTCCAATTAATCGTTCCAGATCTGGATTTACCTCTCCGGTACCACCCTGGCGACCAGCAATAACTCCGTTTTACTCTAAAACTTCTGACAACTTCCTTGTGCCCCAGTATCCCCAGTGTCTCCTGACTCCAGTGCGGAACGCGATTCCCTGTCACCCCCTCCCTCCCCTCTCTGCTCCGTGCGGGCTCCGCTCCCCATTCGCGGAGGAGACCGAGAGTGGAGCAGACCCTACCTGAACTTCTCCCCGGCCGGCACGGTCAGCTTGTTCAGCTTGTCCATGTTCCTTGCTGTCGCCAGGACACGCTGCGCCCGTCCCGACCCGACAACCTGCCTGAGCAGCGCTTCCTGGCACGGCAAGACTCCCTCTTACCGCCGCCGCGCGGAGCACGGTGGAAACTTGTCTGCCCGTGGTGCCTCCGTTGGGTTAAATCGCGGCCGCTGCCGTGCTGGGCTGTTGGAGCCTTCCTCCGTCCTACCCGCAGCCGCTAGCAAAGGGACCTGGTGCTCGGGGAGCCCGGGCCAGCCCCACCGCGCCCCGCCGCCTGCCTCCGTCCGGGGTCCCGTCCGTCCGGCGGCGCGCACAGGTGGCTGCGGAACCGGGAGCTTAGAAATGGAAAAGCGAGGCCTCGCTAATCCGCTCCTCCCTTTAGACCTTTCGGTGTGCCTTAGGGAAGCACTGGCTTGGCCTTGGAGAAACGCGAGCCGGGAGTTCAGATCCTCTGGCTCTACAGAGGGTTAGACTTAGATGAGATACAAGAAATCCTGCGGCAGGACCGGATAAAATTCTATCACTTGTGTTTTCGGCACCAGGTGACTGCAGGCTGCAGGAACCAATGCAGGTTCTTGGCTCCTCTCTCCTCCCCACTCCTATGTACTTCCTCTCCTCCCCATTCCTCTGGCTTCCTGGTGAAGATGTGCCAGGTGCTGCCGTGAGAACTTTTTCCCTTCCCAGAGGTTCTCCAGCAAAGCTAGAGAAAACCATCCTGTTATCCCCATCCTTTTGAATATAACTGTAAGCAACAAAACCCCCAAACCAAACAACAAAACAAGCAACCTACTTTCCTCAAAGTAAGGCAGGAGCAAACCATGATTCTTCCAGGAACACAGGGTAGGCTGTTCCCACCCAAGTTGTAGTCAATTGATCTGTGTAGTATGATTGTAGCATATCTAAGCTTGGGATTTTTGGCTTAGTCTTAGGCTCAATGATTTTTTTCCTTTCTAAAGATGAACTTTATAGGCAGATGTTTGCTTCTGAGGGGCAATTCATGTTCAGGATTTATCCTGAAGTGTTGATAAATTAGAACTTTACACTTTTGGAGGATGACTTGTTATCCTTCTGTGTCTTTGGCCTGTCTGCAGCTTAATTTATAAAATTGCAGCTTTAGACAGGAAACCTACTAGTTCTTTTTAGAAAAGCATACTTCTGTATCATGTTAATATGCTTTGATAAGCACAATATGTTTTGAGGATACTCAAAGTTGTTTCTTGGGGAGATTTTAATTGTCATTTAGGCTAGATTTTTATGTGGATGTGTTTCCTTCCCACACTGTACTAACTACAGCTATTTCTTGTAAAAATCTAGTGGCAAAACAGACTTTCCTGGTTAATGCAGATGACTCTGGGGAAACAGCCTGCCATGAGATTTGTCTTTGATACCAGTCCTGCTCTGATCTTGGCTTGACTGACATTTTTTGTCTCTGAGCTTTCAACATGAAAATGACTTGATATTTGCATACAGTATCCCTCTAGGGAGGGCCCACAGTGAACAAATAGCCTTTTTGGGGGCTATATATAAAAATTATAAAGTGTGTGGGCTTTAAGTAACAACATAATAATGTTGAATGTCATTTACCACACAAAACTTTGGAATTCCACCCTGCATTGTATCTGGTTATGAACTGGACACCTTTGCAATTTTACACCCTAAAAGTTATTTTGAAAATTAAATTTTGAATTAGTTAAAATTAACACTCTGACAGTGTGAAGAAGTGGGTATAAATTGCAGTGCTGCTTTACATTTTGCTTGTATCATCTTCATGCTGTATCTAAACATGTCAGAATATAGGATTTGCTCAGCAGGCTCATGCTGTGATTTCAGTTATACAACTGCCTCTTGCCTGACTGTCGCAGAAATCTCAGACCTTTTCCCTTTGAGAGCTTTGGTGTCAGCCTGTCATTTGCGCTGCCATGCTGGTTTCACCTTATTTTTTCCTGACTCAACAATTTACAGGTTTAGATTTAATGTTCTGCAGTGCTCGGTGCAAGAGGGCTTTCACGCCTCTCCACCCAGCGCTGTCACCTCACTGCTCCTTGCAAGGGGCTGCTGCTGCTGCCTTGCGCTCAGGGCAGTTCCCAAGTCCCCTTCACTGAGGTCTTGGTGATGGCTCATGCAGAATCTCTCATCCCTGTGACCTGCTGGCCCACATGTTTGTGTAGCTGTGCAATGAAACAGACTAGGGAAGGAGTGCACTACAAATGATCTAGCAAAAAGTCACAAAAACCCGTATTTTAATTACATTGTTTCCTTGATTTGTTTTGGTGCACAGATGCCTGCAAGGGTGCAGCACAGGGTGGGAGGAATAGGATGTGTGACTGCTTAGACTGATACTGGTGCCAAGAAGTTACTTCTAAGAAACCCTCCATTCCACAAGACTTGTTCATAAGATTTTGTGGCATTTGCTGTGGGGCCTGTCCTCTAGTCATACCTCAGCCTGCTTGCTTCTTCCATGTACACACACAGCTCAATACACAGCCCTGCTCCACTTGATTATCTACAAGCAGTTTGTAGCCAAAAAATCCCAAACACTTTCCTACTACTATATCAAGGGCTTGTTTTTACTTGTCTGGAAAATAGTACAGGGATAGGAGGTAAATGTTTGTCCTCACAGACATAACCCCCTGAATGCTTACACAGGATATGTCTTACTTCCCCTTATACCCTTTATATCCACTCCTACCAAGACACGCTGGCGCTGGGAATTTTTTGTGAGGAATTCTAGTTCTGACCTAGAATTAGCAGAGGTCGCTAGTACCAGGGGATGTGGCCTAGGCTGGCTGTCTTTGCTCATGCAGAACCCAGGCAAAGAATAAATTAGCCCCTTCCTCCCCCAAAAGCACATACAGGGCCTAATATCCCTCAGTTACCTTAGACCCAAGATATCTGACAGAGTGGTTCCTCATGGCCACCATGGAATATTCTGTTCCTGGGAAACCAATGGAGAGTCAAGTGCAAAGTCCTGAAATTAAAAGAAGGAAGCCACCCCCTCCCAAATATCAAGCAAAGCCTTTCTAGTTACAGTGAAATCTCTTTTCTTCCCCATTTTAATGTTTAAAATGTACATGCATCAAAAGCATCTGGATGTAAACAGTGTAGCCTCCCAGAAAATTACTACAGCTTGCTTAGCTCTTTCTCGTCTGCCTCCAAATCCAAATCTGCCTCCTATCTGGCTGTCTACTCTGGTGTTGAGAAAGCTTGGGTGGGTGCAACAAGATAGGAAAACCATTAGAAAAAAACCTTAAATAAAGAAGAACACATAAAGGCTCTCAACAGCCCTAGGCATCTTCTTTTTGCCCAGCAGGTGGTTTCAGAGTCCAAACATCTGGCCCATATTTGGCCTGATCCTGTCTATGATCAAGAGGGTTTTTATATAATTCATATAGACAGGAGCAGACTAGTTTGCAGCTGGTAAGGAGAGCCCAGCAAACCTACACTGGGGACAGGGCAGGTGAGTGGCAGCAGTCCCCCCATCCCTCCAGTGTTACTCATCACCCCAAATGGTATCTCAGGGAGCCCAGCCTGGAGAGGAGGGCAGGGCCTCACTAACTCCATTCCAGGAAGCACCCTACCTTCCTGTTCAGGAGCCCTAGAGGGGCCTGGAGGCAGTGGCAGATCTGACCCACGCAGTGAACATAATGTCATGCTATTTCTGTAGTTGTAACCCCAGCAACTGTCCCTTTTTGACCTAATATGCTCATTTGGAGAATGCCAAAGAGGAACTGGGATTTGTTTTACCATGTGGGTAACATTTGACCATAGTGATGGTTAACACAACCCCCTTCCCTCCAGCCATGAGTGCCATTCTTGGCAGAGGAGGATTTGTTTTGACAGATGTATGTACCACCTCCATGCTCCCTGGCACATCTGGAACCGACAGAGACATAGTGGGATGCATGGTCAGCAGGTGACAAGTGTTGCTGCCCACAGAGATGTAGCCTGGCAGCTTGGACCAGCCTGTGCTGCCTAGGGGTGTGGGTCATAATGGTGTCCCAGAAGAATATATCTTGGCATCTTGTTGAGTCTCTTTGAAGAGGTGTCCCCACAGTACTGGTGTTCTGAAGCATCATCATTGAAGCTTTTTACCTAAATGGTATTTTCTTATATTTTTAGAACTGGCATTCACACAGAGTCTGCCATTTTTGTGATTACATAGATAGCCTATTTTCCTATATATGGCTACAAAATACAGGATGGCAATATGACATAACACAGGTGGTACAGGATTTGCCAGTAAATTCCCTTGGCAGAATGGTTCACAGAACATACGTGCTTCCTTTTTTTTTTTTTTTTTTTCTTTCTTTTTTAAATGATCAAGATGCCATTTAAATTTTGGAGAAGATTTTAAAAAGCAACTTCTTATATGTTCAGAAACTAAAATTATTTTTTACCCCCTCTGCTATTTTCTGCTTATTTCCTGCAGGCTCATTCCTTGCACATGCTGCCTCTGGTGACATGTTCTGGTTTCTATTTAAGAGCTGTGAAGTCATCGAGGCATGGTCAAAACAAGACTCAGTGGAACAAACTCTGTCCAAGGCTGTGAGTATCCTACCTTCTGTTGATCAGATTTGCTGTGAATTGCCAGATATTTCCTTTTCACTCAGGGTTCCAGTTTTCTATACCCTATTGTTAAAATCACTTATGGTTTAACTTTGCTTCTCTGAGTAGATAGAAAACCCCTGTAGAACAGAAACAAGGGATCAGAAGACTCGTCTGAAGCATTTTAGTTCTTGGTAAGTGGTATTCCTAGATCAGAACAAGCATCTTCATGCAGAGCCTATAGTTGTAGAGAAACCATTAGGCAAAATCCAGAGTTTGATTGCTAATACTGACAAGACTGATGGTTTTTCTTAGCTGAAGGTTTCTCTCTGACTCCTTTGATGACTGCTTTTGCTGATTTCCATTGAAAATAGTGCTCTCTAGTTTAATATCTTCCAGTACATGGTTTGTATGACAGTTTTTGGGTTTGTCAGGGATTCCTGATGAAACTACTAATATCACTAATATGCATGTTACCATGTTAAATATTACATAAAATATCAGCTGTACATATTTTCCTTTAAAATTCATAAGTTTGATGCTAACACCTTTTTATGGAGACCATTAATGTCATTTCTTCATGTGGATTACAGATTATGACTATGTTTAGACTAGGAAACCTGGGGACCTGTTTGAGTTCCTGATCTGGGTTGGCACATGAAGCCACACCTTGACTATATAGTGGGGCAAGGCTCAGTGACGGAAGAGCATCTGCCTGTGGCCTCCTCTGCATGGTGAGAAACTCTAGGAATGTCTCCCAAGCAGGACCTGTGGCATATAGGAGAGATGGACAATCGAGCTGTAGGAAAGAGTGTGAAAAGTCCAAGCCACTGTATAGGTACAGCCTTGGCTCTCAGTTGCTATTTCTTCTAGTTGAAATAAAAAGTGGAGAATTGTAAACTGTATCAAGTAACATTAAAAATTAGCAATGAGAAGGTGAATAAAAAGAATTGCAAATAGAATAGTTTAAAAGTCCATTTACAGTAAATCATCTTCTTAATGTTTATTTTTAATGCTTTAAGAAGACAGTGCTGCATCAAAGGATCTCAGTGAGCTATGCATGACTATTTCAAGAGGAAGCTATTTTTTGCAGATTGCATTAATGCTCATAGATATAGTCTAGTGCCTTCAATGTACATAAAATAGCTAAGAAACTTGATTTGAAGTAAGCAATCAATTTGATAACCAAGTTTCAATTTTATTCATAACACAAGTATATAAGACATACTTTTTCTCTCAGCCATGCTATTAAACACGTTTCTTAATCCCTTCTTAATTAGCAACATTTTGTCTCCAACATTAACAGAGAAGATAGCACCAAAATTTTTTCCTAGAAGTACTCAGGAGTCAAGGATCCAACTATTCTTCAGGGGAACTTCTTAAACAACCTGCTTTACCAAGTAACTAGTGTATTTTTTCTTTTTGACTTCCCCACTTCTGGGTAATGTGGAGAACCACAAGACGTTGCACACTTCCCTCTTTAAAAGACAGCTTTGTGAGCTGTAAAAGTCTGTATTTAAAATTTCTGTCTACTGCCTGAGCTCTGACTCTGTGCTGCTACTGGGATAGCTCTAAAGATGAGAGCTCCAACCATGCAAGCAGTGTAATGTGAATGTAAATGTAGCTGGTCAGGAGCAGGAATTTGCCTTTATCAGTCTGTGTTCACATGACAGCCAGTAAATGATTGTTAGAGTTCTCTTTTTCAAGGCTGTGGAAGTTTAGTGGAGATAGCCCAAACTTATACCACCTACATCTGGAATCTGTAGCCATGTTGCAGGTGAATTTTTCCAGAACACTATTTTAAAGTGGTTTGTATATATCTGATCTCTTCTGCTTTCAGAATATCTGTAGCAAGACGTCCCAGCAATACACTGTGGGGATGAAGAGCGAAGGGGAAATGGAGAGTTAGCAGTAGACTGTCACATGCTACCCAGGAGGGTTTTGTGCTTGATCATATGGGTCTGAATGCAAAGTTGTGGGACTGGTACTGGGCCAAAAGAACACTCAGACATTTTGGCTAAAACTGTGTCAATTTAGACACACTTTTGTTTCCCCTTGAATTCTATTTCAGTTGGTACACTGCCTACTTAACTTGCCATTCAGTGTCCCATAGCTACTGTTTGGAAACCATGAGTTTACAGAACATGATTTCTCATTACATTATCTGTATTTACTACTTACTGATTGTTATAAACAGGTGAAACACTACTGCTTCAGGTTTAAAATAATACATCTCAGTTTTTTCCAAGCATTGCTCTCAGACTCTCGTTAACTTGTCTACTCAAATAGGATTTTTCCGTTTCCAGGATGTGCATAAGCTGTTTAAAACTAGAAGGTACTACCTGTAGGAAAAGTTACATGTGGGCATCTAGTTATGTCTTAGCAGATGAGAGGGCAGTACTTTTGTGTCCCAACTATTTAAAAATACTAATTTTAAGAAGTTTTAGTCTCCTCACTGTGGGTCAAATGATTCAGTGCCATAGTGTTAATTTTGGAAGAATTGCAGCAACTTACCTAGAAATCTTTAAGCTTTAATCTGTTACCACTTTGGGTACTAAATGACATATTCAAAATGGTTCATATAGTGATAGTAGTAGGAGATGCATTTGAAAATGTAACTCTAAATGTAGTTGAACAGGATTTGGGTTTATCTTTAGGCTTGCTTAAGAAAACAGGCACCACACATAGGCACATACAGTGGGGTAGGCAAAGATGTGAAAACAGTAGATTGAGTAGGATTTTCTCATAAAGGGCCTTCTGGGTGAACTCATTTTAGCACCTGTGGAGAAAATGTGTTTTATTTCTCTGGGGACAAACCTGCCTTGTAAAAAGCTACACTTCTGCTTTTCAGTTTTACTGTCGTCTGTTCCACATGCACACAAACCCACAATATTTGCTACCTCAGATGGACAAGTTATTTAATGTTAAACTGAAAGCATTTGGGGTCAGATTGCCTCAGAGGCTGTGACCTTTGATGGAGCCGACTGACAGCTATGATGACTCTTGAAGAACAGTGCTACTACTTGGTCTGCAAATCTTACCCCCTTCCCATAGTCAGGAGTGACTGCAATGGAGATACTTATAACTAGCTCTAATCCTAACCATGGAAGGGAGGGTGTAGGGGCACAGGCTTCTTTGCAGACTGGCAAGCCGCTCTTGTTTCTGATTTTTCTATGTGGCGAGTATACCCTGCTCTCCTTCCTCCTCATCTCCTGCTGCAAATGAATTAAATCTTGGACAGGTGTTCTTCCCTGTCTGTCCTCCTGGTTGGGGTGTGGGTTTATCTTACAGGGTGATCAACAGGCCTTTGTGTGAGTGCTTAGTGGAGTGGCTTATTTGGCCCTGGCACTGAGATTGAGGCTTGCACGGCAGAGGAGGATAGAGGAGGAAAAGGGTTTTCTGTCCTTCCTTTCTGTGTGTGCCTACTGAGCATCATTCAAAGTTCAGACATAGATAGTGAATGGTCTGAATATGTTTCTGTCCCTGTTGACAAAATCACTGTGTACACTCACAAAAAAAGGTTGCACAAAGTTTTGAAATTTCTTAATTAAATTAAATTTAAATTAATTAAAATTAAATTAAAATGAATTAAATTAAATTAAATGCTGTAGTACAGCATTTGAAAGAGTAATTTCATATGGTTTTGGTCGTAAGAACCTGCATCTTTCTACTCACAATATATTGGGAGAATAAATTTCTACATTTTGTATCAAACACTGGGTTTCAGAATAACTGTTTCTGGGTTTTTTTTGTCATCCTTTCAGATTTAAAATACAAAGGGAATTTGGGGAGAAGTGAAAGAAGAAATACAATTTTATAAAAGGCTACATAGAAAGAAGCACATATATGTAAATTTGAATATTCTTTGTATTGCAGTAGCACATAGTAGTCTTATAAACAATTGTCCCTTTTCATTATATGCTGTTCTAGTAGAGAACAGGAAGAAGGTCACTGCATTGAGGAAATTACAGTCTAAAATGTTTTGGGATTAAAGAAAGTTTCTGACTGGTCCTTTAGAAATAATATACATAGATGATAGTTTTATGAGATTTTAAATTTCTGGACAGTAGTGGATTTTACCAACATCTGCAGCATGGACTTGGATATTTAAACCTTCTCCGTGTTGTCTGCCTGTGGTTACATTATATATTTGAAATTGTCCTGGTTTTTCATTGCCTCAATAATGTTGAGTGGGAATATGTTTATAAACAGACTGATGGATATAGACTAGACTGCTACATATTATTTGTAATTTGAAACCTGTGAAAAGGTATATAGTATTTGTATAGCTTTTCCTATAAAATGTTCATATTAGCTAGCAAATAGGAAGACAACATTGATACAACAGACTCTTTCAGGGGGAAGTTATCGTTTTTTAAGAGCTCTCTTCCTTAAGAGTTGTGATTTCTTTCAAGCTTAAGCCTTCCTCGAGGTCAGTTAACTTTCATCATTCTGTTTACAGAATTTCCCCTTTTGGAAAAGACTTCTCAAAGTATCAAGAGTTTCTAAAGAATTTAAAGATTTCTATTAATATTCTTATTGCTGGTGGAATTGATACTGCCAACACTTTCCTGAATCAGAGTTCACAGCATAAATTTATTTGTTTCAGCATGGTCTGTTGGGGTGTTATACCAGCCCAGCAAGTGACATACTGTTCGTACGTATGTGCGTGTGGGTGGGAGCTACCATGGGAGCTACCCACCCACACCCATTTGCTTGTTCTTATCTTCCTTAGGCACCTGATGCATGCTATTGTCACAAATGTCATATGAATTAGATCTTTGATCTGATCCCGGATTGCTTTATGGGCTATAGGTGGACAAAACCCATCTAGTTATAATTTCTTAAACATTATTTGTACTAGTAATATAAAAGGAATATAGATGGTAGTTCATGCTGAAATTTCAAGCAATACGTACAATCCATTTACTTCTGTGATCTTGAACTGTAGTATCTATTCATTAAAGCAACAGCATGGATATGCTTTATATTCCCATGTATTTCTTCATATATTGTAGAATATTATTGCTTGAGCCAGAGGAATGAGATAAAGAAGACCTTTACTGATAAAGGTAATTCCTTCAGCAAGATCAGGGATTTAGAAAAACTTTTATGAAACGTATGGTAAGGCAAACTGAAATGGTAAGATATTTTTAGGTTATTGTCTGTGTTCTGAGAGCTTTGAAAAATAATAAAAAGCCATGAAACTGGGCAGTGAGGAACTAAATAGAAGAAATTACAGAGCTGGTAGCAGGTGTCTGGAGAAACTGAAGTGCCAGAATTTGAAAAAGAAACTTGAGACTTAATGCTCTGTCAAAGATCTCATTGGAGAGTACCTAAAATGCAATGGCAGCAGGTGGAGGGGAACGGAAAACAGGGAAGCTAGTATATGAACTGTAAAATATATGAAATACCTTTCTTTCCCTGTCAGAACTCTTGATTATTAGGAACAGAAGGAGATTGTCAGACTGAAAAATCAGAAATGGCTTGTGGAAAAATAAAATATTTTTTAAAATAGATCAGGCAATGCTCTTCTGTTATAATTTTTAACAGCTGTCTGAGCCCACACCAAGACATCTCTGGGCAGGGAGACTGAACTGCCTACCTACTCTGGAGAAAATCCTTTCGTCCCTTTGTTGTCCAGAAGGTTGATAAAATAACCTGTGAAAGGTGGTCTGAATCTTCCTAAACTGTAAAATGCTGCAGGGAAGCTGCACATACTGCTGTTAGCATGTATATAATAGCAAGAGATTGGCCATAGTCTGGCCTAAAAACACTTTACCTCCAAGAATTCAGACCATATCTGAATTTTACTTCTAACAATTGGGAACAAACATCAAGATTGTAAAGTCAAAGTGTGTTTACACTGTGTGGTGAAGTACAGTGCTATAGCTGGTGACAACTGATCAGTCTCTGGAACAAGAAATGTTAAACGTACACCTTGAGATAAGGCATTTTAGACCACGTGCAATATCAGGTAGTGCAGCTTTCCACCTTCTGGCAGCTGAGCAGTTCCTGTGCTTGGTGCTAGCTTCTTAGTCCCTACGCTGCACCCACTGCAAGTGTACAGATGCTCTGAAGCACAGAGGATTAGAGAAAGCTACCGCAGAAGTTGCCTGTGACTCTTAATTTCATAAATATGTTTATTATGATACTGTCTATATTTAGGTGGTTACAGATGATCTATCCAGAGAGGCTCTCTGATACTCTGAATCATGTGTTGAAGAGTGTTAATCCTATCTGTCATTTAGATATGCGTAAGTACCATCGTGCCAGTGTCCGTGGTGGTGCTAAGGTAGTTCTACATTCCTTACATGGGTGTTGCTCTTGGCAAGGGAGTTTATGAGGAAAGTGCTAGTAAAGAGGTATTTATTTGTATGCTGGATGCAATTTCTGCATTTGTTTAGGGCAAATCTTTGAAATACATATTTTTGGCAAATAATTAATTCTATGGCTTGCCGCCTGTAGCTGTGCAGGCTGTTGGGTTTCAGGTCTTGAATTCTGCTACACAAAGAGCTGCTGTAGCATTCCTACCTACTGCACTTCAGCTTTTGCCATGCCAGCTGTGCTAAACAGCCTCTTCTGAAGCTGTTTCAAGTGACTGGTTATTACTGCAACAACTGTCTGGCTTGCAGCTGCAACAGGCCCTCCTGCCACAGTCCCTTAACTTCTCCTTGCAGCTCATCTTGTAACTTCTCTACCCTGCTCACCTATCTGACCCCATTTTTAAGCATTCTAGTTTTCTTGCTTTAGTATCTTGAGTGTTTACCTTTCTCTTCTTATATCTGAATTCAAGAAAGTCTGAATTAAAAGGTTTAACACTTTCCTTCATTATCTTAGAAATACTGCATAGACCACCTGTCATCACAACACAAAGGTGTGAACTAATGAATAAAGTTCTGCATGCTTAAACAAAAGCAGAAAGCGCTTGATTTCACTCATTTTCACAGAGGCTAGTCTAAAGTGAGAAGAATGAAATGTCTGTCCCACAGACAGCATGAATATGTGTTGACAAGATGCTGTAAATTAAATATTGTATTTCTTTCAAAAAATGGAGATGACTCCTGTTTGGAGACTTGGAACAAAATAAGCCAAGACATCTGCTGTGTTTTCTGCCAGGGTGTACTTGAGCTGAGGCACATGTGGAATTCTGCTAAAATGAGATTATAAATTAATAGTTCTTCACACTTCATTGCCTGAATGAGCCAGAAGTTATTTTATTCTGGGGTTTTGAGTCCCAGGTGCAGCACTTTCTGACTACCAAATATGATTTTCTAAAAGGGAAGAAAGACCAGTGAATTGAAACTACAACAACCTCTTCTCTGTGGTCTGTGTAGAGCCATGTAACAGAGAAAAGCACAGCACATCAACTGACAGGGTGGAGGAAAAAGATCCTATCAAGACATATGATGATGATGAAGAACCTGTTTGTGATTTGGGCAACAGCTTCCGTTTCTAGTTGTGCTTCTGGCTTTGTGTGCAAATATAAGCAGGTTGTTTGTGTCTGTGTCTTAAAAAGCTGACTTGTTTCTTTGATTTTTGGTACCCAACTTGAGTTACTCCACTGATATTCTGTTGTCATTTAAGCTGGTCTAGAATAGCAACAAGGGTAAGTGTTTCTACTTTCACTAAAATTAGTGAGATTAAGCTGACTTTTAAAGACCTGACTCTCCCTACAGATGGATCAGCATATGCTTTTTCCTCAGAGGCTTTTTAAAGAGGGTTAATATGACATCTAGTATCATTTAGCACTAGTCTGTTACAATGTTATCAAAAATAGCCTGTGATTTATCTTACTTAATGTCCCTAAAAATAAGCATAGTGTTTCCAATTTTAAAGAAGCACTTCTGTAATGATACTGTTAAACCCCTCCTAAATGGCATTCCATAGACGGCTGAGCATGGTAGAGTACTGTGAAATAAGATTGGCCAAGGTTGACTAATTCTAAAATTTTTCTAATTTAGAAGTTGTCCTGAACAGGCTCCAGAACAGAGAGTAAGGGAAAATCATAGGGCTGAAGAAAAGGAGGAGATTTTGGAGACAACTCGAGGCTTATACTGTTTTATATATTTTTATATACAGATATAAGCCAGCTAAGACTGCAACTTCTGCATATCTCTCTGTATTTTCCTAATTGAGATAGGGAGGGTAGAATGTGCTGTGAAAGATATTCAGACAACTTGAAACTGGTTTCCATCACAGGCATCAAGGATGTTGGGAAGAAAAATCGGGATTTCCTCTGACATCATCCTATCTTTTCTTTGGTGACCTCCAGATAATATCAACTGTTTGACAATGGGGTTATCTTCAGTAAGAAAGGATGGGAAAAGGGACAAAATTATTTCAGTGGAATTTTTGAATGCAATTTTCATTAAAATGGAAAAAACCCTCCAGCTTTGACAATGTATCTGTCACTCAGAGGCATTCCTCATCACTGCAATAATGATAATTCAGTTTAACAGTAATATATACATAAAGCAAGCCTTTTGTTATGTATTCTTTCTTTTCAGCCCAGGGGCAGGAATACAGTCCACAGAACCACAAGAACTAAAACATTACCAAGATAGTTTCCATTTTAACCACAGCTGCAATACTGTAGCATGGTAGCAGCTGAACTGCCAGCATTGCTGTTTGGAAAGTAGCAAGACCCCAGCAAATATCTGGATATCAGGATTTGATCAGAAAATGCAGACTTGTATATTTTGGGGTTTTTTGTATGTTTTCAACTTTTGAGAGAACTATATTACTACTATTTTTAGTGTTTTTTTCAAAGATTGAATTATGGTTTATTTACAATCTCTAGTGACTTCCAATGATTCTTGTGTACAGTTGTCTGTTTTCTCCCTGTAAGTTGTACCAATGTAGTTTCTAGCTACATCTTTGTTTTTGGTAACAAAGACAGGCTTGTAGTCGTGATTCTTTCCTGTCAACTTTACTTTATACAACTGCAATTGAAGAAATTCAGTGTTTTTTTCAATACAAAACAATGCATAAAATACATATTCACTGTTAATCTACAGAAATGCATCAAATGTTACAGTATAGTGTCTTTTGCCAAGATATACTACCATAAATTTTTGTCAAACCTCAAAAAATTGGCAAAGCTTGGTTAGAATATTGGATTTACTTAATACTAAGAAAAATACCCAGTTATAGATTCATAGTACTGGAATGTGTCTGTCTGTTCACCTGACTAGGTACTTCTTTTGACATGGAGCTGAGATGGGGAAAGTGCTATGACTAAACTGTGGTCTCAGGTTCAAATCCATGTATTCTATGGTGGTGCCACAAGGCTTTTAATGCTGTGATCTTTCCATTCTTTCATTTAAGCTTTACCAAAACACTTAAAAAATTATTTCAGATTAACAGTACCTCCTGGCTTTAGATCCAAGATAGTACGGTGAACAGTCTAGGTACAAGAGCAAAGGTGGGCTTTGTAGAAGAACTTAGAGCAGAGTATGCTCCTGAGCTGTAAAGGGTTTTTCCTCCTTCTCAAGTAACTGGTGTCATTGCAAAAGTCTTGATTGCTCATGGCAGAATGGAAGAGAAACTGTTGTAATGCAAAGCAGCTGCTGTCCCTTTCTGCTGCAGGAGTATAATGTCTGCTGCTGTAAAAGGAGGCAAGATGGTGTTGCAAATATTTCCTTGATCCTCCTGTGAACAGGAGGATATCCAGAATAAATTCCAATCAGCAGGCAATGGCTGCCTCTGTAAATATTTGATGTCTGAGTAGACTTTTGTCATAGCCTTTCTATGCTAAAAATGAGTAAATTATATATAAAAATATGATTTAAAGTCAAAGTCAGATACTTTTTATTTTTCTTTGCATGTATATAGCTACTGAGGAAGTGTTATGTAGCATGTTTCTGGACACTAGGGTGGTTACATACTGGAAACCTCTTTTGCTCTCATTTAGGTGTTATTTTTGTTGAGACACCAGTGTACCAAGAAGTATCTTCTGAATTTTAGTCCTGGTCTTTTCCAGTTTTGGGAATAAGTGGAGATTTTTTAGGTGGCATTTAAGCTACACCAAAACTAGATTTTTTAAGTGGCATTTAAGCTACACCAAAGCTAAGGAAAGCAAGGAACTAAATCTCGATATTTAGAGATAAAATATTCAACCTGAGTCAGCACTGGTATTTATAGGATATAGGGTAATTAAAAATCCATTATGCTATATCCAAGGAGAGGGGAAAATCTTTCCTGATTACTAAGTATTGAAATAGAAGTAATCAACCACCTTTGCTTTTTCAACTTGAAGCTTTCTCTGGAGTGGGGAAAGTCCAAATGCAGATTATGGAAAGAATTCTGTACTCTTGCATCTTGCTTAAAGAGACAGCAAAAACTATTTATTATTTCTTAAGGAGACAGTCTAATTCTCATAGAAATCTCATTGATTTTAGTAGCATTTTCATTAGAATTTGGTTTTGGTCAGGCAAAGTAACCCACTGAAATAAAAATATAGGAGCAATAAATCAAAGTATTTCAAAGTGAAACTGAAAGCATCATGTTGCACACCCTACATTTATTATCCAAGAATAAGTTTAATAAAAATGCCTCTGCAATTTCCTTTTCCAAACAGGATTAGAAAATTCTCTGCATGTGAAATTTGAATGTCATTGTGTTCTGTTAGATGTCTACTGATTTATTTCTTGACTTCTCTTTTATTTTAACTATTGTTTTGGTGTTTATGCCTTCCATTTCGTATCTTTTTAATGAGAAATAAAAACATAACAGCAGAAAATGCATTATGTGTGCAAATGTTTGAGGGAGTGATTCTTGCTAGAAGCCTGGACAATGAGTTAAAAGGTGCTGAAGTATCTGACTAGATTGTTGAGAAAAGGTGGGTGTAAATCTCTGTCACGAGTAGACTAGAATTAATTTTGCCATCAGAAGCCTGTTTGTCATTAGAACTATGGACCTCCTTTGTTTCCTGTAAGCCTGAGGTGGCCCCTGACGGCATAGAGGTCTGTCTGGTAGATGCAACAATGGCAGTATTGGCCACTGCTTGACCAGTAATCTCCACAGCTACAGGGAGGTTAAGAGAGGAACAAGGCCTTTGCACCTGGTATATGGAGGACTTGATAGCTGTTAAAAAGCTGAAAAGTGGATTTTCCCCATTAGGTTGTTTGCCTTGCTTAATGAAAAAATAAAATAAAAAATGTGAGTGGAGGAGAGAGGATGAAAAAGTAGTTAATGTGTAATCTTTCTTGTTCTTGCAGTTTGAATTATGTAAGTGAAGACATTTCAAGTGGAACACCTCAGCATTATGAAGGCAATTTCCCGATATGTAACATCTCTTCAGATTGAAAATTTATTCCTTTTCTTGGAAGGCAAGGATGAGAAATTTCAGTCTGGACTTATTAAAAATTATGAACAAATTTTTTAAAAAAATGTATAAACTAATCTAGACCTCAGTCTTAATTACAAGATACTTACTTGAATAAGATTTTTTTCTGTATATAATATAAATTCCTTTTAAAATAAGGTAGTAATATTTTTCACAGAAGTGAAAATTGGTAGATGTTTATTTCAAGAAACAGAGATCAACTGCTACCCACACCATAATTAAACAAAGCTTGAAATTATGTGTTCCCTATTACAGCTCACTTATTATTGAGGATCTTCCATAACTGCACGTTGCTATATACAAATTGTAAACTCAAGACCTGACATCTCATTGCTGATTTGCAGGTGAAGATTTCTCACTTCCCTAGCAGTCTGACACAGCTAGAAAAGGCTTCTGAATTTGAACACGTGATAGCACTGATTTCGTGATAAAAGATTCCAGTCTTGATCTTGGAAAATTGTCCCCAGAGCTTATGAGTTGAGAGAAAATTTATTTTGATTTGGGGTGAATTTCTAATCACATTAGCTATAAAGAAGGCCTTTTAATTTCATGGTCCCTGAGAAAGTGAAACTTGAGTAAGCTGAAAGTGTTGTGAAACAACTTCTGCGTAAACGTCTGATACCGTAAGCCTTGGACTATCTACACTGAGAAAATTGAGCTGTAATTACATTTCTTTCTCAAGAAGGGCTTCTAAATGATGGATGCTTACAAATGAGTTATAGCTTATATGCCAGTTTGGCTGAATACAGTTATAAGTACCAACCTTATTTGCACTGCTTATTAAAATATTAGGATAGCAAGACAACATATTATGAAAGCACTTAAGTTCTAGTGTTCTGAAATATCTGTGGTGTGAGGTTGATTCTGCTATCTGCACTCTCATAAAGAGTGCTCCTGATTGTAGTGTTCTTCTTGGCATAGCTTTTAACACTGAATAAATGAACCCATGGCTGTAGTCAGTGAGGTGTTTGAGGCTTCTCCAATGGGAAGTGTCTGGAACAAGCTGCTGTACTGCCATTCTTGAGAGTGAAGTTGTTCAGTGTTTTGGGTGACTCCAGGCTTTTACGGTGAGATTATAACAACTGAGTCTGTTGTGTGAAGTGAGAAATACAGTGGTGCTTCTGCAGGAGGAAGGGCTTTAAGCAAAGCTCAAGATTTCAACATAACGACATGACTATGTGAAACATATAGACCTGTGACAGCAGCTGGTTGCATAACTCTGGAGCCAGCTCCAGAGAGCATTGGACTAGTGCTTCAGTATTCTGCTCCCCCGTGTTTGAAAGCAGCACCTCTTTTCTGTGATTATGTTGGGAAGTAGTGAAGGAGTCTTTCATTACCATGTTCCACAGATAGGATAGGACACTAGTAGAGAATGTACCTTGATGATCTCACAACTATATTCAGGAGCTGCTCAGAAGGCAATCTACATAGACTTGAGTTTTTAAGGGTTAATGAGGACCAGTTTATGTCACCCTGTCATTAGGCTGTCAAAGTCAATGCTAATTGAAATTACAGAATATAAGAGTCTTCATGAAAAATGTAGTGCAAAAAAGTTTATTTCAGAGTATCAATCCAGAATTAACATGATAAACTTAATTATTATAATTTTTTCACAGAGAAAACATTGTGGGGGTTTTGCCCCATTATTTTTTTTGACCCTAGAGAACAGGTATAATATTGACTAAAGGGAAAGAACCTTCCATTTAGTTAATGGAGGTATTTGGTGCAGAAGTCAGGTAAGTATAGCCATACAAGACTGCAGATTGCTCCTGGTATGTCTGTGAGTGGATTTCCTAGTAGAATATAGAATAATTGATGTTTTAGTTCACACAACAGTTATAGCCTTATAGACTCAAAGTCTTTCTCATGGAGAAGAACACTCAGGTGTGGCACTAGTGAGAACTAGAATGGGAAAGACAAAGAGCTTTTGATGATGGAATGTCAGGGGACCTAGCTTCTGTCTAATGAAGGCCAGTGAAGAAACTTTCATAACAGGCAGAAACCTGAAGCACTGGCCACAGCCAGGAGAAACACAGGGCTTTGTTCTCACCTTGTCTGGCAATTACTGTTTTTATGTTTGCCTACCCTTAGTGTTTTAGTTCATTGGAGGTTACCTGCTGTATGAACAGGCTTAAACAGGCACATTCAGCTTAGGTGGATCAATGTAGATCTTTTTCAGTTAAAACATGTGAAGTGTCTGAGTGCTAGAAACTCTGGCAGTATTTTGCAATAGCAAGTAGTAAGATATAAGAGCAACAGATTTTAGAGTGAAAGTTGGTTCTAGGGTTGTGATATCCACACTCTATATTTCAGGACTTTTATTACTTTGGACTTGATCTACTCTGGTCTTTGGTTTTATACTTGACAATCCAAAGCTTGAATGCCCACATCAGTAGAAGTGCAACTCTTGGTCTCACTTCAGTAGATTTCTGTTTGTCCCAATATTGTAGTAGATCAGATTAATGTATATCACAGGAAAGGAGGTCACAGCCTTTGTTAAATTTATATTCATGGTCTCTACATTTTCTCTCAAAACGATGTCCCATTAGACTTAATTACTTTGCAAGAAAGTCCTTTGATACTTTCCTTATTCATCTAGCTCATTATTAAAACAAACCCAGGAGAATATTAACTTACAATGTCATGAAATTCTTATCAATATGAATAGGATTTTAATGGGTAAAAAATCCTCCAAGTTCCTTGAGTTTCTTACCAATAGAATGGGATTTGAAAAACAGTACTGGTTTTGTAAATAGATACAATGTTTTCCCAGCTAGGGAAAAAAACTTGCTTCATGAAATATTAACAACCAAGTGAAGTAGAGTAACTCACTTCCCATTCAACTGAACTCTTCTTGGTTTGATTGGCTGAGAGAGAAAATTCCCTAATATTATTTCTGTCTGGTAATACAAGAGAAGTAATGTACTCGAACATTATGGGTATCCTTCTGAATGAACTTGATTTGTCACAAATTACAGGAAGGCATTTCCTAACTGTTATACATATATTTGCTTGTTCAGCATTCTATTTAAATTCTATTTTAATTACTTTCAACATAGCACTTTGTTAATCTGATCACTCAAATTGATCCCTAAATCAATTTGCGTAAGCAGCAAATGAACCACTTCTGAAAGTTCGGCCTCATACACTACACAGGTAAAGAGTTTTTGTATTCTGGAAGCAGTTGAACATACACTTTTCTAATTTTTTCTGTTTTTTGAATACTAAGGTTTCCCCTGTCTATTCTGAGGAAGACTGTCACCCAGCAGCTGGTGCAGAACCTGTATCAGCTGATACAAATGACAGTTCTTGTAACCTTCCAGGGTCCTAATCCTGAGGAAGTTCCACCCTCATCAATTAATGCCCTTCACATGAGCAGGAGGTTTCAATTCTCATTTTTCCTTACTTATTAACAGAAAAGCTGCCAATATACAACAGAGCATTAGTCATTTAATGGAGAGGCAGAAAATAATGAGAAACTTACAGTTGGTGCATTATTTTGAATTGGCTCAGCTCATAATCTGATACATTCTGAAAAGAAAGAGAGCAGGGTTTATATTTTAAATAAAGATCAATATAATCAAGACCAATCCACTAAGTGAACTAACCAAAGACCTAAAAAATAGTTTTTAGTTTTGTAGCTACATGGCTGTCTGATCTTGGTTAATGCTTAACTTTTTATTACTGGCCTGTTGTAAACATTTCTGGAAAGCTGGTAGCACACACAACATTGTCAAACTGGAATTTAACTGGGCATGTGGCGGATTAAATTATGCTAGTTAATGAATCATTCAGAAAGTGATAAGCAAGACACTTTATATAGTCTCTTTCCAGCTCCACCACAGAATTCTTTGGTTTTTTTTACTGAAATCAGCAGATTAGTATAACAGTGGCTGAGTGGATGATTACTTTAACAATGACTAGTAAGTGCACTGCACTAAAGCAGCAGAAATACTTAGGATGTTCAAACTAGTGCATTGTTTGCAGCCAAATTTCTTAATTCAGAGATTTAAACCTTTTTTTTAATCTATGGCTTTTTTTTAGTGCAAAATTTCCAGTAAAATCTCTGGATTGTACCCAGACCAAGTGTGTGATTCTGTGTTTTGAGTCCAGAAATCTGCTAATGCTAAGATGATTTATCAATGTAGATTTCAGCAGAGGATAGGTCAGGCCGAAAACATGTCCAATTTAATATATGTAATTCTAACACTCCTTCTACTTTAGTGTCAGGAATAGGAAGTTAGGAAGGAAGTTGTTTCCTGAGACTTCCTAGGCCCACCTGTAATGGATGTGAAATCTCCAAAATGGATACTTTCCAGAGACTTTAGTGATACTGAAGTAAAACAAGTATTGTTCATTGTGATATGATTGATATTTGCCCAGCTCTGTCTGTTTTTTTCTGAATAATCCCCCAGCCATCAGTTCCACTTCAAAATTTGTCTTTTCTTTCACCATCTCATTAGTGTAATAGGTGAGTCTATGTCAGGTGTACAAAATGAGACACTAATAACAAATGAGTGAGACAAGGAGATCAAGTGGAGAACACGTAAGGTCTCAGAGAAAACCTGTTTCCTGAGTTTGTTTTTAAATTCAAGTGAATCTCTGGATTTCTTTAAGTTCTTTAATATATTTGTTGTGAAAATATGCCATTTCAGGCCCAGAGAACCCCCTACGTTTAGTACTGTAATTATACTATAACAAAAGCCAGCTGTATAGCTACATGTAGTGAGAATGGTAATTAGCAGATGATCTAGCAGATCTAGAAATCACCAAATTTCCAAGGAAATTTAAAACTGTATTGAGCTGCCTAATTGCCATACAAGCCCATCTGGGCCTGTTCAAACTTCATCAGCTGTAATGATGACTCACCAAATTGCCTCTGCAGATCAATGACCAGCAATATTAGGGCCATTTCCTTCCCTGTTATTGCATCTTCTAAGTAAGAGGAGGAAGCAGCTCTGTTTTTCTCGTGTAAGGGTTTGATTTTTTATTCATTTTCTTTCCCTTGTGAAATAGACTATTTAAATCTTTTCTTGAGAGTATTAAGATTGCTTGGTGATTGCAGCCAAATAGCTTGTGTAATTCTCACTGCCCTGCCAAGCTGATGTTTGCTGGAATGTGCTGCTTAAGCAGTGCTCTGCCATAAGCAGCTCTTTCCACACAGGCATGTGCTGTTTCTGTGGTCAGATTAAGCACTTTTTTGAACTAGCAGTTAAGTTTGGTAGAGGAGGAAGGTATGGACCTAAGCATTTTCTATACTGGTGGATGTTTTATAGAGAGAGTTTTAACTTAGATTCCTTCCCCCACCCATTTCTCTGAGGCAGCCTTCAATTAGGGGATTTAGCAATGAGCATCTGTGAAATTGGAGGACATTGGTATCTATGGGTCCAGCTGAAAGCTATCTTTTCTTATTTTGTATGTATGTATTTTTGCAGTAAATTGCACCATTGATTGCAGCTAAAAGCTACTGCTGCTTTTTAGCAACAAAATTTTGGTCTTGAGAAAGAGTAAAAAAATATCTTGTAAACTCAACATTTTTTAAATTACATGGTAGCTTCTCTAAGAACATGACTAATTCTTCCAGGTTTTAATCATCCACTGCTCCTATTGATCCTTATGTTATACATTTTTTTATAATTAGTATTGGCATGAATGGAATATATCACAAATGAATATGCGTGATAAAGAATAACTTAAAGCAGGTTTTTTTTCTGGAGAGATGTGAGTTGCCCAATATACAATGAAGATATAAAGGGATAGATTGGAGTGTTTGTGTGTTGTGTTAGAATGCAATTTGGAAAGCATCTAGAAATTATGTTATCTTCAAACCTATATTGATTTCCTCTTTTCTACTGGCTGCTTCATCTACCTGACATCAACTTGCTCAGTATCTTGTTTACTTAGCTCAGTGGCTAAGAGTAATCAAAACTTTTAGCTTGCAGATCAAGCCCATTAGCTTTGTTCTGCAGATAGCATCATGAAAGAGGAGAAATGCTGCAGTGATGTAAATGTTTGAGGTGTATTTCTTGCTCCTTTACTTGCAGAGGCATGTCTTTGATCTGAGTCTATTCTGCTGTAGCTGCTTGCCAGCATGGGTCCTGACATAGGGAAGCCTTACATCAAAAGCAAAGAGAAGCTAAACTACTGCATGATCTGGAGCTGCAGGCCTGTAAGTTTGTTTTATGATTTTTTGTCTCAAAAAGTTTAGACTGACTCAAGCACAAGGACTATGCAATACGAGCACAGTCAACTGGCTTATCTGAGGCGCTTTTGGTCTGTGTGTGTGCTTTGCAAGCAGGCAGTACCTGGCTTACATGTCTTGGCTGGGTGGGACTTGTGGCATTTTGCTAACTTGAGGACCTGTAGAGGATGACTGGTAGGTGGATAAGGGGTAGGTAGGTAGTTAGTATGCAAATGGAGTCCTGGTTTGAGGAAACTGAGTAAGTTTCTGAGTAAGTATAATAACTGATTAAGTTAAAACTTACTGAAACTGAGTTAAGTGTAGTAGGAAGGTAAAGGGAATGGGATTCTAGCATGAGACAAAAATGTTGTAACAGTGTTTAGAATATAGACCACCTTCACTTGTCTCAGGTTTAGCACTTCTCTGAGGAAATCATAAACGTGACTGTCAGAAGTTACAAGATCTGATGTGTTTCGGCCTCTACATTTGCTTTGTAGTTTTTTCCCATGCTTTTGCAGTTCTGAGTTCGTGCTTTGACAGTAAGTGAGTTTGTGCTAAGGGATATTTTGAATGGAGTTACTGCCTCAAAAAGGTTTTTTGATGTCTTTGAAGAAGGTTGTTGATGCAGCCTATTGTATGATACAGTTGTTTCAACTATATTTTGAAGTTTATAGAAGCACATCTCTTTCCTCTTCCTTACTTTTCAGCCCCTTCTTGTAGGTAAGAACCTGTACAAGACGGTTATGGCTGCAGGTGCAAAGCTGTGAAGGATCAGTAGGAGTTTGAAAAGGTCAAATTTTGGTTTGTGTAAGGATGAGGGGATTCCTTTGACTTTGAGTTTTATTTTGATTTGAACCTGAGAGCACTCTTATCCCTTGGAACCACAACAGTGATGCTCAGTCCTTTATCTTGAACTTATGCATCATTTATACCAAGAGCTTATGTATGGATTTTCAGTTTTTGATTAATTAAAGGCACCTGAGATAATCCAGTGTTTCAGTTCTTACTCAGGTGGTCAATTCAAGAAAGTTTTTAAAGCCTTTGTTCAATTTCATTTAAAATAATTGTAATGGTGTAGTAAAAGGTGAGGTGAGTGCCTGGGAAAAGGGTAGGGATAGAGACTTCCTTGAATCTGTTTTCCTTCTGCAGCAGTGCTAAGAGCAGTTGTCATTCACTTATAGAGGCGGTGTGTGTCCTTGGTTTTCTGGTCTCATCAAAACATCAGCTGATTCAGAATAGGAAAGCTACAAGAGCATCACCTTCTGTTTAAGGCTCAGGGAATGTTATGTCTTAAGAGGCTGTTCAGCTTGGAGAAGAGAAGGCTACGGGGAGACCTCATTGTGCCTTTTCAGTATATAAAGGGGGCTTATAAGGGGAGACAGAGACACTTTTTACTAAGGGCAATGGTTTTAAACTGGGAAGGTAAATTTAGACTGGACATAAAGAAAAAATTCTTTATTATGAGAGTGGTGAGACACTGGTTACCCAGAGCAGTTATGAATGCCCTGTTGTTGGTAGTGCTCAAGATCAGGTTGGGGATTTGAGCAACATACTGTGTTGCTAGATAAGCTGTCAATATCTGGGCAGTAAAGCTGCATCTAAGGTGACAGTTTGATCATAACCTTACAATAATGCTGTGTTGCATTCTGTAACATTGCTAGTTCTGATCATGGACCAGTTTGGAGAGGTTTGCTGTGAAATGTGTTTATGGTTTGGTTTGTTGTTGTGGTGGGTGAATATTTTTTTCTGATTATGTGTGCACATATATATTTGGATATAATACTGTATGATGAATTCAGGACTTCCTCCTGATAGAGGATAGAAAGCAATTTNTCAAAACTCTGTATTCAGTATGACCAAATTTGTTTGTCAACCAACTGTATTCAGTATGACCAACAGGTTGGTCAACCTGTTTATATTTATGCAATCTGTTTGGTATTGACAAAAAGACCTGTAGGATTAAGAGAAATCTATAGCTACTTTTTCATCTCTGAGACACAGAAATTTGAAGTGTAAATAAAAACAATCTACATTTAGGCAGTTACTATGAGTAAAAATCTGAAAAAAACATAGGATTGTAATAAGATATGTTAATGGTATCCCCTTTTTAACCGGCCTAGTAGACTATCTGTAATTAGTTAGAGAAGATATGGTATTTATTAGTAAAAATATCCTTGTGGAATATAAAAATATATTTATGGAATAAAAATAAAATCTTTGTGCTGGCTTCTAGAAATGTAATGTGAACTATAGACTTTTGCCAGTGATATCTGGTTAAGATAAGTTAAGAGGGTCTCAGACTGAGTAAATCATGGAATAAATGTGCATATTTTTTAGGTCTTCTGTTCTTAGATAAAGTAGAACTGTGTCCCACAGAGGGAGAAAAAGCAGAAAAGCAGTAGATAAATAATATGAATAATCCTTAATTTTAAAGGTCAGTCTAGAAATAATGGCATAACAAATGTTTTGCTGTGAATGGAGAATTAATATTTTTAAGGTATTTATCCATTTTAACGTGTATAAAGCTGACATCTAGTGGTAGCAAGAGCACTTTGTGTGCAAGGTGGCTTTCTAGTGAGACCAATTTGCATAGCAGATTAACAGATTTCTACTATATAATACGCTAAAATTGCAATTCCTTGTGCTTTAACCTAACTCAAATCCTGCTTCTTTGTGTTACAGAGCCTTTCAAATTAAATCATACTCCTTTTAGTAATATCTTATTTCCATGATGCCGGGGGTGGTGTCTGTTCATCTTTATGAATGCATGGACTCCTGCTAGTGAAGTGTCATTCTGATGGACAGTTTCATTAGAGAGGAAAAGGCTGGAAGGAACATCAGAATTAAAATATTCCTATCCAAAAAGCTGAGGGTAAGGGTTAAAGAATTTCAGCAGGTCACTGAGGAAATTGTTCAGTAGCTACCAATTTTAGACTGTGATGAATAAGTAGGAGACACTGGGCATCACAGCTGAGAGACACCTCAGCTGAGTCACACCTGAGACATGCATCACAAGTGTAAGCTTCTCTGGGACTGGAAGCTGGACTTTATGGCCAAAACGGAGAGATTTCACATGAATTCAGGCAAGATGTGTGAGGTCTGAATAAATACATAATATAGGCATGTGCTTAAGTCACTCCAACTGAAGACAAGAATATAGTTTCATTTGGTGAGTTAGGCATATAACTCTTTTGCAGAGTCATGGTTGAGCTCCTCATTTCTCATTTGTAAATGTGTTCAAACACCATTTAAAAAATGTTTTTTTCCATTTTCTTACACATTTTGTATGACTCATTATGATTTCAGTGTCTGAAGAAAAATCCTGTAATAACTTTGTGTGATACCTACTCCAATGAGGCTTTAATTTAGCTTTTCCTCTAGTGTTATTATATACCTAATGGATCAATTACTAATGAAGAGGAAAAAAACAAAGTTATAAAAAAAAAAGAATAATTAACAATTAAAAATATTTGATAATATAGTGTCAGGGTGCTGTATCTGTGGTCAAAGGGTGCAATTCAAAATTAACATAGAAAAAATTAAAAGCACGATTCAAATCTATCATCAAGATAAAATGAAGGAGATCAGCAACGAAGGCTGGGTGAAGACAAAGGAAGAAGGAAAGGAAATGTGTTTTAGTGGAAGTGTAATTAAGTGTGCAAAAATAAGAAAAAACCTCAGTTTATTTTTTCTGGTTTGCAAGTACTATCAAAATCTATTGGTCAATTTTTGGTTGTATATGTTTATTTTACAGTCTTCTCAGTACATAACTATTGCAAATGTCTCGGAGGTAAAAAAAGGGTGTTTGCATAAGTCTAGTGAAACTGTTCCATGTTGTTTCTAGGCTGAGGTGAATCATGGTATGTGGCTTCTTTCATTCCATCTCTGTTACTTTCAAAACATGATGAATCATATTTGTGGAACACAAATGTTGATATTCTACAATGAAATTAAATTCAGTTATAGAAGTGGTGTAGGAGACAGCTGCTGTCATTTCAGATAGGTGAGCCTACTACTTTAATGTGAAAGCAGAGATGAACAGCAAGCCTCTTTGTTGCAGAGGTGCTCTGTAAGGAAAAGATTAGTTGTTAACAGTTGTGCCAACCAGAGCTGGGTGCTGCAGTCTTATCTGTCCTGAAGCTGGTAATCCAGTGCAGATGCTTAACAGCATTTGACCTTTCATTCTGAGTGTGGGAGTGGTTGTGATGCCATGAGGCCAATTACAAAGTACTGTCACTCT
Source organism: Galbula dea (assembly GCA_013399015.1). Taxonomy (NCBI): domain Eukaryota; kingdom Metazoa; phylum Chordata; class Aves; order Piciformes; family Galbulidae; genus Galbula; species Galbula dea. The sequence goes on from VWZX01005818.1 coordinate 98,564, forward strand.
GGCTTTATCTGCACTCATTGACTGGGGCTTCTCCTTACTGCTTGGACACAGATGCTTTTCCAAAGTAGTGAAAGCACAAGGATAAGTCACACTAGTAGTGCCAGAATTGTTGAATTATATGATATCTCTAAAGTGTCACTTTACTACTTACTAATTAACAATACTTATTAATAAATAATTAATAATTATAATATGAAGTATTATCAATTGTTAAAGTATTGATGAGTAGAGGACTGGAGCACCTTCCCTATGAGGATAGGCTGAAGGAGTTGGGGTTGTTCAGGCTGGAAAAGAGAAGGCTTCAAGGGGACCTTACAGCAGCCTTTCAATACCTAAAGGGGGATTACAAGATAGAAGGGGAGAGACTTTTCAGCTGATCAGATTGCAACAGGACATGGAGGAATGGTTACAAGCTGAAGGAGGGGAAATTCAGACTAGATATTAGAAGGAGGCTCTTTAGTCAGAGGGTGGTGAGGCACTGGAATGGGTTGCCCAGAGAGGTTGTGGATGCCCCACCCCTGGCAGTGTTCAAGGCCAGGCTGGATGTGGCCCTGGTCAACCTGGTCTAGTGGGTGACACCCCTCCCCATGGCAGAGGGTTTGGAACTAGATGATCTTTAAGGTCCCTTCCAATTTGGGCCATTCTATGATAACAGCAGCTATCTCTGTATTAGGCTTATATGAGATCTCAACTGTTACAAATGAAGTTATTTTGGTAGCAGTGTTAGTAGCAAGGGAATATATTCAGGAAATGTTCAGTGTAAATAGGACTGTTAGTGGTGGGTTTCTTGGTCAGCTGTGGTTTCCTCAGCCATCAGGAAGTGCTGCTGGTATTTTATCCTCAGGTATGGTTTTAGTTAAACAAAACTGATCATCTAATGTCCTGTTACGAAGAGCTCTGTTCAACATGTCGTGGGAGTTTGAGATCTAGATGCCTATTGTGCTGAAAGGAACAATAGTTTTACAGTTGTTATGACAATCAGAATTACTTAGCACCATTGATAGAGATCTGTTTGTAATATTGATATTTTATAATTTCAAGTGAAATCCAAGGGTATTTTATGAATGATATCACTTAAAATGCATTGAATTACTGTATGCTCTTGCCAGAAATCCAAGACTGAGTCTGTAGTGCATATACTCCCACATTTATTTAATTTTTGAGATATTAGAAACTTGTAGGTTTTTTGAGAGAAATATATTTTCTTGTAATAGCAGTGCAGTGGATCCCTGCATTTTGTGTTATTTTGAGGAAACTGCCTTTTGCAATATTACCTGAAGTGTACGCGTTTAACCATTTTTGCTTTGAAAGAGCTCCAAAGAAAGATTAAACAAGTTGATCCTTTGTTCTCATATATGCTGTAAGTGGGTTAGCCTATGATTTATTTATTTGTAACCTAGGGTTTCCAGCCCATTCTATACCCCAGGAGCTGCTTGCTCACACTTGGATATCCAAGACTTTTTGAACCTGTTGAAGTCAAACTCTTAAGCTGAATGAATTATCTCCTTCTTGAAAGCTAACTGCAGAAGCAGCCTTGGTGTAAGGCAGTAAAGCTTGATCTGCTGCACATATCTGTCTTATTAGTGCATGCCAGGGGAAAGTTCATGTTATTTTTCCTAGAACATGGGTGTCCCTATTGGTCTTAGGCTGACCTGATGGAGAGGTGAGAAGTTTCCAAGATTCTGTCAAAAATTATATTGTCTTCCTCATTGGCAAAGCAATGCTTTGTGGGCTGAGCTCTATATTTGCATGTCCTTATTGAAAGGACACTTACTGGAACACAGAAAATAAAACCACTTCCCATTTCTTTATAGTAATGCACTTCTATATGCTTACGCAAATTAAAATGGGTTTTAGTGTTTCAAAAAAAGGAAGTAGGTCACCACATACAGAAAAAACAGCTATGACCACTAGAAATTTAGCCTCAGAAAAACAGCCTGCTGCTGATGTGGGCAGCAAGATTAAGAAGTCTGATTTTTACTTTTTTTTTTTTTTGAGAAAAGATAATTCAGAAGTGATGAAAGTCTTCTAGCAGAACCATTTATCTTTAAAATGCTTCATCAATTAAAACAGATTGTTTTGCAGTATTTCGCTTCATCAATGACTAAGAATGTATAAAAAGTTTTGGTAGAGTTGAATCAATTTATTTCGATGTTTTTGATAGAAGATAAAAGGCCCAAATGGGGCATGTCAGTGCTACTGTTTTAGTGGCTCCAAAACATTTTATTTTTACTTTTATGGGAAACTTGCAACTATTCATTCTGATTCAGAACAAAGGGAAATACTGAAATATCAGAAATGCCATTTTTGGTCCCATCCAGGAATTAATGGCCTCAAAAATATTTCTAGTCTGCAGTCAAGATACCAGTGACCTGAGATCTCCCAGAAACAGGATGTACTGCAGAAATTTCCTCAGCATGGAGCTCTGCTGGAAGCAGAACTGGTGCATTAGTATTTGACCTTTCCTTAGGACTCAGACCAAGGTAGGAAAGTGTTAGGCTGTTGACTAGTTTTTGACACACTTTAATCGTGGCATCTAACAGGATTTACACTGTCAGATTCTTTTAATAATCTTCACTTCAACAGCACTGAACCATGTCTGAGGCCAGCTGCTGCTTCCAGCTATCTGAGTCCCCTTAACCAGTCCAATAACTGCATGCTGGTGATTTGAGTCAGGTGGTAGCACTCTGTGTGGAGCTTATTAAAGCAGCACCATTGTAAAAGTAAGACTGCATGGTTATGTACAATTTCTTTCTAGTTCATCTTTTCCTACCTAAACAATCTGGTTTTGCTGCATGGCATATGCTTAAAGTGAGCAGACTTTTCCACCATGTACCAGGCTGTTGCTCATGTGGGAGTATAGGGACTCTTCCAGGATTCCTCCCTTCCTCTGGCAGGGTCTCTTGCCTCTAGATAACCTGAGCAGGTTTTGTTTTGATTACCTCATATCTTATTTTGGGGTGTGGGGAGGAGCATTTGATCAAATACAGCTAGAATGGAGCCCTGCTGCTGGGGGCTTGCTCCCTGACGCCAGCAAGGTGCACCCAGGCAAGGCTGAGGGGAAGCTGTACAAAGTACCTGAATGTCCGAGTGGCTTGTGGCTGCCAAAGGGCGAGTCCTGCTCCCTCCGTTCCCCCTTGACTTCTGTCATGGAGGAACGACTCCCACCCCTGTGTTGACTCTGGTGCTTTGACCCTCCTGTGAGCTGAAACAGCTGCAAATGAAACAAGTGAATCCACTTGGTTCAAGGGAAGCTTCTGGCTAGAAGGGAGGCTTGGGGGGCAAGGGGGAGATGGTGGCAGAAGGAAAAAATAGTGAGAAGACCTGCCCAGCCCCTGGCAGCAGTCTCTTCAGTTTGGATTTGTATGAAATCTTTCGTGGAGATTATGTTCTCCACAGCTGCTTTAAACCTCCTGTAGAGTGTATTCTCTGGGCACCGTGCTCCCTCTACCTCATACATGCTGTCACCAGCATTTGTGAAATGAGCTGGATTAGGGAAGTGGTCTAGCTGAAAAATAACCATACAAAGTAAAAGTTGGAAAGGGGAGCATTGCCCCTTTACCCAGGTATGAAACTTTCTCTTGAGTTAATCCGATTTGCTTACTGAGGAAAGCAAGGGAGGTAGAAGCTAAAAGAGTTGTGGTAGAATATTGACTTTGTAGGAAGAGTGCTGTCTTGGAACGACAGCAGAGGCTGTCTCAGTGGAAGATGCTGTATGCACTGCATTGAAAAACATAAGTTGTCTCTATTTTCTGGGTATAAAGAGTTTCCACTGTGCTCTTATGAGGGAGGCTGAAAATGAGGACAGGAAAGAGCATAGCAGGAATCAATTCTCAGGTCACTGATAGGTGAGACTGGCAAGGACCCTTGTTACTTTGGGAAAATTGTCATAATCCTCCTTAAATGCTGCTATACAGGACAAATAATTAGAGAGACTCTGCAGGTGCCTCAGGCTGTTGGGAACAACAGGATCAATCTTGGAGAATCCCAGAAGGTGGGGGAGTTTGGGCCTTCAGTTCTCCCCTGCTGCCTAAGGGCCTGGGAATTGTGCATAAGAGCTCCCTGCTGACACTGCCTGCAGAAGCAGCTGCTTTCCACTTTACTGCATCTGGACGAAGACAGTAATTATAACAAGAAGAGCTGGGAAATAGCTGAACCTGAAAAGGCTATACAGAAAGGGTATGAGAATTGTCTCACCTCTCAGAGCAAATACTATGGCAGAAGCTGTCAGCAATCTTAAAACTGCAACAACAGCTGCAAAATCTGTACATGAGTATTCTTGAAAGATTAAGAAAGATAATATGCATACTTGTAAGCACATTAAATTTCATCAAGAGAACTAGAAGTAGCTAATCTTGATGATAAGAGTAAATGCCCTTGCTGAATCAGAAACCAAATTTAGCTTTGAACATGCCTGGCAGGTAAGGGCTGGCTACCTTCTGTCTAGAAATAAATCACATCCTAAGATCCTTGCACGTTTAAATTGAAGTAACAATTTTATATGCACACCCAGAAATTTGCTGAGCTACTTAATTTTGAAAGTAACCCCTAAATAATGGGGGATTTGCTGTACCTTCTTTGATACTGGTTTATGTTTTTGAGGTAGCGCTTTATTAAAACAAAGTTTAATGGTGTAACTAATCACAATGGTTATAGCTATCTGGTATGGATTCCCTTTAATGACAAAAGTGGCTCTGTTTGGTTTTAGCTGCTTAAAATTAATATCTGAAATTTCATGAATACTGGTTACTTCAAACTGAAGCTCAACAAGGTAAAATCATATGGAAGAAATTCTTGGCTTCAGAACCATATTTTATATTATATTGTGGAAATTCAGCTATTGTCTGGAAATGTCAGATTGTACAAATTTTATCTATGCTGCTTAAATGGATATTTCTTCTATTTGGAACAAGTGTGGTGGTTTGTGTTATGATGGAAAACATAGGAAAAAGTTTAAACTCCCCCCCATGATGTATTAATTGAGTTCCTCCATTTCTTATGTTCCTGAATTTATTTGTGAGCACAGTCACAAAAATCCTTCAAGACCCAACAGAAAATGTAGCATTACTCTGTAAAGTTCAAGAATACTTAATTGGACAGGGAATAGGAAGAAACTGTTACACTATAAATAATGCATGGTTCAGTTCTCAAAAAGACTGAAATCTTGTTGGTAGAGGACTTTCAGTTGGGAAAATGTATATTGTGTGTATATAAGTGCATATAAAGCCAGGCTTTCAGGATGATACCCTTATTTTTATTTGCTTTTCTTCCTATTGCTTCTTTAAAATCTGAAATTCAGTGCTGTGTTTCTACAGATACATTTCAGATACTGTGAACCACCTGAATCAAAAGCATTCAGGTAAAAGTTTGAGATTTTGTATGTGTGGTTGTTTGTTTTTTTTTTGTTTTGTTCCATTGAAGAGTCTCCTTCATATTGTGCTGTTACACATAGACATTTCTCTAATGTGCTTTTTATATACTACAGGACCCACACAGTCTAATGGACGAGTGAAATGTTGCATTTGCCCCTTCATGGGAAAGAAGGGATTGAGGGCAGACATCAACATTTTCCTTGCATAGCTCTAAGGAAGAGAAATACAAATATCAAATATACATTTGTAATCTAGTGTCTGTATTTTTTAACAAAAAAATTGTACAACCTGTATAGTTATTTGTTTCTGCCTTATCCTGTATTCAGATGGTTAAGCACCCTGCCTACTTGTGTTATGCTGATGAGATGTTGTTTTAGTATACTGGACTTTTAAATAAGTTTAATGAAAAATGAAGTTTTTATTCTCTCAGGGTCATAATATAACCATCAATCCTGGGCACTTACAAGCTTTGGATAATTCTCAGTCATATGCTTTTTGAGGACTATGTTGCAGCTGAAGCAGACTATAACACCTTTTAAAAATGTAGATTGCATTCAAGTAGCCGGGGGCAAAATACTTAAATTGTTAGGCAAAAAAGCCTAGCTACATAGTGGAGGAACTAGAAAGACAAGCACAGAAACAAAATAAAAGTATTCTGCAGCAGGTCTCAAGAATATGAATGAACAATTTAAAGTATCTTTCATGAGAATTTTGTGCTTATCTGTTTACCAATGTAAACTCAAATACTACAAGTAATACTACTTACAGGAAACCAAGTAGCCTACAAATAAAAGCAATGTTTCTGCATTTACCACACCAATGTGAATTTTGGATAGATTTTACCCTTCAGTATTCCAGAGGCCTAAAATACATAAAATGATTGAAATTCTTATTCTTCTAAGCACTGGTTTTGTGGGACTTCTGGGAATTCTAATTTCTTTCCAGCATGCCTCTTTTTGAGTACCACTGCGCGATGTGTTTTTCCAGCAATGCAACCCAAACTTCAAGCCAGATTTGCTAAGTTAAAATCTGTACTTATATACAGAATTGGCACTGGGAAAACTCAGTAATGAAAGATCTCTGGAAATGCCTGTGGATGTTTGGTGGTTTGTGTGTTGGTTGTTGTTTTTTTTCTTTTTTTTTTTTTTTTGGTAGCGTGGGCAAATTCAATGAGTTTTTACATACAGAAAGATAGATAAATATTTGATAGTGTACTTGGAGACATTCTAGGACTGGATGCAGTCTTTTGTTGCTCTTAACAGTATGCTAATAACTTAGAGGTTGTGCAAGCCATTGGCTGATCATTTTATATTAAAGACAATGTTACACTGCATTTGTAGCAATATACAAGTTTGCTGTTCCTGTTTAGTTTCCTTTTTGTTTTTTTTTCCCCTCTAGCATCATGCCTGTTCAGAGCAGATGGCATCATGTAAAAGAAAACAGGATGGCTTAATTTCACTAAGAGAAACCCCCCTGACATTTGGTAACATAGTCATTGCCTGGCTTTGTGTTTCTTGTTTCTGTAGATTTGCATTACAGACTTCATGGATTTTCATTTTAGCTGTGTTAAGCCTTTTAATACAACCATAACAGCTCAGTCAGCATTAGCAAAATGTGCTTAGGTTATTGTAGGTTATATCTAGCTCTTAGGCTGCAAGTGTGTCTATGTGGAAAAATTTACAAGCAGAACCATCCTGGAATCATCCTCATGTAACACCCCTGTAGAGGTCTGCTTGGAAATAAGTGTACTTACGTGCTTTAGTTCATGTCACTTTACATTTAGTAGCTTTATAGTAGCAGTATCCAGACAGGTTTATAAGTTGTTTCAACAAAAGTGTATTTCTTTCTTTGCTCTTTTGGGAAATTAAAATTGCTTTAATTTATTAATAATTATTTCTAGCCACCTTTCATTTCTGCGGTCAGGATTCCAATTAGTTCTGCTTTGATTCATCAGGAGTAGCAGCCTGAAATATGTCTTCTTGGAAATTTTATCTCATTTTGGCACTATCATTACTTGTTGGTCCAAGTAGCATTTTAACATTTGAGGTGTTTCCAGGTTCCCTCTATTTCAAACAAACTTATGCTAAATCCAGCTATATTATTTAATGCAAGCCTGTAGTTACATAAAATGGATAAAGTCCTCCCATCCTGAATCCAGTGGAAATAAACAACCTAATGCTTCAGACTCTCTGAACTGTCCCCAAGGAGCCCTTTCTCCCCCCTGTATTGTCTGATTCTCATAGGACTTCCTTGTTTTCAGTTGAATTGTACGCATTCACCTCTAGTTGTCCCTTTTTGTAGAATAACTCCTTTAACATTGATATTTAACCTTGGTCATGTTTTCTCAAGAGAATCAATAATATTTAGCTGGTTTTAGTCTTTGCAGAAAGAAATATTTTCCTAGAAACTTCCAGAAATATTGTCCAGGCTAAAAGCACTATGATCACCCTCAACAGCAAGACAGTTAAATCAGTGTGAGTGCATTGTCCTTGGGAACTCCTGGTTCAGTTGGTTTGAGATTGTGTCTTTTTTTTTTTATATTCATGATGTTAAGGAACCGTAGAGTTATGAGTTTAGTTTGGTTGGTAAGGTATATATATATATATAACCTATCATCCTCATTACTGTTTTTCTCTTACATGATTACTAGATTTCCAGTATTTATTTTACTTGTAAAAAAAAAAAAAGATACTACCTAAGGCAATTCCATGGTCATTATAAATTGATATTGTAAGTAAGATGTATGTAAGATGTCATATAGATATGAGACCAGCAAAGTCAAGTGGGCTTAGGCTTTCTATTCCTGTGGGGACACTGTTAACTTCTGATTAACTTTTAGCTTTGCTTTTATGTCTCTCTTACCTGCAATTTCTAATGTAATGCACCCTTTCACAGAGTCGGCATGGGCTCTGCTATTGGTACAATGGCCTGTATGCATAACTGCTGTGAATGTACAGGAGGAGCAGAAGAGATTTAAAAAATTGTTTAAAATCTCTATTCTCTTTCAGTCATTATGGAAATCATTTCATAGGAAATGATATTTATAACAAGAAATGCTCCTTGCAGATTGGTTAGTGTTTCTACCAGTAACTTCAGATCTTTCTCGTTCTTCTGTGAAAACAGGCTTTTAATTTTTAAAAGCCAACTGCTCATGCAAAGCTTGCGTTCCTGACCTTTATTTTCTTCCACTCTTCCAGAAAGGTAGAATACTCATCTTATAAATGTGGCCTTGTCTAAATCTGCATCTGTGGGAAATTCTCACTGATTTTTCCAGTTTAATTCTTTGTTAATAGAAAAACATAAAGTATAACTTCCTCAAATGCTTCTACAAGACAGTCAGCTAATGCTGTGGTTGGTTTTTTTTTCTAAATCAGTCTTGTACAGAAGCTATAAAACAATAAAATGAATTTAGCATTTTAGTATCAGTTTCCTATATTCACCTGCCTCCTCAAGATTAAAACAGAGTAGAGAATTAGGAATTTATAGCTCTGTATTGGAAACAGTCAATATGAAGGCAGAAGGTCTAAATAGTGACATTGCAGGGACTCTAGAAACTTTCTAAAATGCTTAGCAGCTCATATTATAGTTTTTATATATACCTATATATATAAAAACTATAGTTGATAGTATAGTTTTTATAGCAGTGATTATAGTTTCTGGCTTGGTTTTTAAAAATCACTAATGATTTTATTGTGAAGTTGCATGCATTCACTGTAAAAGCTCCTGCCTTTTCAGGAAGGAAAGAGCACAGAAGCATCCAAAATGGAGATTCTTCAAATAACAAATTTTTTCTAAAGACTATTTAGTAAAATGATCTCGGAAGCAGTGCTTTTATATTAGTGGGATGTTTGAATAAAGGAGAAACAGGAGGAAGCTTAGAATTGGAAAGCCTGAGACGGTGTCAAGTTTTCCTATTTTGCTGCTCAGGACTTACAAAGTCAGTGCTGGAAACTATGACACAATGGCTTAAAAATGTCTACAACTTTTCACATTCTTTTTCATGTTCCTTGAATTTGAAAGGTCCACAAAACTTGAAGGGCATTTTTGATAACATGTAAAATTATCATTACATGTTAAAACCAAAGAATTCTGCATGAAGAGATATTATTTTAATCCATATTTCATGTAATCTGACTAATTTAACTTTTAGAATTTAATTGGATTGTTTTGTTCCAAAGTTTAAATACTAGAAAGCAGACAAGCATTTCCCACTACTTGCAGTTACTGCATAAACCAGATAAATTTATGTTCAAATCAGTTCTAGCAGCAGCATTTGGAACACAAATAGGAATGTTCTCCTGTCACACAAAAAAGGTGCCACTCCTGCAGTAAGTATTTTTACACTGCCTCAGGATTTCTTACTACAGGATTACTTTGCTAGATCATCGTATTAGACAGTTTTATTAAATTGCTTTTGACATATTTGACAATACTTAGTAGGAAAAGAATTAAAAATGATTGGATACTAATTCAATCTGTAAGCTAATATTTGTGGGAATATAGTGATAATTTACTTTGTACCTTAGTCTAATACTTAGTCTAATACTTTGAGTGTTTACTAATATTAATATATTTTGAAATTAATAAATTGCTAGCTAAAGTCACTTGTGTTCTTATATGTCAGATAATGATGCTTAAGTTAAGGGTGCCCTGGATTTTAGAAATTGTACCTAAATTCAGTAATTTATCTGCATTTTTATCTTTTGGGTTTTTTTGAAGAATAAGGATAAATACGCAAATGTTGCTTTCACTTTACAAATGCTTTATGCTTTGAAGATGCATGAATGCCCTTCTACTTTGCTACTTAGGTTAACATGTTTGATAAGCAGCATATGTGCTGAGATGTAAAGTATCTCCCTTTTAAACCTGGTCTCTTTAAGGTCACTCTTTCTAGTTATTTTACATGTTTAGTGACATTTGCCTCCTTTCTATGCTACATTCTTATTTTCCTCTTTTTGAAATGACTGTTAAGTACCGACGATTAGGCTTGTAGAGACAGTTTTTTATTTGGTTAGGAACAGCAAAAGAACCAAACCCCTCCTTACTTGATGGTGGATGATGTGCTCAGGGTGATGTAGGAAGCTGTTGCTAAATGTCCCTTTGCTGGTAGTCGCCTCGCCCTTCACACCCCCGCTTCCCCCCTCAGTCTGCAAAAACTGCTAAAGGGCAAAGATTGCACTTGTCAGCTCTTTGTTACATTTTATGCCCTCCATTTTAATGCTTTGCGTGTATCTTCCCTGAGGAGAAACTATTTTCAGTTTCCACCTGCCCTGAGAAACTTTCATTTTAAACAGCTTTATTTTAACAGTGTTTTCAAAGTTTGTAAACCACTTGCTATAGAGATAGATGCCAAGATAGCTCACCTTTGCACAAAAGAGTTCAAGCTCTTAAGATGTCTGGCTCCTACCACTATCTAGGCTCTTCATCAAGAACGGGAGCCCTGAGACAGTAGAAAAATCTGAAATATTAGGTGTTTCTAAAAAAACCCCAACAACTCGGAAACAAACAAAAAACCCCCAAACCAACCAACTAAAAAGACATTAGTATCCGAGTCAGCTCAGCAGTTGCTTATGGGGAACAGCTACATCTGAGAAGGGTGGAAATGAGGAAAGCCCAAAGGACTGCAAATCAATGAGAAGTGACACCAGGAGAAATTTCCTTTCATGAACAATAGGACCTAATTGAGGAGAAAAGGGAAGGGGGAGCCTGGCTAAAAGTCAAGGAGAAGTAAGGTGTTAGGTGCTGGAAGGCACTGAAGGCAAGGATGCATAAAGGAGGGGAGACAGAGGGACTTGGCCCTGGCAACGTGTATTGGGGAAAGGAAGGTGCGTGTGTTTGTCACATGGTAAATAAATGTGAATAGGAGAAAGGAATATCAGAGGAATAGAAACAGTGCAAAAAGGCAATTAAACTAATGCAGTTACATGGCTTAACCATGAAAATAGGCATTTTTGCAGCATCACTTTTCTGTGGAGAACAATTGTTAGCTTTTATTTTGGGTACTGTGTGCTTGCCAAGGTGGGACAAACAATGTCTTTGTCACTTCTACTCACAGAAAATACCTAAAATTTCTGTATAGAGGCTTTGTGTGGTTGTAAAAAAAAAAAAAAAAGCTTGCTTTATGATTCTCTGAGATAAGCAGTATACTATTAAACCTTGTCTATATAATTGTGCCATTTAGCTGTCAACATTCAGCCTGAGGGTGTGGCTCAAGAGTACCTGCAACTTGTACCATGATTCTCTGGATCTCATCCATATGCTTTGTATGCTTACTTTATACCTGGGGAAGGAAAACACTGAGAGTTTTTTTTGCCCCTTCCCCAAAGGAATGAAGTTGTAAAGAATGTCATAGGAAACTTCTTATTACTGTTGTTTATATAGGACCCCTTCCCACCCCCCTCCGGAAACTCAAGACATTCATGGTCCAAATTTTATTTGTTAAACTAAATATGCAAAGTATACAAGGACATACATCAGATCCAACTGAACAGAGCCTGATGCTGGTTAACACTTTTGAACAGATATCCAACTAGCCAAAACCAATTTTTATCTGTCCTTCCACCTATTCCCCTACCCCATGCTGCTAGAATACCACTTGCAGTATTGGAAAACGTTCTCTTAGCTGAAACTGGGGAAGTGCTTTAGGTCTTGTGGGACTCTGCAACGCTCATACAGACGCAGAAGAGCTCTAGGTATGGTGTGTTCAGTCACTGTAGTCACTAGAGAAAGCAGATGTGGCTCCTGTCTTTTCCTGTCTGCTGCTCCTGCATTGCAGGGATGGGAAGGAGCATACAAGTGAGACAAGAGTTGCTTTTTCTCAGTAGCAGTGCTGACAAAAATGGATGTCAAAGTACAGCCTCAGTGGGTTGGAAGTGGCAAGCTCTGGCAGTGTTTTGCACTGGCAGGGAGACATGAATCTCCCACAGGAAAACACAGGTTGCATTCCCTAAATATTAGTTTAAAAACCTCCCCTAGTGTATTGGTGAAAAAAATGGGATTTTTTTTTTTTTTCACCCAGGCACTTAAATTCCAGCCGTGTGATTCAAAACACGTTTTGAAATAGCAATAATGAGGAGAACTATATGAAGATTGTTTAAAATCAATGTCTGACCATTTTGCTGTGTTTGAAATTTCTTTTAGCAAATTCTAGATATCAAACCAGTAAGAGTCTACCTTTTTTTCAGTTCTGAAGTTCAAGTCAAAATTCACTGGTTTTTGTACCTTTTTCAATCTGTCACTGGGAATTCAAAACAGAATTTAAAAAATAAATCAAACAAGCAACCTACTTTTAAAGGGAACTGAAAAACAGAGTACAGTGTAGCAAGTTCAGACACTATAAAGTGAGAGAGAGTATAATATGCTCTGTGCAACACAACTGTGGCTAAATGCTGATTTGCACATTAGGACTAGATTAGCATCATTCAGATGTGACCTGCATATTGAATAACTATCACAAGCATAGCACTATTGATAAAAAAAATCAAACTGTATGGTACACTTCAGATGCAATATACCACCCTTTTACATTTTCAGATTCTACAGAAGCACAAAGGAAGAGCTATTACTTTTAATTTTTTGTGAAATACATGTAATTTTTTTCCTAGAAAAAGATTAGTTTGATACTCAGTGTGTTTGTAAAACGGAATATTGCTATAAAAGTGATTGTCTTTTAGCCACTCAAAGACAAGAAATAGTCAAAGAAATGACCATATAAATGTTGATTATTTCTATTCTAAAACCAGTCAAAATTGATTTAGGGTGTTGTGGCCAACTTATCATGATTATTTGTCTACGGTACCTGCATGACTTGACATTTTAAACTTCAAAAAGACCCTAAAGTTGATAACTCTATCAGACTCACTTTCAAATTAAATGTAATTTGCATTTGGCATAAATGATGTGCATATTTTGTGTTAGTTAAGTGGTGAGGTTTAGCATAATAACTTTCAACATCATTTCCCCAGCTTTGGACAACATCCTTTCTTTGGAAAAATGAAAAAGATATGTGTCCTCACTGGAACCATACAGGAAACAGAGGCACATCTGGTGTGTTGGTGGCTATATCCTGTGACAAATGTACAGCATGCTGGTTGCAGATGTTGCTTTCCAGGAGACATACCTGCCAGTGAGGCTCACTGATGGGCCAGAATGAGTTGCCCCAGAGGGGCCTTGTTTTTCCAGATTTTGGCATGTATCAATAATACAAAAAGCCTGTGCTGCATGTGCGTAAGCTGCCACTGTCATGGCAGAAGTTTAGGGCAGGCTAAAGGAGTTTTATGGTGAGAGGAAAGTCTTGTCTGAGAACTGTGAAGGGCTGCTGGTAGGCATTGAGCTGACTCCACTCAGGCTGTCCTCTCACACCTCACAGGCACTCTTATGTGGTTTCTGTAGCAGCACCCATGCATGGAAGGCCATTTCTCACTCTGCTAAGGTAAACAGAAAATTGTGCCTCTTAATGTGCAGTGGGGGAAAGTTCACTAAATTCACATGAAGACACTACAGAGAGTTGCTTTCTTCTTTATCTGCCAGATAAGAAGGAATTTTCTGTCCAGTGATACTTACAGATCTCGTTTTGCTATGAGATGTTATCTAAATATCCATCTAACATCAAGTAGACCCTTAGAAACATTGCACATATATCTTGAGGTTTACAGGTGTGCTTAGGGTTTCTATGCACACTTGGGTAGTGACAAACTTTTATTTGATATTTAGAAATTCATAGATGAAGGTAAACCTGCTGCTCCGATTTAGTAGATGATATCTGGCTTGCTTTATATTTTTTAGGTTTTGTAGGGTTTTTTATGTTCACTGTTGTTCAGTGCTAGATGAGTAGCTTTTCTCTAGTGACTTTTAGCTCAATGTCCAAAGGTGATATTGAACTTCTGTTATGACTTTGCAGAGTGTACTGAAGTAAATCATATGTCCCTTATAACTGAATGGTAAATTGAGGTGCAGAACCCCGGGTTCTTGCCAAAATTAATAAACAGAAACAGTAAGAGAATAGGGATTTTTGAATTTTAGGTTTCCAGACACCTCTACACAAACTAGTAGATCCAGTGTGGGAATTATGTTTTAAGTGGTGTAGGCAGACAGTCAGATTTTCTAAGTGGAAGTGTGTACCTTAGCTATCTGGTTACTTCATTCTACATTGTTAAGATAGATGTACTAAGGGTCTTCTTTCTAAATCAGACACCTTGTAACAGAGAAAGAACTTTTAGCTCCTGGAATAGTATAGATTTCTTGTATATTAGGCTAGGAGCTGGAATTAAAAAATGGGCTATTGTTTTAATTACTTACAATATAATACGCATATTGGCTTGTACACATGAGCACAGCATCTTGTGGCTACTCAAATATTGCTATTAATCATAGCAAAGTATAGGTTCTTTAATAATTTTTTTTAGTATTGCTGTAACTAATTCTGTTTCAAACATACCTTAGTACAGATTTATCACATTGACTGCTGTTAATGGTGTGACTACTGGTGTGTGAGACCTGTCTCATTTTCTCTGCAATGTCAGAGAATGATGTTGCTCATTGTATCATACATATACTGCCATGTTTTCTGTAGTATAAAGTAACCCTTAAAGATGTGTTAAAGAGAACATACTAGCAAACACTTTAGCTTTTAGTCATACTGGTTTTGTATCACAGACCATTGCCATAGGTCACCCTTGGTTCCTCTTGCTTTTTTGACAGATATTACCACTAATATCTGAAAATATTTCTCATATCCTTTTCTGCTGCTGCTGTACAGCTTTACTTGCAGCAGGTGCAAGAAGCTAACATGCTCGCTCTTAGCTTTAGCTTCACTGCCTCTCATCCAGCAAAGGAGATTACAGCACCTTCAGCAATTCCATTTATAATGCATGAATGCAACAGGAACCAGTCTCTATTTGGCAGCTTTGTTAGCCCTACTAGCATGAGTTGTTAGTAAAACCCAGTTTTACTCTATGGCTGTGTGAATTTTAAACAAAATGAACCTGCATGCACCTGAGTAACTGTGGTCTAAGGAATCACTTTGCTGGAGCCCTTGTTAACTTAAGGAGCTGATATAACTCCTGATGAATCCAGGAAACTCTTTTGTTGATCATTGAAGTGCCAAGTAAATGTAACTTCTCTGCAGTGCATAAATACATTATAACAATTATTTTACCTTTAAAACAGATCTTAAGGGTCTTCTATTTCAATAGCTACACAAATGGAATTAGTGGTAGAGAAATCATCCCAATTCAAGGATTTATTTTATTCCTCTCTTCTAATTAGTTGTAATCAATTAACCACACTGTTATGCAAAAAATTCTATACCGGTCAACAAAGGAAGTTAACAGGTTTTTTTCCAGACATCGTTCCTGGTATCTATAAAACTTTTATTGTAAAAATTCATGTTAAATTCTGTACTAGTAAATGTTCTTAATTATGCAAGTTTTATATAAAAGCTTTTATATAAACAATGGCTTTTAAAGATACCTTTTCTTTAAAAAAAACCCATAAATTCCTCTAGGTCACATTTCATGAGACTTTCCCTGCCACAATTGTGTGCTAATGGCTGGTTCTAGGTATCTGCACTTTCTCAGAAGGAGAAGGGCTGCCTGGGATTTCTGTCTTGCAGTGGGGTTCCTCTAGTTAGAGATGTAAATCAACCCACTAAAATGGGATATCAGAGCAACTGATGAAGTGTGTATGAAGAAGGACAATGTCAGATTATTTCCTGGCATTATAAGGAATATAAGCCTCATGCTAAAATATGCTTGAATGATAGCTCTCATGAAATATTTGCTTACCAAGAAATGAGATCCATTCATTCCCAGTTTTAATACAGTCACAGCAGATTCAGGCATTCCAAACTGAGGTAAGAAAAATTGAATTATTACAATAGTATGAAACTTGACATTTGTGAACAAAGTAATATTTCCATGCTTAAACACTTGCGGTTGTTGAAATCTTTGTACTATTTGACTTGGATAATTAGAATATTGGACAGTATGATAGTAATGCTTAGAAACAGGTAGTGACTTCCACATAGGAGATAAGACACAACATTACCACTTTCTTTGGAAAAAAGATTACAGAGGATAAGGCTGATTATGAAGAAAAATTGTGAATGGAGTAGACAAGATGAAATTATGAAACAGCAAATGTGACATAAATGGAACAAGGAGCTCAGCAGAAATACACTGTAGAACTTTTAATTGCTATGGAATAAGAGGAGGCTAGCATTAGAAACAGGTTAAAAGGTAGCTTGTGAGAGAAGTCCACAGAAAAGTGTCTCAGTAGCCTTGCTTTACTGAGGAAATATTTATATCACTGACTGCTGGAAAATTAAGGCTAAGAGAAAGCTCTGCTACATGCCTGTTTACCAACCCTCTGTTACACAACGTCCGCTGCTTGGCTACAGCACCAGATGCTTGGGCTAAACGTGTCTTGTAGTTCCCATGATAAAGGGGTGACGTTGCTGGAAAGAATTCAGGTTCAGAAACAGAATTTCCTTTCTGTGACATGGTTGTGGTGGTAGTCTTTTTAAAGAAAATCGGTGTTGATTATAAATTAAAATGAAACAGGAATGGCAGAAGTAGTATCTCTTAATGACAGAAACTAAATAGTAATTTGGAAAAAAAATCAGATTTCCTTTATTAAAAAGTAGTAAGGAATGGAGTGGGGCTCAAGATGTCCTTAAAGTCTCACTGTGTGTTAAGTGGCTTAGCCTGGCTTTCTGAAGAAATTACACTGTTATGCATGGAAAGTGGAGAAAAAAAGTAGAAATCTTTTATTTAAGAATGTGTGACTCTTGAAATAGGTTTTAGTATTTGTAATACTTAGCTGTAAATTTCTGTAGCAGTAATTACTGAGGTAGACACTAACAGAAATATACTAGTGAAAATATCTTGTTCTCACAGAAATATTTATGTGGCTATTCTAATAGAATACTTAAAATGATCAACTTAACATTGAAAGTGTATTTTATCTACTTTTTTTGATTTGAAAATTTAATATTCAGACAGTATGGCTTATAAGCCAATCTACTTGAGTATTTAAACTGTGCTTTTATATTAGTACTGCTTCTTTGCAATACGGACTAGGTCACAACTCATGAGAGTGTTATTGTGGGTGTTGGACTAATGGCTGTTGGTGGAGTGTGTTAATTAGGGATCAGGTGCACTGATGTTGACGGAGAGGTAAAGAATCAAGGTAATGCACACTTTCTGCTCTTGGCTTTTCACAGAATCACAGAATGTTAGGAGTTGGAAGGGACCTCGAAAGATCATCTAATCCAACCCCCCTGCCAGAGCAGGATTCCCTAGACCAGGTTTGCCCATGACTTCCTAGTAATCATTGGCTCTGTTTCCAGTTATTAGCTCTGATGAACTGCTTTCATGCTTTGCCTTATACTATTAATTGAGCATTTAACTTTTTTGAAAGGAAAGATTTGATCTTGTTATGTGTTAGCTTGTCAGGCAGATACCTTTCTGCTGGTATTTAATGATAATGATAGAACCTTCCATTTTCTTACAAACACATTAACTTCATAGCTTTAAGATCAGTGCTGAGGAGAGAGAGTACATGGCAGAGACCAATAAACTCCGCATGCAACATGGACTATCTCAGTGTTGCAATTGTAGCATAAATGCAGGATAACAGGGAATTACATGCATTGGCTAACATGTTTCCTTTATTGTCTTCACTTATTTATAAGGAAAAAGCAAAATCAGTAGAGTTAATTATTTAGTAGCGAAGTTGGACTAGATGACCTTTATAGGTGCTTTCTGACCCAAAACATTCTATGATGATTCTATTAAGTTACTGATTTTATACAAAATGCCTTTCATGAGGCTGGAAACACTTTGCAGAATGGTTAGTTAATAAATTATGTAATTATGACAAAGAAATCTGTTTTAGAAACGTTAAAACTGTTAAGGAAATGCTAAAATTGCTCTGTACATATGTATGTACATGCACCTTGTACAGAGCATTATGGCACCAACCTCAATATACCTCTTCTAGAAGACCCAGCCTTAGTCACAGCACGTAACAGTTGATGTGACTTTCCTGAAATGCTTTTTTGTATATTCTATTTTATTCAGTGCTCATTGCTCATCTGCTATCTCATAGACCTGTACCACACAGTATTCAAACCTTCTGTAAAACTAGAATGATCAGAGTGAATTTTTTTAAACTGTTCTACAGCAGTCGTCTTTTATTATTATTCAAGTACGTCAAAAACTGTAATTAACTGCTTTTTCTAAGACCACCTTGTGAAACAAAAACTATTAGTAAGGGGAGTTGAGGTGCATGAGAAATAAAACTCATACAGTATTTAGTAGTTTTGGATGCCTAACTACAGCTATTTAGGATCCGTCAGATATACATGCATATTTGCATATTCAGGTTTTTGGCATTTTTACCTTCTGAACAGAACTTCCACTGTGGTTACAACCCTCACCTTTCTCCACTTCTGCAAATTAGAGCTTGGAATTTCAAATCAAGCACTCAGGAAATGTTGTGTTTATTCTGGGTGAATTGTATGGCTTCGGGTGAAAATGCTGAGCTGGGGCAGTGACAGAATCTGATATTTCAGTGTACAATTAAATCAACATTACCCTGAATTTGTTCTATCATTTTCAGCAAGCTCTGGCCTTGCACATCTTACAATTTCTGTAATGGCCCAATGTAGTGCACAAATGTTACTAGTTTCTCTGCACTGAAAAAGGAAGGTTTCTGTAAATGGAAAAGGTAGTACATGAAGAAGCGATTACAGACCACCATGATGTATATGTAAAAGGGGGCAAGATTCAGGTTATAGTGGTAATCGTAGTTCTGGCACCCTTTAAGTGCTTATTTCTGCAAGCTTATCAGCATTATTTTAGGGTTCGTGCACACGTAATCGCACAGCCCCTGGCACGTTGGTTGCCTGAGAAAAGGATTGTGTTATCTGGTGCTCAGACTCTTTGGAGCATTGGTAGAGGAGCTGAACAGCTTGCTACAGGACAGCCTCATTGTCTGCTCCTCCCTGGTGCAAGTCTTTGATACACAGAATGGCGAAGTGCTTAATGTTGGTTATGCTGTCGCAATTAGATCACCTAGCTACTTTAATCAGTGATGTGAGTGTAAGCGTAGGCATTAACAGCTTTTTATAAAGTTGGAAGACTCTTAATAGGTAGAACCTAGTAGTTAATGCTGTGCTTGCTGAAATTTCCTTGGAAGTCTCTGAGCTGTTGAACAATTGTTACTAATTTTTCTAACCTGCATTCTGCTATGGAATTGCAGAGTACTATAATATCATTATATCTTCTATTAATTAGTCTGATTTCCTTTAAGCTGAAAGACTTCAAGCTAATTAATACTCTGAGTAGCTGTTCACGGTAAAGCTCACAGGTTAGCTGATGCATTATCATTACAGTATGAATTAATTCTATGGAACAGGTTAGGTTTCTCCATATGGGGACAATGGTCCCCCTATGATATATCTGCATTGTAAAACTTTATGGTTTGTGTTGTGGGTTGTTTTTGTGTAGTGTTGGTTTGTTGGTTTTTTTTTAATTTTACACAAATGAGCATAGGTATTTATGCACAAGGCAAAATGAAAAATAAAAATGCAAAATGAAAATTTTAAACTTTGGCCTACTTTTTTCTATGTGGCTACAAATGTAGCTCTTGTAGAAGCACTTTATAACACTTTTGTTTTACTTTACTTGAAAAAGATTGTATGCTTCTTCAATTGAAAAGGATGAGAAACCTTAATAGCAATAAATTCTCACTGTTGGTGTAAAGCGGGTACTGGAAAAGATTGATGCTTCTACAGTTAGAAGTAGGATGAACAAAAGACATAAAAATCCTATATAAAAATTATATAAATAAACTTGCATTAAGGAACCCCAAAGGAATATAAAGTGAGACTATATATCAAAATGCAGTGAATGGACTTTATTGCATATGTAGGTTACAGGTAAAAGTCTAAAACCTGAGTAGTACTATTTAATAAGTTATGAGGGAAAAACCTGATATATAAAAGAGATATATTATGGAGGATATATTTTATATGTGTTGGTGGAGATTATTTAAGTAGTGAAAGGATGGCTGATGACAAGCTTAAAATATTTTGTGCAATCCAGTTCATTTTACATGTTCTAGAAAGGTCATTGCAGAACTAGGAATTATAAAAGACGACAAAGGAATGATTGGGGGTAAAAAGAAAGCAAGCTTAAGTACCTTAAACTTAAGTAACATCTAGGAACTACTGTGCACATATATGCATTGAGAAGAAAAGACGAACAGAAGGTTCTTATTGACAAGCTGTAAATTAAGTGATACACAAATATAAAATCTAGACCCACTTCCTGTGAAATAGTTATTTCTTCCCAACAGGAAGTAAATTTGGGTATGAAATACCTTTTCTGTCTTAAGTAATATCCCTGTGAAGAAACATTTTAAGATGATTTGCTATGTAGGAGATCTTAGCTAGCAGCTTCTACCATGAATTAAATTTCCATAAAACCCACAACATTAATAAGTTCTTGGAAGTGACAATTGCTGATTAATTTTTTTCAGTACTTTTGAATATCTGTGCTAGATATAGGATATCTCTTTTTAAAAGATATATCTGGAAATATTTTCTGCTAGTTATATATAGACTGAACTTATAAAAATGTTACTTATACATTCAGTACCTGTCTTAGGAGATCTGCAACTTGAAAAGCTGTCCAGTTCTCAAATTCATCTTGAGATGGTAGTTTTGTGGCCATGCTGCTATCTACTGATAAAGACTTATCTATATGAGTAACACTGAAGTGTTGCTTCACTGGTTTTTACAGAGCTGCTGTGGAAATCCTAAGAGGAAGTCCTTTTTTCAACTTTTTTCCTGTTTACTCACTTAAAGTGAACGCCTATAAAGGGTGATTTAGGAAGTGCAGATATTCTTCTATGAGTGACTCAAGTATAAGGAAACTGAAGTTGTTATATCAACATATCATCTGTTATTACTGAAAGCAGTTAAACATTCTGTTGAAAATTAGTGTATAAAATCTTTGAGTCATCAGCATCTTAGAGGATTGAATGTGGGAACAATTTTTCATCTCTTACAAACCCAGTTAGCGATAGCTCTCTTGCCTACCTTAAACTCCTTGATCCAGCTGATAGGTTCTGCATTCAGATTGCACTTGACTTATGTGGAGTTTTTGAAATATTGCGCTGTGGTGTTTAGACAGGAAAAATGAAAGTCAATTGCAGAACTTTGGTCTTGTCACATCGTATAATCTCATTCTTTATGGGAAATCTGGACATCATACTTTTGGGCTTAAATATATTGCTCAATTACACCAAGGTGATGATCTATGATCTAAAGTTTTGAGGTGTTGGTTGTGGGTTTTTTGTTTGTTTGTTTTTCCTCCTGTCATTACCGCTAAAGAACCAATGGTCAATAAATTCTTTCCAGTGTTACGCTATCTTTTCAAAGGTAGGACTAACATAAAATGCTAACAGTCATCCCATAAGCTCATCCAGCATATTTTCTGACTGTAGTCAGGAAACTGTGTAGAAACAGGGCAAGTGTGTAAGACTTCCGTAGCATTCTCTCAGTCTCCAACCGTTTTGAACTCAGTTACTTACTGGTCTGGATGTTGTTATTGCATCTGCTGCATGCATATGTCACATATGTTACACCAGTGATTCCCGAATTTGGAGCCATGACTGTTAGCCTTTAAGGAAGGATATGGACAATGGATGGGGCAGGCACAGCCAGGAATTGCTGCTGGGATGCAGGAGGAAGAAGATGCATGTTGTTAGTGGAGGCTGGGGCTCAGATGAAGTCAAGAGTGAGCAGAGCCAGGGAGCCTGAAGATGTTGTTCTGCTCCTTCCAAACCCTGTCTAGCCATCTCCTCTGAGCTGCATCCATTCCCCACTCACAGCCCTTCTCTGCTTCTTCACCTCTAACACAGAATATGCTTCCAGTTTGAAAGAAGCAGCATATACAATTCTTAAACTGGAGAAGGAGGCAGGGTGCATATTCTAAATGGAGCAAGAGGGAAATGTTTGCTTTATAGAATGGCAATAAAATTACAAAGATGCAGCTGCAGCTACTGAAACAACCCAGATTATTTTGCTGAGCAGTTCTGAGTCATCACAACAGGACAAATATGAAAGTTTCCATAAAAGGCTAAAGACCAAGGAATATTATATTCTGCTTTCCAATTACTCTTCCTGTTTTATTTCCCGGTGCAAAACGGATTTGGAGGGCACGTGTTCAAAGATTAACATGAATTTTGGCTAAGTTGACATGTCTCATCTGCTATCCTTCTTCAAATTTTTCTGCATGTATTTTTGCTGAGTGACTGACAGGTCAGTTGTTGACAGTGAATACCCTTAACTCTTAGCTATTTTGTAGCTTTGCAGTACACTGAATCTGGCAAAACTCAACTGGAATTTCAGAAATACAGAAATGAGATAGAAGCTTTTACATTCTAAACTTGTTCTCCTCAGAATAATCTCCAAGCATCTGACTGGCACACTAGAAGAAAAATTATGTTGAATTTTATTGCATTTCATAATGTTCAGTGTTTGATAGTGTTGGCGGTGAGTTGTTCCAGCATGAGAGAGAACATCTCCCTGAGTGGTGGGAGGGGGCAATACTGTTTTCCACTGTGTGTAGGACCAGAAGAGAGAAGTGCATGTATTCCTTAAATTTTGCTTGCCTAGTTTGAGTGCAGGAGTGATTGTGTCAGTAGTAAGCTCTTAATGTACCGTGGGGGTGGGAAGCAGTTGCATGGTAGATGTCTGAGTTTCAGGCCTAATGGCTGCTTAGTGGAAACAGCAAAATAACAGATGGCATCAGGTGTGAAATGTGAATCAAGTGAAGAGCAGCAGTGCTGTTGTTTCTGTAGTAGAGGCTGAGTTTGGTTACTGAGCAGGTGTAAACAGTTCTAGTTCAGAACATCTTAAAGGCTGATTAAAGAGAGTGTTAAGGATTTTCCAGTTTGATGCCTGCTCCCAGAAGTACCTGTTTCTCTTCCTACAATGCACCATTAGGTCACGAATATTTTCAGAAATACTGGCATGCAAGGAGCTGCTTCTTGCTGCCTGCTGCCCTCTGTTGTTATGTTCCTACGCTGCCTGTTAGTCTGCAGTGTGAGCTAAGTTCTGCCTTACCTGCTCACCCATCTTGCTGTGTGCAGGCCTCCCTCTTCTCCCACGTGGCTTCCCTCTGACTGTTTTCCCACAATACTAACCTCTGGCTAATTCTCTTGTCGTTGCTTGTGTTGACTTTGCCTTAATTTGTATTCTGGGTTCTTGGGAGAGTACTCTCAGGAGGCCAATGTTTATGAAGTTCATCTCTCTCCACTGAGTGAGACATCTATTTGGGAAGGTCATGTCCAGTTTTATGTTCCCAAAAGAACTGTAGCAGAGGTAGCTGAATCATAGGGACTGTAGCTTGTAAGAAATACTTTGGCATTTGTGTTTTAGTCAGATTAAAAATTATGACAACAACAAAAGTATTAAAAACCAGGGACATGGGGAGATTCATCTGGGATTCTGCAGCTAGCCTTTTGATGCTAATATTGATGTTGGCTTGATCAATGCTACAGTTTTCTTTCCTCATATGTGCACAGCAAAAATGGAGGATATCATCATGCACTTCCACTTTCTTTCCTACTGTGCTCGAGGGGATAATTTCAAGAATTGTCAGCAAGAAGAACCCCAGATTTGGTTACTAATTCTCCTTAGTACTCTCATATTTCTAGTAACTCTATGCAGTATATCACCTTTCATGGCAGTCCAAGTAAATATGTGGACTTGAACACATGCTGGCTATGCAGGCTGTGGTGGTGGTGATCCTTGAGCAGAATATCAAGGCATCTAGGGTCCATCATATAAAGACAGGCCACAGATACTGTTTCTTTCTAAATGTCCAGGTGCCTACTGGACATTTCAAGCTGATTGTAGAGACCTGAGTGAGAATGAGAGCTAGCCTTGGGCAGGTCATGCTCACTCACTACTGGATGTTCCTTGGAGCCTTTTGATCTGACAAGGACACTGGCAGATTTAAAAATCTGTTGGGTACATCAATGTAATCTGTTATTTTAAACTTGTATCTAGCTGGAGACATTAAGATTTTTAATCTGTAAAATTTCACACCTCAAAACCAAGCAGAAATCTGATTCTGTATATTAAGAAATTTCATTTTTCTGTCCCCTTAGCTGTAATTGCTTTTTTTCCTATTATGCCAGCCAACTATACGAGGTATGAAAATGGAGTTCAAGAGCCTTGACTTCCCTTTGTGACTGAAGTAGATCGTTTTATGATTTAGAGAAGTCAATTAGGGAGTTTTTCAGAGGCCAAAGGGAAGTCTGCCTGCCGAACTACCTCGTGGAATTTTGCAAATCACCATTTTCTGTCCTGATGGTTTCCTACATCCTGATTTGTATGAGGGGATTTAGTAGTGTAGCAAGAACTATAGGAAGCTTTACTATATCAATGATTCCCAAATGCTATGAAAGCTTTCATGTTATAAGGTGATCATGTGAGTTTTGGAAATGTTTATTCTGTAGGTTGTTTGTTTGTTTTTCTTTCAGTAAACAGTACCTTTCCAATTCTTCTAACTGCATGCTGTATTCATTATTTTTATGCATGGTTTGCTTTAAGTTGTAATACAAAGCAATAGTCTGCAGAAGTTCTTTTTGCAGTAATCTTGCCCGTCAACACAAAATTTATTAGAGGATGCTGGAATTTAGACTGTTACTGAAAAGTGATTAACTGTTCGTGGTAAAGAATAAAAGCCATCTGTTTGCATTAAATAACTGAAATTTCTTTCTGCATAGCTCTAACCAGTAACTCTAAAATGTATTTCCTTCTTGTGATAGAAAGAGACCCAGACCCACAGAAGCCTCAAATCACACAGAATCAAATGGAAGCTAACAAACCCCAGACCCCAAAAGCATTACTAAGAGCAGCTAGCATCATTACCATACCAGAGACACTGGTTGTACACTGATTTGAAACCTGTCACTTTTAAATCACTTTCGCTATATCCAGTTTACTGCATAAATATGCCCTTTTTCTTTACTTCACTTGTTCTTCAACACCTTCTTGGGACATGTCATTTCAATTGAATTTTAATTACTGCCAAATTCTGGGGGCTTTTGTTTGCTTGTTTTGTTACAGAGACTGGATATACAACATAAACTCCATTGCCTTAAGGGCATTTGCTCTTTGTGTTATTACTTAGCCCTTTAAAGCCTTCTGTATGGCTTTTTATTTTATAATTTGACTTTCTCTTTAAAACAGGTTCAGCCATTATTCTAGAGAGTTTTTCCCACACCTAACAATGCATTAAAAATGTACTTATTTTTATAGATATTTGTTTATAACCTGAATTTTGAACCTAGATTTCTTTGTCTTTTCAAAAATTCATGTTTTTAAGTAGTACAATAAAATAAACTAGTAATAAAACTCCAGTCAGCTACAAAAGTGACATTGTTCATTAGAAATTCTCTTTGATTTTATTTGAAGACTGGAATTGATGCCATGCTTGGTTGTGATATCCTTCACAAGTACTCAGTATTCTCTGCAGTTTAACTGAGTCATTTTTTTGATTTTTATTCTTTTGAGCACCTTGGCAGAACACTTGGTGGAATCTGTTCCTCTACATACAAATGCTGGCTTGTGTAGTTTCCACTTACATTTTATATTGTTTCTTTAGAGACCCTCTCCTTTGAAATTCATCTCTTTGTGTAGTATTCTGATAAAATAGAAGAAAATACGTATGAACAAATTTGTCTGGCAACATTTATATGCATTAAATTCTAGTGAGTAAACTTCAAAACAGAAAACCAGTATTATTTCAGTGTCTTGCCTTATCATTTAAATAACATTCCTAGGCAGCTTATATTTGAAAAGCTGCAGTTGAATCTTATTTTAATATATTTTATGTTCTTTTGATGGGTTTTGTTAGTATAATGAATTCTTAGTTAAACATTATTTCTTTGAGGCTTGTACATTGATATAGGTAGAAGATCTTTTATCATGCACCTGACTCTTAGTATGTGATCAATGGAAAAATGTCAAATTAATACTTCAACTTCTAGTGCGGATTCTAATGCATGATATTTTACAGTGGAGGTTCTCAAGAAAAGCTGACCCTCTAGGTGTTGAAGATTGCCATTGAATTAGAATAAGAACTAGAGTGGCGGAATTTTTTTGCTGCATTTGTTTCCAAGGTCTAGTTCTTTGTCATTGCAACAAACAATTAACCAACCCCAGTGAATTGTAGTTAGAAACATGATTTGTAATCTTCTCTAAAAATCTGCTTAGTATGACCTCCAAGAGACCACTAGATTTAAATTAAAACACACAAAATGTGCATTTATTTACATATTCCATTAATGTCTTTGAGGTACAGGCACAGATGCCATGCTCTACTTGCCCTATGTTTCTACTGTACTTCTCACAGTCCTTGTAAACTTTGGAATAGCTGTATTTCAGTACATCCAGATACCAAACAGCAGTTATGTTGATTTCTGCAGTAACTAGTATTGCTTAAGTTCTCTGAATTGCTAGGGACCAGAAAAACTTCAGTCACAACAGGCTTTGGAGTTGTAACTGAAATATTTATTGCTAGAATGCATTGTTGACAGGAAATGCAAGGTATGTCATAAAAAAAAGTTGCTTCTGTTTTGAAAAAGGTATTTCTTCTTATTTAACATACAGCTTGGAAGAAGGGGGATGGTATTTCTTCCATGCTTTTCCTGAGACAGGGAGCTTAGAAGCATCAAACAGTAATGAAGCATTAGTGTACTGTTTTTGTAACATCAGAAGTATTATAGTGTATATATAGGGCATGTATACTATATAGGATAATAGTATAGCATAGCATTGTAACACTGTAGCATAGTATAATGATAGTGTTTCTGTGCTACTGACATGCAGGTTTCATTAAAAAAATGTGTATCAGGTGAATTCACAAAGGTCATAGCTTTTAGCTCTCCTGTTTATTTAGAACAATTGAGATAAAACTGGACAGGGAAAAATAAGCAGATAGAGGAACAGCACACTGCAAACTCTAGGACCTTTCTGTAGGACAGCAAAGGTCTGAGGGAAACTGCAGTCAGTTGTCACATGGAGAAGGGAAGATCCAGGAACGGAATCTGAGGTAGAGGGTTATTTGGGCAAGGTGTATATTATTGTTATAAAGAGAGAATGTGGAAGAAAGGAAACAAAAAGTGATGGTTTTGGGGAGCCCAAGGAGTTCAAGGAAGCATGTTATTCACTGTTGTGTAAGAGGAATTCAATGGAGCCTCTCTGTCAGTTGGCCAGCATCCAGATGTTGCTTGTGCCAAAAATAAACAGATTTTTTTCCCTAATTCCACTCAACAGAGCCCTGAAAATGTAGCTGGGAAAATTAACTTCTGAGCCTGTTAGGTAAAGGCAGAACAAAGGAGGAATTCAAAAGGTGAAGTGGGGCTTAGAAGATGGATAGAAAAATTGAAGGTATTGACAAAGGGAGGAGGCATAGAGGTGAAAGGGCACAAAAAGTAAAGAGAATGAGAGAGTAGGTGATAGGGAGACTAGCTGTATAAATAGAGAATGTTTCTCAAGGTTTTTGAACTCATAAATAGAGCTTTTACATGTCTTGTGTCCTTAGCCTGCTGACATAGATAAAATTTTATGAACAGAGTTTATTTGACAGTCAACAGAGAGAGAATATGATAAAATCTCTATAAATAAGAGAGACTTTAAAAGCTGAGCTGTGGGGTTTTTGTTTGTTTGGGGTTTTTTGTTTGTTTTCTTTGTGTTCTAACTGTAGCATTTAGGGAAATATCAAAAAGTTATTTTAAGATAAGTTTATGACAATAAAATTTAACCGAAAGAATTATTAACTCTTCACAGAAAGAGTTGTTAAACGTTGGAACAGGCTGCCCAGGGAAGTACTGGAGTCACTGTCCCTGGAGGTACTAAAGAAATATATGGATGTGGTACTTAGTGACATGGTGATGATAAGTTGATGGCTGGACTTGATGTTCTTACAGGTCTTCTCCAATCTTAACGATTCTGTGATTAAGAAAAAAATGACAAAACCTTTAATTTTTCACATTGGGTCACACAAAGTCAATAATCTTATAACATTTTATTCTAGCTCCTTTTTATTAGTTTGGTTTTGTTTGCCATTTAAGAAATGGTAATGTAATCAAACCCCTCAATCGTCATGGTATCAAGTGAAATGAGATCTAGATATAATGATCTTATGATGACAAGAATGGTATGGAAGGAACAAACATTCAATGAAGATTCTTCCTTTCTCCAAATCTGGAGGAGTTTTCTATTGCTATATGCTGAATACAGTCAGAATTTAATATGACTTAGTTCATTCTCTTTCTATTCTTCTTGTGAAGTAGCTTTTGCTTTTGTCAACATTTCTTCCATAGCTTTAGCATTTCCAGCTCAATTGTCATAGAGATACTCAATGAAAGGCATGAAAATTGTCACAGGTATTTTCTTTGCACAGTGCCAAAGTTGCCTGTTGCAGTATGAACTGATGACAATACAGAATTGTTTCAGTTTATTCTTTTCTACTCTCTTCCAAAGACAGAAGCCATGCTAGTCATGTCAGTTTATTTCCAAGGAAATATCTGTTGCCTGTTGAAAAAGTGCTGGGGCTTTTAAACATAATCAGGTAGAGGGTGAAAAATGATATGGGATGTACCAAAGAGCAGTTCTGTGGTAGCAGCTGGAATTAGTGGGAATGAGGGTGATAACTGACTTCTGCTTGTGTGTATTCTGCATGACAAACAGTACCATTAAAGTACATCTCAAGATTTTTGCTGTTTCTAGGGAATATGCTAGGGAACATTGGGCTCAATATCCATGCAACCTAATGGAGAAAACTCTAGTAACAGATGCTCTTGTGTTGTTGTAAACATTCCTCTGACAAACCTTTTAAGGGTCTAGTTATGAGGTGTTCAGTATGCATCCATGTACTGACAGTACTATAAATACTGTGTTTCTGACCTTCAGATTTTCTCTTTTGATCTCTGGTTAAATGATATGTTTGCCAGTTTGACACTGCTGACATTCTGCCTGCCTGGTCTAACATTGTTATACCATGATTCCTTGTGATCCCATTGTCATAGGAATGATACATCTCAAATGATGAATATACTTTGAAGCAATGTGGGAAATAGACTCAACGGCTAAACTTCATTTACAAAAAGACTTTCTGTTGCAAAATGCATTCTTCATTGTCCAGTAAAATTGATTTATGTAATGTTGATGTATTTAAGAACACTGCTGTTTTATCAGATAGTGTAAAGGAGGATGAGCTACTATTCAAGTGGATACTAAGTATCTCAGTTATGGCATTAGTCAGATTTTCCTTTGCTTTTGATTTCCTATGCACCTCATTACTGGACTTTGCAAGGTGATAAACTGAAGAGTAGTGGAAATGGAAGCTTCCATTTTTCCTTGAGCGGTGAATTCTTCAATTGTCTAACAATGTTCTCTTCTCTTAAGATAACAAGAGAAGTGGTGAAAGTTAACTTCACTTCAAAAGAAGTGAACTATAAGCCATATGAGGTGAGGAAGAGAAGAAATGAACAGAATAAGAATTTTGTATTGTGGTATAACTTTTTTCATATGCTTGTTTTATGTTTTTGAACACATGCCAAAAGCAGCCCTACCTTAGAATTCCATGCCTGTTTTCAAAAGTTGATTGGATGTGTAATGTGAATGAGACCTTGATATTCCTGATAAACTTGAAGTCTAGTTTGATTCAAGTTTTATTAAAAGTCAGTGGGAGTTCTTAATGCCTAACCTTCATATCCTCATTCCTTTGTTACTAGTAAGAAATGAAATGAGAACTTGAAAATAAAAAAAAAAGTCGACAATAAATGTGAGGCTGATGGAAACGTCACCACTGACCTTCAGAACAGTGAGATTTAACTATGATGTGATTAGCCTCTGAGGTCATAGGTTACAAAGCAGATGACGCAGTGATGAGCACCTCATCATGATGCAGTGATACTGGAACACCTTCCCTTTGAGGACAGGCTGAGAGAGTTGGGATTGTTCAGCCTGGAGAATAGAAGGCTTTGGGAGGACCTTATAGCGGCCTTCCAATACCTAAAGGGGGCCTATAGAAGTGGGGAGAGAGACTCTTTACCCAGGTAGAAAGCAATAGGACAAAGGGGAACAGTTTCAAACTGAAGAAGGGAAGATTTAGATTAGATCTTAGGAAAAAAATCTTTATTCAAAGGGTGGCGAGGCACCAGAATGGGTTGCCCAGAGAGGCTGTGGGTGCCCCATCCCTGGCTGTGTCCAAGGCCAGGTTGGATGTGGCCCTGGTCAACCTGGTCTAGTGGGTGACATCCCTGCCCATGGCAGGGTGGTTGGAGGAAGATGATCTTTAAGGTCTCTTCCACCCTGGGCCATTCTATGAATTCTATGATTTTAGCCCTCTGTAATCTACACATTGTGCATAATATCCCATGCCTCATTTGCCACAGCTTTTCCGCTGTCCAGAATATGATCTATTATTTTTGTTTGCAATTTTGCATCTATCCCTTATTGACAGACAATTGAATTTTCTGACAATTCTCATCTCTTGGACAGCTGTGCCCTAGTTTGTAACCAAAGCTCTTAATGCACTATATATGTAGCTGGCACATTTTGGTGCAAAAGTTGTGGGAAGGTACATTGGTCATGATAGATCTGTATCAGCAAGATGGAATGGAATGGCTCATAGTTTATTAACCAGTTAGAAATTATTTAGTGTCATTGTTAAATTTCTCTTAACTGTAGTTCACGTCTTCTTTTCTGTTGACTTGGATGGCTGTCCTAGTTTGATTTATCAGCACAGAAATGATTTTATAATTTAGAGTTAACACTATTGCAGCATGTGCTGGAGGCATTCTGATCTAGTGTCCCTATCACATCACTGAGATGATGCCATCAGTGTTGCTTACTTTGCCTGTCTGGCTTCTGGATTTCTACTGATAGTTTTCAAAGTGTTTACATCAGCTGCTAAAGTTATGAGGTTTTTTGTTGGTTTTAAAGAAAGCTCAATAACATGTAAGGGACAATAACTAGCAAGTGAGTTCTGAGATTACATCTGGAAAACCACAAAATTGTTTACTCCTTAAATAGTTTATTTCCTTACTGGTGATCTTTTCCCCCCATAACTTAATCTAGCAAGATTTTGTAAGTAAGTGCAGGTCCAAGCAATGCTTAAATTGAGGTATTAAGACTTAAGTACTACAAACTACTCTGCATAGAGAATGAGTTAGTAGAGGTTCAGTTCTGGATGGACAAACACAGGAATTTCATGATACTATAAATAAGGCTTTTCATTTTCCCTCTCATTCTTGCAACAAATTAATTGCTCTCAGCTCTCATGTCTTGCTGTCTCTCTCACAGCATGCAAAATCCTGTGAGTCAACGCTCTCTGTAAGAGCAGAACAGCAGGAGAGCAAGGCCAGAAAGCATGCAATATTTTTGTGAGGGTTTTTTGAAATTATTCTCCTTCAGATTTCTTATCTGTATCCCAGGAAACCTGAGAGCACAGATACTTGCTTGTAAGAGGCACTCTGAAATGAAAGTAGGTGGAAATTCATCACTCTTTCATGAGTATGGTTATGAATCTTTGAGAGGGTGAGGAACATCCTTGGAGGCATGTGGTCACCAACTTTGTCTGGGTCTCTGAAAGACTGACTTCCACTCTACCACTGATAGAAAGCTGGATGAAAGAGACCCCTCTGATGTGAGGCAGTATATTCATAAGGATTGCCTTTCTGCTTATCTCTTTTTCTGAGTTTCTGTTAGCTTGTCTGCCTTCAGATTGCAAGCTGCTGTGGGAGAGGAAGGTGGTTCTGCTCTTGAAAGATTAGAAACATCTCAACAGTAAAGTGAATCTATTGTGGAAAAGCTGCTTTCTGTGTTTGCTCACCCTGTGTGGAAGACAGAGTATTTATGGCTTTTAGTCCTCTAACACAAACATCCTTGCATGTACTACCTATAAGAAGTAAGAAAATGATTTTACAATTAATTTTTACTATTAATTCCAGTTTTAGAAACTCTTAAAAATATTTCTGTGCAACTGTAGATAGAAGAATTCTAGAGCATCCATCCTATAAAAGTGGACTCTGTCCAAATACAATCAATCTCAGAAACAGAAGAAGAATTTATGAGAAAAGTTGACAGGTATAACCTTTCCTGCTTCATAAAGTAGCCACCTTCTTTAAGACCTATTAGTAAAATTTTTGTCTAATAGAAGAATTTGTTTTGTGGGTATGGCCTTGTATGGAAACTTGAAAACAGAAATCAAGTGAGCTTCTTTAACAGAGCTGACTCCCTACTGTTCAATTCTTGTACATCCTTTAATATGCTTATAGAGAATGGATCTTTAGATTCTTTTTTGTGCTCTGAGAGGAGATTAAAATGATACTGGGAGCTACTTATCGAATGTTTTACAGGAATGTCAGTATTGAAGCTTAATTTTTTGTGAGAGGATTCAGTAGGTTTTTGCCTAATTCCCTGGTGGATTGTATCCATTGGGCTGTTCATGCACTTTGAGTGTTTTAATAAATGTTCTAAATCTTTTTTTTTTTTTTTTTTACATTCACTTTCAAAATATATTGCAGAAACTTGTTAACCTGATTATTTTGTTTAGAGATCTAGATTTCAAATCTATCACAGATAAACCCACTGTTTTTATAAACTGAGTAAGCAAAGATAAAAGCAGTATCAGAAATAATGTCTTTTAGCAAACTGTTTTATCAAAATGACCCCAGAACTCTTCAGTTAAAGTTCAGGGAGAAGAACTTGAATCAAATAAGTTATGTTTATTTCCAGAGAGGATCTTAATCCTTAGTGTGCTTTGCTTAACATGACAGGATCTTCTGGGAGAAGTTAGTGCTTGTCTTTCTTTGAAGTTAACAACCAAATTCTGAAGAGTTTGCCAGAGGGCAGAGCACTTTGCTGGACTGACACAGCGCAAGAGTGGTGAAATCGCATCAACGCTCATAAATGTTTTTCAGTACATTTGGAGAAGATGAATTGGAACTAAAAAGAAGTGAAGGTAACTATGAATTTAACTGTTTGAATCACTTTACAGATAGTTATATTAACATACTTTTCCCCTATACCACCCCCACTCCTTGAAGTATGATGAGTATATAGTAGAACAGGGAACATATACTACCACAAACTGCACTGAGGACTAACATAATACACTTGATTATAGCAGGTGAGATACTCTCGTGTGTTTTCAGTCAGCACAGCACTAGGGCAAAAATAGAAACAGCAGAAGACTTTTTGAATGGTGAAAGGCACTTTATGTTGAACAGATTTTAATCTAGTGCAGCTGATTTTGTGTGTAACTAGTAAAGCTTTATTCTAGAAGAGTAGCACAATGAAGTTGCAGAGGTGAAAATTATCCTTACCAAATATACTCTCATGCAGCAGAGTGAATGTGGCAGTGGCAACATACACATACTGGACAGTTTTTTCCACTTCAGGAAAATTTATTGAATACTATTTGAATGATATTTCATTTCACTATGCTACTTTTGTTTCCTACATGACTAACAAATGCAATTTCAAATAATTCACTTTAGTAGCAAATCTCCCATCAGTAATGCATCAATGTATTTATGGTCCAGAGTAAATCCCAATAAGAGCAAGAAGCTAGTTAGCCAACCCCAATTTAATAAATTATTTTCCTATATATTCATTCTATATATTTATTCTGAAATTTAATAATGGTGATCAGAAACACATTCCAAAGCAGAACAATGAATCTGCAGTTGCAGACAGTCTGCAGTTGCAAATATCTGTTATAAAGGATTTGTTAATTGAAACTCTTTTTAAGATGAGCTGCAATGCTACAGGCCTAGCTTAGCTCTGATGACATATATACATTGCATATATGAGGTGGTTGTTGTGTTGTTACTCATAAAGAAGCCTTTGTTTGCTTTGTTGGAGCTACTCCCACAGTGCTTTAAGTCATGCTTCACATCTTGAAGCCTACATAGTTTTGAGATGCATGATTTGGAAGCATGATGTACACAGGGATGTGTACACCTTAACATCCCTTCCCTCCTCTGCAGGAAAACATATCTAAACATTTTCATTTTACATATATCTGTATTATACCCTTAGAAAATAATATTTTTGGCACTGTAGGTACTGTTGGAAGATGTGATTTAGCTCTTGTGCCTGTGCTCAGCCTTTGCAAAAGTAACATTAAGTGTGTTGGTTTGTTATTACTTACACGTTTTTGCAAATAGACAAGAATTGTGTTGTGAATTTGTGAAAATCAAATACCAAGTTAGCACACTTAGAAACCTGGATAAATTAACTTTTGTAGTCATGGGAGACTTACATATTTTGTACAAGAAGGAGCTTTGATTCGAGGCATCTCTGCCTAACTGCTTGTTTTGAGGACTGGGTTGAACTTACTTGAGTTGTAAGAGCCCAAGAGCTGATAGAAAGGGTAACCAGAGGAAAGACAGTTGCATCAATTCATTAAATTAATTTAATGAAATTCAACAAGGGCAAGTGTTGAGTTTTGCACCTGGGAAAGACCAACCCCATGTATCAGGATAGGTTGGGGACTGACCTGTTGGAGAGCAGTGAAGGGGAAAGGGACCTGGGGGTCCTGGTGGGAGGAAGAATGACCATGAGCCAGCAGTGTGCTCTTGTAGCTGGGAGGGCGAATGGGATTCTGGGGTGTATTAGAAGGGGTGTGGCTAGTAGGTCAAGAGAAGTTCTTCTCCCCCTTTACTCTACCCTAGTGAGGCTGCATCTGGAATATTGTGTCCAATTCTGGGCCCCTCAGTTGAAGAAGGCTAGGGAACTGCTTGAAAGAGTCCAACACAGAGCCACCAAGATGATGAAGGGGCTGGAACATCTTCCTTCTGAGGAAAGGCTGAGGGAGCTGGGTCTCTTTAGCTTGGAGAAGAGGAGACTAAGGGGGGACCTCAATAGTGTTTATAAATATGTGAAGGGTGGTTGTCAGGGGGATGATGGGGTCAGGCTGTTCTCTGTGAAGCCCAGTGACAAGACAAGGGGCAGTGGTTGTAAGCTGAAGCATAGGAGGTTCTGTGTGAATACACATAGAAATTTTCTCTCAGTGAGGGTGCCAGAGCACTGGCACAGGCTGCCCAGAGAGGCTGTGGAGTCTCCTTCTCTGGAGATATTGAAACCTCTTCTGGATGCGTTTCTTTATGACCTGGTCTAGGGAATCCTGCTGTGGCAGGGGGGTTGGACTAGATGATCTTTCGACGTCCCTTCCAACTCCTAACATTCTGTGATTCTATGATATATGAGATGTTAGCATCTTGTCAAGAGACACCCAAAGCATTGTAATGCCATACTGTAACAGACCATAAGGGGGAGTACTTAACAGCTACATTAAATTGTTAAGGCTCAGGAATAGAGACTTAAAGCTGGAGCTTTAATGCAAGGCAGCTGAACATAGGTAATCTCTTCAAATCCTGTTGACAAGGAAAATCAATTTCCTAAAAGAAGACTGTCAGATCTTTAGGCTCAAAATAGTTAAGTCACCCCATGCATATATAGTGGCAAATAGTAAATGTCTTACTGAACCAGAACCATTATAATTATTTTTCAGAAACGAAGTGGTATATTTTTGTCACTTGAAAAGGTGCGTGATAGTTTCATTTATTTAATTAGATGGTTAACTAATCAAAGTGTAAAATTTGAAATATTTACACATACAAAATTGCTGTTTCATTTTCTTTCCTCTATTTATGCACTAAACACAGGTTCTGTCTGTAATTTTACTATAGATGGGCGATGCACTTTTATGTTGTTGTTGTTCACTAAAGACCTTTTGTTGTTACTGTTGTAACTGAGATATGAATCTAGCCCACAGTATACATTCATGCAGTAAACATTTGCAGCTGTCAGATAGTTGACAGCTCATTGTCTTGTTTTGAGATCTGTGATAAAAGGCAATGCAGATTAACAAGTTTGATTTTTTTTGGTTGTGTGTGGTTGGGGTTTTTTTGTGTTGTTTTTTTGCTAACTGACATTTTGCATCAGGGTAACAGCATAACAGTTGACTTTTTGGGTTACCCTGGCAAATACTATGTGGAAGACAATAGAGTAATGCCACACTTTCAAAGAAAATGTCACAGTTTTTACCTTTTGTTTTGGAATCTTCATGTTATTCTTAAATGTTATTCACACAATTTAAGCAAATTGTAATAACTGAAGTTAGGCAGGATTCTTAATATTCCCTTATTTGTCAGCAGTGGAAATACAACAAATACGTTGTCAGAAGTTTGCTTTGTACAAGTATGCAACAGCCTCTCACTGTACCTTCATAAACAAAATATTGTGCAAGCTGTGAAGATATTTTCAAAATCTACTCTTTGTTGCATCTAGCATATGAAATGGAGAGAAGTATTAAAGTGCTCAGTTTCACCTTCTCATTGGTCTGCCAGGGCTGATATTCCCAATGTGCACACAACATCTTCTAAATAAAAACTATATTATGATATGCCAAATTCTGGCTTTGATACACTTCTTGGTGAATAGATGTTTGCTGATGATATCGTTTCAGAACTTAATGTTTATTCAATTTGAAATGAGGTCTTAAATGCAGGCTTTATTTGAAGACGATGTACAGCTACTGATTGTAAACCTGATGGATTTTCTCTCTGCTCTTGGATTAATTAAACAATGATTTCTGAGTTAGAGAACTGCGAATAACTGATATTGACCACAGATATTCCATGTACATTTTCATGCTTTGGTAAGTCAAGTTTAAAGGAATGTGTCAAAGGTATATTGGAAATGATACCTTTTATCTTCATCAAACCACCTCTGAAAATGGCCAAAACCTTGAAAGAAATTTGTCTTAACAATGAACCAAAGACAACTATTACATTTTTTGAAAGAATTGCTTTTTCTTGCTAGTGAGTTTGTGTTTAGGGGAAACGGGGAATGTGTCCTCAGTCAGGAGCAGTAGTGCACACTTGTTTGTCAGGTGAAATATCTGAGTATTTGACATTCCTTCCGCTTTCCACCAAAAGTAGTGATTGCAAAAATGTGGGAACTTAGCTGACCTGTTCCTAACTAATAATTGTCCTCATGTAGGAACATCACCCCTTTGTGTTGAAGTAATTAATCCAAGTTATTCACTGAACAATTCTTCCTCCATTTCAGTGTACTGTTCAAACATTTACTGGATAAAATATTGTTAGATCTAACACAAAAAGAAAAAGTTTTTTGCTTATTTCCATCTTATGGACAGAATTATTTGGCTTAAAAGCTTCAATTAAAAAGTATGATACTAATTCCAGAAGAGTTTACATCTAGAACAAATCCCATGAAGAAAGAAATTAAATATATATGAATAGTACCAATATTTCTGTGACACATGTAAAGGTCATGTCTTAAAACATGGAACATGTTCAGCCATTATGTAATATATGATAATGTAGTATTCTTGCCTGTACAGTATAGTAATAAATAGCTGGATTGAAAGGAAATCTGTCCCAGATTGAGGGGCTATGTTAATCTCTGAATCCCTCAGGAAGAGGTTGCTGTCCTGAATCTTTGGTGATATAGGACTGCTGACTCCAATAAAGTAGTATAAACTGAATCATAAATGCTTTCAACTTTGAGCATTTGGCCCACCTAATACAGACAAAATGTTTTTAACATTCGTGGAAGTGAAGTGTGCATACACATGTGTACATGCCAGTATGCAGGTACAAAGCACATTTTATTCTGCCTCAGCTGCAGAGTAAAGGGTGTCTCCCTTCTCTAGCTGTTACTGGACTTTTGTTTACTTGTTTAGGCTTCTGAAAATGTTAAATGAATCCTTTACTGAAACACAAGGGTTTTTTTCCGTTTGAGTTACATTTAGACTAGCTGAAGCAGAAATAATCTAGAAACTGGCCATAAACTAGGAATGAAAATGGAAACTACTTAGTGCAGAAATCCCAGTACTCAGTCTTCTTTTTTGAACACTTCAAATAGAGATTCATAAATTCATAGGTGTTGAGTTTGCAAGTGACTCATAGTCATTACAGAGTGAGATCTTTAGCATAACAGAAATTGATTTATGTAAATAAATCTTATTTTAAAATATCTTTTATATCTTATGACTGTGACCACAACTAAAGCATATAGTTCATAAAAAATACCCAGCTTTGATAAAAAGAGTGTCCAGTGTTTGAAAATTGTCTGCGATCCAGCTCCGTAGAAGTTGATGAAGGTGAATGGATCACATCTGCCATATATTTCTGGTGAGAGCTTTAATTTATCAAGATAGCTATATATTACTCTATATTGGTCTAAATACAACTAAATCTAAGTATATCTTGTTATGGCTAGTCTTGATATGCCAAAATATGACTATTACAAATCAAAATCATAGTTACAAAGAGAGCTGTGACTTCTTTAAACGATAGCATAGGTATAAATGAACAAACCACAAACAAGTCCCACCACAAACAAGTCCCACCCCAAACAATCTTCAGTGCTGTTATTAAAATCTAGCAAAAGCCAGAGATCTAGCATATGATATATGGCACTGGTGGTTCTGAGGTTTGTATTGCTTATGCCCATTTACGACTTGAGCATCAGATGAACCAGCTAATGTCACCAGCGGAATGAGGTGAAATTAAGTGGTGGGACATATCCTTATTGACATTGCATCTCACTAATATTTCTGCAGCGGTGCTACTGATCTGCCAAATGCAACAGCATTGCCTCTGAGATTTTTTAAATTAAGACAGGGACTTTTATGTTGGGTTTTCTTTTAATCACCTTTTAGAGAATGGAAGGATTTCTTTGTGACCTGGTCTAGGGAATCCTGCTGCGGCAGGGGGGTTGGACAAGATGTTCTTTCGAGGTCCTTTCCAATTCCTAACACTCTGTGATTCTATGAAATGTAAACCAAATATATTTTTTTCACCTACCTCAACCCCTTTTTATTCCCTCTTTCTATCTTTCAGCTATAGCTGTAGTCTTTTCTAAAACATTATCCTACTCTATTAACACGTAAAACAATATTCATTATGTAAAATATCATGGCCCAAGGGGTAAACTCATGTTAAAAGCAATAAATTTGGCCCACGTCTAGTCCTAACCTTACCTTATCTAATCCTGCAGAAACCATTTCCCTTGATTTCAGGTTGACACTGCTTTAGTCATTCCTCTATATGTGGGGAGTGGGAATAAATGCAGTTCTCCAGTTCAAGGTTTGTATACAGATAGGCTGAGATTTCTGTTTCCAGTACAGAATTAAGATAGTATCTCAAAAGTTTGTGGAGCCTGATACTTATATCTGGAGGTGACAGTATTGTTGCTTGATAATTTGCAACATAGGCTTTCTTAAATGGATAGGTCTTAAAGTTGCTTGAATACTTTTGTCTCAGGAATCAGCTGGAAAACTGTTATGTGTTCTCACAGCTGAGAAAGATTAAAAAGCAGTGATCTAAACGGAAGGTGAATGAATTTGGAGAGTCTAGTCATGTGTGAAAACAAAAAAAAAATCTGAAGAGTGCTGAATATTCCACCTAAATTTACATTTGTGCCTATTTTGAAATGTAAAGAAAAGAGAGAATGTCAAATACTTTTCAGGCTTCTTCAGCATTAATTGGTGTGAAGTGATACATAACTGTTTAAGAGTATCCAGTTTGTTTATAGTACCAAAGCAATCTTAAAAAGGCTGAGTGTTTTTAATGTATCCATTTAAATGGATTCATGTAAAATGTGGCTTCTCAGGAAAGAAAGCAACAGGAAAGACCTTCAATCATTGCTGTAAAGAGAAAATATTCTCAAGTTTAACAAGAAAAATCCAGAACAATCACTGTTTCAATGTATTGTTAAAAATCTTCCTTGCTCTGGAGATGATTGAGAAGGCTGTATAACCTTTTCTAAAAATTGAGTCATAAAGCAACTAGCTCTACCATCATATTAATTATCTCATTCTTCTAACCTCAGATTGTTCAATCTTTGCAAGACGAAAGTATTTCAAGGTTTTCCTTGGTGGTTTACAGTCCGGTGCAATGGCCAACTTCTTTTGGCTCTGACATTTTACAAAGAGGCTGAGTTGTAAGTTTTCATGTCAAATGTACAGTATTGGGTTGTGAGTGACAAGGAGATAACTCCATCTGTTATATGTGCTATGTATTTAAAGTGGTATAATTTTACAAGTTTAATGTTCCATTATTTTTCTAACCATTCTTACTCAATCTGCTAAATTGCTGTACCAAGCAACGTAAAATAGCATTGAGAACATCTTAGGACTACAAACACATATAGTATGACGGAGTATGACTGAAGTAGTACTGCCAATTTCTTTTTCTTTTCCACCTGGTCCTTTAAAACAAATAATTATCCTCAATTTCTGGCCCTTACCTTCACCCTTCTATGTTGTACTGCCATTTGTTTACACTGGTATTTGTGCTGTAGCATGCTTGTGGGTAATGCAGCTGTGGAGGTTGCATGAGGTGATCCTGCAGTGGTTTGCTGTGGGAGCAGCAGGGAGTGCGTGCCACAGCTTCATATCTCACCACCAAGGGTAGTGAGGTTTCTGCTTTGTTGTCTGTTTTGAGCAGTGACTAGTGGAGAGAATATGTATAAATGGTTTTTAGACTTAGACTGTTTTGCTCAACAACATCTGTTAAAACTGTAACTTTAGTACTTTGGAAAAAGAATTTATATGGAACTAAAGAGATAAGGAATTCTGTGTGTATGTGTGTGTGTGTATATATATATATATAAAGTATATATGCGTAATTCACCAATGAGCTAATGAAATTTTTGATACTTTTGAACTTTTGACAATGTCTACCAGAGAATAGCTGTTTAGGGTGTTTGTTAATGGCTTATATCATATGCCCTTGATATAACTCTAAATCCTTGCCATCATTAATTCCTTACTACACAGAAACCATAGTCCTGGGCAGAGTCATCCTCTTATTATATTGAGATATTCCAGTGTACTGTGTGACGAGTCTGTACAGCACAACCATTGGGTAAGATTGTAAGTATTTTCCTCGCTGCCTCCTATAAGTAAATCAGTAATCTGGCCTAAGTACTAAAAACTACAGGAGATTTTTTCCAAATCCTCCTACTTGACTCACTTGCTTCAGGCAGTGAAAACTGGGGGATAAACTGGTATCACTTCTATAGGGATTGAATCAAGCTGGTAGAAGAGCAGCCTAAAATAGCTGGAAATGAGCCTATTGGGTTTTGAAAACATGTATGTAGTGATATTGTCAAATAATTGTTCTTGGCTATATAATGACTTTGGCATCTACTGGTATGGGCTGTCCATAACCATTAGCAGAGTCTCACGATTGAGGCCTTTCTCTTCTCTAACTTGGCTTGATTTTACGTCTTTGTAATTCCACATATCTCAATACAGTTAAACAAAATAGAGGCTAAATTTGTCTGTGTGTCATGCTTGTATACATGACATTTTGAATTCTAGTGCATTGTAAAGTTCATAATGATCTGCCAACAGCAAAAAAACCCCTATATTGAATTGTGTCCTTAATAACATCACAAACTACAAAGTGACTAAACTAAAATGTCTTTAGATTATAAACAGCATGTACTTGTAAAATTTTGAATAGATAGTTGTAACAGGACAATATTTACAAATAGATTTGCCTGCTTTATATCCTTCCTGCTGTCATGCTTCATAAAACATCACAAAAATTAGCTTAGTATAGGAATAGAAAAACAGAACGATATGGGAAACCTTAGTGGAAGAAAGATGTTAGGGCTTTCTGATAAAGTGCTTCAGTATGATGTGGTCTTCTGGCTAGTCACTTAACTCTTGAATTACCAGCTCCATTCATAGTTATGCATTAGTACGTTGAGTCTGGCTTTTCACATAGCAGAAAATCAGCTTTCATTTCTTAAAACTGAATTCTCTCTGCAGCAATAAACATAGGAAAGGGGAATAAAGCTCATAATACAAGTAATTCAATTAGGTGGCATTATTATACCGTCTCTTTAAATAATATAAAAATATAATATAAAACTTGTGATGAAATTTTCTAACAGACACATGTGCATAATAAAATAATGCCATGAGATTTACTTCTGTAATTTAAGGTGTCAGAAAAATGGCTGTAAAGATTATCTTCTTGAAAATATCTAGGGACAGTATGGTTTTCTTGTAAAGATTGCTCAACATATGTTCACCACAAAGTAAATATGCAGCGCTACACTGGGAGAGGGCTTGTAGGGGCTATTGAAACTTTAAACGTCTTAGTAATATTGAATTTTCTACAGGATGAAATGAGGGAATATATTTTGAGATAACCTGGGAAAGGAATTGCCAGAGCCTTTGAGAAGTCAATTTTTTTGATTTTTTTTTTTGTTTTGTTTTAAATTAGCTTTCATCAGAATGAAAGGTAGAGCCATCAAATCCACACTGCAAAATAAAATGTTTTTTTAATTAGCTTTCATCAGAATGAAAGGTAGAGCCATCAGATCCATACTGCAAAATAAAAAAAAATGTTTAAGTATCTTGTGATATTCTAGGTAGCTGCCAAATTATATGTGAAATCAGTGAGAAATGGAAAGAAAACTTTTGTGGAAACTATGCCAAGAGAGGTTTGGATTAAAAAAATGCAGCTGGATAAAGTAAATGCTTTTCTTCTATGAACAGATCACCCAGATAGGTTATTTCTGCTGTAATTAGTTCTGTGTTAGTGGAACTCAGAACCTCCATAAATCAAAAGGGTGAGAATTTTGTCCCATTCCACTCTGCTTTCTAGCTTCCTTCAGTTCACATTTCTAGAAATAAAAAAAAACCCCAAAACCACTTCTAACTGATTTTTACTTCACCTGCAAAATTCACATGTTACTCAGATGAACATCTGTTTTGTTTTCTCTCTGGAGATAACACAAAGATCTGTGTAAACCTCATCAGCAGTTTTTTCAGCTTCTGTGATGCTGCCTCTGACTTTTTTTTCTGCAGCTTATATCAATGGAGTGTGCAGAAAGAGTTCTGTCAGGGCTTACCGTACTGTTAGCCATTACCTGTTGCTTTTGCTCATTAGCCAGAAAGTGAGATAAACCTTCTTATTTTGATGTGATTTCCATAAACTTTTGAGAAGACAGGTGAACATACTTCCCTCTGCAACAGCATTAGCTATGGTACTTACACTTATTTACTCCTCTCTTTTATATTACCTGAACTGATGATCTCATCAGCTAGGTGATGTGGGAACTGCAAGCTGAAAAAGCTTTCCTGTACTACTGATGATTGAGTGTACATTTGAAAGCTTTGTGAAACATGGCAATATTTCCCATGATATTTTGGCTTAAGTATTTCTATCTTTAAATGCATCATACTTTACTATCTGTAAGTGTAGAAGGCATAAATTTCACACGTGCTGCTGTTTGTATACTCTGTAAATAGGTCTAGAACCGTATTTGCACTGTTACTGCAAGATGCCTGAATTCTGTCATCTCCAAACTATCATAACAACTAATTAAAAGAAGATACATGGTCAGTTTAGCTGTTATATTAATAATATCCTACTAGAGGAGTTGCGTGTTGGACTAGATGATCTTCAGAGGTCCCTTCCAACCTCTAATATTCTGTGGTTCTGTGAGTGAGAGAGAAAAAAAGGATTCTAAATAAGAGAATGAAGGTGGAAGTGTAAGAATTTTTATATAAGTGTATTCATGTCTAGTATTATCTTCTTGTATATAAGAAGTTTCTGAAATGTCCACAGGAATGTTATCCAGTCATCATGGAAAGAAATAATCTCTCCAGATGCCTGAACATAACCATGCAGCAACATTTATGTAGCACCTCATCTCTGAAAGGTTGTTTGGTGTTTGTTAATTAACAGACATGTCCTTGATACTGGCAATGAGATGAATGTGAGAATCTAAATAGATGGTGCTCAATAGTTTACTTTTGTAAACTGTGTTTGGAAGGGATGCATAACTGTCAAAGGACCTGCTTGATCATGTATATTGATAAGATTATGCAGACATGTCTGCTTGCTGCTGAGAGGTTCATGAGGCTCTCATGAAAGAAAACCACAGATGCACCAGCACAAAAAAATCAAAGAATAGTCCTATAACAATCACAACAAGGACCAGCAGCTACCATTAGCAGAGTAACCAAAGAAAGCAATTGTAAGCCTTGTCACTGAACAGAGAGACTGAAAGAAGAGTGAAAAGAATAGTTTCCAGGGAATATAAGAATTCTGATGTGGACAGGAAGTAGCTCCTGCCAGGATTTCTCACCAATTACTTTCCTCCATGCTGTAAGGGAGAAC
Source organism: Galbula dea (assembly GCA_013399015.1). Classification (NCBI taxonomy): domain Eukaryota; kingdom Metazoa; phylum Chordata; class Aves; order Piciformes; family Galbulidae; genus Galbula; species Galbula dea. Next base: position 143,218 of record VWZX01005818.1, read on the forward strand.
TCTATTGCTCTATTTAATTATTCAGCACAGTGATATTGCTCTTACCTATTTTTTTCTGAAAGGGCTTAGACGAACAAACTCTTTTTGTAATAGTTGTGTATACAATCAGTTAAAGAAGCTGACAGCCCTTGGTATGATTTCTACATGGGCAGTTCTTCAGTGATGTTGCTAAATTCATTCTTATTATTCAGGTTTTCATCTCCCAGTTTGGGGGGAAAAAAGGAAAAAGATAATAAGCAGCTATTCTGACCACGTATATCAGAAATGTTGTACATTTGATGACAGCAATCATAACATTTCATGTCCTCTCTAAGCCTGCTTTATCTTACATTCCAAATACTATACTACAGCCAAGTAAGCACATTCAAAGAATACTGTCAATGCACCAGTTTTTCAAAATTCTTAGTCTTTTGGGTGTTTTATGGAGTTTATCATCTTTGATGTGAATAACTCAAATTCAGAGTTACCCCCTGAAAATGTTCTAGTAGTTCAAAGAACATAAACACCAAAGGCAATGAGGGAGAATTGATTTTTAAATGTATCTGAACTTTTCCAGAATATATTTTTAACATTTCCTTATCTTTAATAATAGTGCAGTTATTCAAAACACTGGAATCAAATGTAACAACATGATGTTCTTTTCTTTATTTTGTAGAGTAACAAGATTGGTTTACCATGCTCATTATGTAAGAACATCAGAACATGGAAATTTGTTCTGTATTTCCCTCCAGGGACGGGAACTACTCTGAACTGCAGTAGACTGCACTGGGGGCTAAGAAGGCCAATGGCATCCTGGCTTGCATAAGGAATAGTGTGACCAGTAGGAGCAGGGAGGTGATCTTGCCACTGTACATGGCACTGGTGAGGCCACAGCTCGAGTACTGTGTACAGTTTTGGGCACCGCAGTTTAGGAAGGACATTGAGCTACTAGAGAGGGTGCAGAGAAGGGCAACTAAGCTAGTCAGGGGTCTGGAAAACAGGCCTTATGAGGAGAGGCTTAGGGAGCTGGGCTTGTTTAGCCTGGAGAGGAGCAGGCTGAGGGGAGACCTTATTGCTCTCTTCAGCTACTTGAAAGGCCATTCTAGGGAGGCGGGTGTTGGCCTCTTCTCCCTTGTGACTAGTGACAGGACTAGAGGGAATGGGCTTAAGCTGAGCCAGGGTAGGTTTAGATTAGATATTAGGAAGAATTTCTTTACTGAAAGAGTGGTGAGATATTGGAATAGGCTGCCCAGGGAGGGGTTGGAGTCACCATCCCTGGTGGTTTTTAAGAAGAGGATAGATGTGTTTCTTCAGGGGATGATTTAGGGGTAAGAGTAGTGTAGGGCTATCGGTTGGACTAGATGATCTTGAGGGTCCTTTCCAACAGTAATGATTCTGTGATTCTGTGAGATAGAAAAATTTCTGTAGATTTCTGTGGTTTTTAGGCCAGTAATCATGTGTGTGGAGAAGAAGGCATTATAAGTGGTCTCATGACCCAGAAAACAGGATACTTTTCCTTTGTCATAAATGAGAGACATGCTTTTTCTCTGCTGTGCTTTCTCTATCCCTAATGAATATTCTACTTTGTGTTACTGTCAAAAATATTATGAAGTGATGTTTTAAGAGAGTAGATTATTCACTTGTCTGGGATATGGAAATCCTGTTAACTTTAGAAGGTATGTTTAATAAAATTGCATCATTGGCAGAGCCCTTTTCATGGTATTATACTGTATTTATTAGAGAAAAACTCTTTGCATTAGGTTCAAAGCCAGAAATTGATTTCTAAAGGAGCTGGGTGCCTAGGTTGCTTAGATATTTTGAAAATCCCTCTTGGCCTCTGTTAGCAGCTTTTTGGCACTGAAGTACTCTTGAAAATTTGTCTCGAGTGTTATTACAATAACATGAAAGAATAATAACTTATGTTTTTCGTGCCAGAAAGATTATACTGTCACTGAGCATCTTGATGTTGCACTGTGGGTAATTATATTTACATGTTTGAGAGCACTGGATTAATTGTAACATAAGACTTTCTTTAACATATGTAAAGACTCTGTTCTCAAAAACATTAGTCCTTGCAGGGCTTGAGATAAAGTGTTTTACCAAGCCTAGGAAGGATGTAAACATGGAAATGGCCAGTGTTCAGTGGTTGATTAGTAGTCTGGAAAACAGACACAAGGCAACCAAACGGATTGCTCAGCCTCATCCTTTTTTTTTTTTTTTTCCCCTTGCTACTCTTCTTTTGCTTAAGCCTCGTAAAGACTGCTTGTCTGTTTTCAAGTTCCTAAGAAAATATATAATTTCAAAATAATCTTGAATTTTTTTTATTTAAACAATATTAATACTATGAAGAAAGAGATATTTTTGGCTTCTGGGTTATCTTTAGGCAAGGGAAGAAATGAATGGAGTCTAGTTTACATACAGAACTATGTGTATATCTTCTTCATGGCCTCAGGAAGTCCCTAAAGCTGAAAGTTCTACATTAATTTTTGATGGTTAGCTTCTGTTCAGATGAAAAGTGCTTCTTTATATGTGATAATACAGTTGAAGTAGCAAGAGCTATAGGTCTGGGAAAATGTCAGTAATACTTCTCTAATTTAATTTTAAAGTCATGGCCATAATTACAGGTAGCAGGTTTTTGACTCATTTTTCTGTAACTCAGGTTGTATATCCATCCGTGATAAAATAACCAAAAATAAAATTGATAGATCTGTCTTAGGCAGGACTTTTCCATCTTCCTTCCTCTCCTGAACATGAGCAATGAGAGTTGCAAGCTATAATATTTCTGTCATATTCTGAAGGACTGCTAAAATCCAAATTCTCTGCTACACTAAAAATAAAACTCCAGCTTAATGTGGATATTTACCACTGAAGTAGTTTTGTTCTGAACTAGATGCACATGCTGTAAGCCTGGTTGTTTGCACTCACTGCTCTGATGGAAAGTCGGGGTGATGTCTAACTAGATCCAACACAATGTCTGCAACAAATTTTAGTATAGTTTTCTGAAGACCAATACCCCGTCCTCTAGGAAAGGGTGATACATAGTCTCCATAATTTTCTCTGTATTTGTTTGGAGGTCACTGGGTACTTAAAAGCAGGAAGATAGTTACCTATTCCTTACTTTACCTGCCACAGGTAGCTGTACATTTTAGGGTAACTAGTAAAAAGCAATATTGATAATGCATGCCAAAGATATATTTAAACACATCTCTAATGCTTTTTCTTTGTCTTTCATTGCCTTCATATCAAAACAGCAAAGGATTTATTTTATTGTAAATTTATTTTCAAAATCTTATTTTTTTTGTTTGCTCTCTTAAAAAACCCTCTTCTTTTTTAATTAATCACACAGAAGTAACAAGTGTGCAGGCTATTCTACAACATATTTGTATGCTGTAATTAATTGGAGTCTAAGACATAGTTGCTTGCTAACAATAGGAAGAGTTATTTATTTATTTTTAATTAATTGGAAATTAATGTGCCGTGGGATTTGGAAAATATTTGAAAGCAGAAATTGATGGAACTGGGCCATTAAACCAAGTGAAGAGCTGGTTGACATTTCAAGATAATTTCACTATGATCAATAGTATTTGCATAGTTTTTATAGGTAATGGCTCTTTTAAGGAATTAAAGCGTGTTTGCACCTGTCTGGAGTTGTTCTGTGCAACAAGTCCAAGTTAGTACAAAACAAGTGATGTTTCTCCTTGTGTAGCACCTGGTTTTGATTTCAGAGGGGAAACAGAAGAACTTCAATGGGTGGTGACATTAAATACAGCTGCTGCCTGGCAGAGAGCATGCTATCTACCTTTTACCCAAGTGAAAGCACTTCTACCTTGCGTCATGAATAGGATCAGAGCTCCGGCTGTATTTTCCCAAAGGAAGAGACAGAAAGGGGTGCATTCCCCAAATCTCTCCTGCAGTTATGAAATAAAGTTCAATAAATTTGTCATTTTTATTATGCAGAGGAAGATGGGGATGACGAGAAGGACATTTTTGATGGAGCTGGCAAGAAGAAGAGGTTTCAGAGTAGAAAGTGAGCTAAGGTAGGAAAACGATCATATATGTAGAAATAATATGTAGGAGTGCTGCTTAAAGCATTCCAATTTAATAAATGCAGTCATACAAGGGACTCTGGTTGAATTTTTTTGCCTATGTATTTTGAGGATATACCCTTTTCTTTCCACCACAAAGATGCTTCAGGATTTCAGTGGGTCTTTCTAAAGTTAGGTTCAGTTCTATTGTATTCTAGGCAGAGAGCAAGTAGAACATAAATATTAGCAAAATTTCCAATTTTTTTACCTTTGAAATCTGTGGTTCTAATTTGTCTTAAGTTTGTCAATTTTAACATGTTTCTGGTTTTCAATGTGCTGCTTCTCATGAGGAAAGTAACAAATCTAAGTTATGGATTTGCAGATGATTTTCACAGGATATGTTTCTATGCATTTGTATAGTCTCAGTGGAATCAATGAATCATGTCTTCAGCTGATCTAAATCAGACATTGTTTATTTCCCCCTTGAAGTCAGGTTAAGATTAATCTAAACTTAATGGCCAATTCTTTAAATGAAAAATGGTTAAATAAACAGCAAGGGAAAATGTGATGGGTTGAAGGAGGGCATTTTCCTAGAATATCTCTAGTATTCTAATATTTAATCTCCCTGTGAGTCTCAAAGTTACTAGTATACAGTTTGGTACAATCTGGAAGAGCTCTGAAATAAAAACCTAGGAATAAAATACCACAGATATGGCATTTCAGGTTGAAAATATACTCTAGCTTCAGATTTGTCCGATGCTATTTCAATAAGCCAACTCATTTTGAAGGAAGCCTTCCTCCAAATAGTGGTTTTCATGAGTGCTCTCATTATTGAAATGAAAATTTTTGAAATTCAGTTTTCTGAAAATGACATTTATGTAGGTTCTCCAAAACCTGGAAGAAAACCAAGTATTGATAATTTCTCATTTCTTTGTATCTGTATGCAGATACTATACAAGTGAGTCCTCACTGTAAAGCTCATTTCCATAGATTTTTCAATCCCATCAACTTTGAAAGCCTGAGGAAGAAAGGAGGATGAAATAATTTGTAAGGCAAGATTCAAGCAGGTATTGAACAGAAGTAGGTAATTAGTGTCTGATACAAAACTAATTGAATTCTCAGGGGAAAAAAAAAAGAACTATGTTGTTCTGAATCCTACATTAACAATCCATTGAGGACTGAATAGAAGTTTTATCCAGGCTGCTTTGACATAAAGGTATTTATTATCAATATTTCAGACTTTCTATAAGTTTTATGCAAAGCAGGTGTTATGTTTAATTTCATTGTAGCTGCTACTGGTTAAAACAAAACTATTTAACTGCTGACTTTTGGTTTTGAAAATGCTAGAGGACAATGCTAAACGTGTTATATTCTGTGCCAAGGAAAAAAGCACAGCTGTATAGGTACCAGAGGAAACTGGTGCACAGCAGCTAAACTGCTGCTGTGAGCATAGTGATGGCAAAGTTCCCAGATCTGCAGCTTGGTACAAATATATTACATATGAATATTTTATATAAAGTGAAATAAACCACAGGAAGTAGAAGTTCTTTGTCTCTGATTTTTTTTTTTTTTAAACTCAAGTAAACATATGACAGTTTAATTAAAGTAGAACCTGGCAAAGTTAAATAATACTAAATTCAATGGTATTTCATGGAGATTCACTTAACCTGGGTTTGTAATATTTTAGATTAAAATAAATTGGTGTTTTTTCTTTTTTTTAATGGATACTGCTGTACAAGTTGCACAATAAGGAGAGAAAAATATTATGCTATACCATGACAATTTTCTTATTTCTGAAGATAACACATTCAAAACATTTCCTATGTTTCTCCCTTGTGACTAGTGACAGGACTAGAGGGAATGGGCTTAAGCTGAGCCAGGGTAGGATTAGATTAGATATTGGGAAGAATTTCTTTACTGAAATAGTGGTTAGATATTGGAATAGGCTGCCCAGGAAGGTGGTGGAGTCACCATCCCTGGAGGTTTTTAAGAAGAGGATAGATGTGTTTCTTCAGGGGATGATTTAGGGGTAAGAGTAGTGTAGGGCTATCGGTTGGACTAGATGATCTTGAGGGTCCTTTCCAACTGTAATGATTCTGTGATTGTTTCCAAAATATAGTACTTTCAATATATTGGAGAGTTAGGCAAGATTTTTCTATGGGGTCACTCCAATATTTTTAATTGCTGTTTGGTGATTGAACAATGTAAGTGATTGCTGGTATAAATCAGGGTCACAGGGATAGCTCAAGGGGTTTTGTTGGCCCCCTAGAAAGCAGTTTGCTTTAAAACTCATGGAACTTGCCTTTTACAGCACACACTATTTTTAAAGTCCCTACCAACCGGCTATCTCTACCAGTGGTGCCCTGTCTGCTTGGGCAGGTTGGTAGCTTAACTTCTTCAGGTGTTACAGAAGGGCTGCAAGGTTATCTGTCAGATCCTTTTGTAATTTGTGTATGCACAAGGCTGTCACCAATATGGGCTAGCAGGAGTTTATGGAGTTTGTAAATGGAGATGGCTGCCAGGAGGACAATTTATGTTCCAATTTTAGACTTATTTCTATAAAAACTAAGTCAAATTCTGACACTATCTTTTCCCCAAGAAGTTTAGGAATCTGTTGTTTGATTTTAGTTATTTTTGGCATATATTTCAGAGCTACTGAGGTCCAACAAGTTTCATGAAAGTGAAGAGTCTCCTCCTTTGTTTTTTTGGGTGTTTTTTTCTGGGTGACAGTACTCTCCTGGGGTATGTGTGGGGTGGGAATACCAGTGATCACTCAACATTTCCTACCAAGTTGGTAGTTTTCTAAACTTGTTGAGTTAAAACTGTAGGCTGGGTAGAAGTATACAGATCATTCTAAATATGCATGTAATTTTTTCTTCAAACGTAACTTTGTCCCTGTCCATTATTTTTCTCTGAAAATAGTTGGAATATCTGAAAAATAATGGACAGAAGCACAGAAATGTGCCTTTTAAATCATGAACTATCATGGGATTCTTTCCAATGGTGTTCTAGTACATCAACCCAAACCTAGTGTAATAATCTTTGTGCTACCATGTTTATAAGCCATGTACACTATCTAACCTATTAAACAATAACTCAATCTTTAAATTCTGTATTCACTAAACTAAGATATCAGTTGTTTTAAGACACTAGCCTCTTAGTAGCAAGGAAGTGGTCTTCAGATGAAGTGCATGACCCATAAGATAAGTCATGAATACTTGACAATGTTAAGTGTGAAGACCTCAATGTAAGTACAGAAAAGTTAACTTTACAAAAAAAAATATTACTCAAAGCTTTAAAAAGTATTGTTAATATTGTTAATAAACTTTCTAAAACTGTAAAGCTTTTGTTCACTGATCAGGAATTTTGGGAAGGGGCTGTCAGGTATTGTACAGCAATTTTTTCATTATGGTGCTGCTTGTTCAAGCCAAATATTTTCAGAGTTGAAAAAAAATGTGTAATATAGTATAGTGTCTTATGGAAGGCAAATGATGCTGAAAGAAAGAAAATGCTGCACTTACAAGAGCTGTCAGGCTAAAGCCTTCCTCAAAGCAGATTCAGTGACTTGAATAGATATACTGTGATACGAAAATGCATTGCTTCCCACATCCTAACTTACAATATATTATAATTTTCAGGATGTGTATAGTAACTAAATGTGGAAATAGCAGCCCTGTATCTGTGTACAGTACTTTTTGTGTACTTCTTGACAGTGACTCTGTCACTCATATTGTGGCTGAGAACAACTCTTACCCAGAGGTGCTGGACTGGCTGAGAGGACAAGCTATTGGCGACAGTTCCAGGTTTGAACTACTGGATATCTCCTGGCTCACAGCCTGCATGGAAGCGGGAAGACCAGTTGATTTAGAAATGAAGTATCGTCTCAAGGTAAGACAGATAATTCAGTGTGAATATAGTGACATTTAAAATACGTGACTGTGATTTCAAAAAAAAATTTATTACTTTGGCCTAAAAGCATATATACTTGTGTTGTAATATAATTTTTGGATTTAAAATCTTTTTTCCCCCTGAAGTTTATGTAATTCAGTTTTAACACATTGAAAAGACTTTCCATACTTTCTATATCAGTGTCTCATAATGCTGAATGTTACATACTGGTGATGTACATCTGTCTTGTAAAAAGAAAAAAAATAGGGTGCTATTAAAGGGGAAATATGCATCAAGGAAACGTTTGCTGTTGTGGTATTTCTTCAAATATTTCAACATCATGGTAAGAGTCCCACTGAGAGCAGTGTGTTTTGATGGGTTTCTGATGGAATTTGACTTTGTCTCTTGAAAACAATAAAAAAAATTCAAACTTTTGCTGTTTGGAAGTGATTAACTGACTGCTGGGCCTCTGCTGGACCTGTGAAATGAAGACTGCTGCAGTCTGTGGGCATGTATTTATAAATTTAGTTCCATCAAGTAAAACTGTGATTTAAAAAAAAAAAAGTTGTATTTTATTATTTCTCAGTGGGAGCTGTAAGTCAGAGGATGTTGTAAATGGCAGGCTAATTTTTTGGTGACCCATGTTTGACCTTGAAGAAATGAATGATGACATATTTTCCTCTGATCTGTAGCTGACAAAATTGTGCTGATTTCTCAAATTGGAGCATAGTGTGAAACAAAGGTATTCCATACCCCAGCACAGATTGTTGATGGTAAAGGTATGATAGGGATGCCCAGGTGTGGTGCTGGGCCATGAAGTAGACTGCACTGCAGCAGGATGAACCTGGTGCCTTGTTCTGCACACACTTGAGCCTCACAGTGATGGAGTTCACGTGCACCGGTGAAGAAATTAATTCATATATCAAGAGAATTATTTAAAGTTCTCTGGAGTAAAGTGAGGGATTCTTGCTGACTTCTGAGGGTCTAGATTAGGGTCCCTGTGAGCCATGACCCCACTGCAAAACAGTAACTGGGAAACCTGCAAATGCTGGGACTATGGCAGGATCTGCAGTGTGTACCTTCCTGTGAGGCAGAGGATGACCGATTGTTTAACAGTAATATTACACTGTTTGCTGCTTCTTCATGATGTTTAGATTATGAAGCATGATTCATAAATGCCACCCTTCCCCAAGAAAATCTGTAGCTCCTGATTAATTTTTTCAGTCAGCTTTTACTGCCAGAAACTATTTTCCAGGATTTTACATGTAAGAATTACTGTTTAATTACACTTCAGGGGGGGAGTCTGAATACACCAGATGGAGCTGTCGCTCTCAGACTCAGCATAATTCCATGACAGATTATATGTTTGTTTGCAGTCCTTCCAATGAGGTATTTTTACAGTATATTTATCATATATTCAGTGAATTTGCTAGAGTGAGAACAGACCAAAGAAATTAATGCAAAACTGAAAAAAACTGAAACCCTTGTAACTGCTACATTAGGTAATCTCACAAGCAAACAAGTCATAAAAATAAAAATACTGGGAAGGCAAAGAAGTTCTGTAAACAAGAAATAAATTCAAGATGTGAGCAAAATCCTGTGGATTTTGGGAGTTTCACATCAGGATTCAAAGTAAACCAAACTGCCCTTTATGTACATTCTTATTTCATCAGTGCATGAAGACCTCTAGATTCAGTTATCTCTGACTTGTTTTTTTTCTTTTTTTTTTTTTTTTCATTTCAAAGCAAGAAATGCCTTTGTCTTTCTCTAACCATGCTGGAACTTACTGTTTGAGATTTTTTTTAAATCAATGAGAAGACAACTGAAAGTTGAACTTCCTTGGTTTTCTTTCATACAAAAGTCCTTTTGGAATACTGCTGAAGCAGAAACTTCTGAAAAGGGTAGCAGCACTGTCAGGAGATCATTATTAAGTCAAGACATTATTACACTTTGAGACTGGCTCTGCTGGTAAAAGCTTCTGTTTTTATTGAAGCATAAAGATTTCATGCTAATAAATGTATAGTAAAAAAAGCAAGCTGGTTCCAGCTGCACTGTTAACTTTAAAGCTTATAGTTAAGACCAGTCTTGATAATATAGTGGCTCTAAAGTAGTAAACATTTTTATAAATGAAACAAGGAAGGAAGAGGGAGGATTTTAGTTCAGCAAATTTAAAAATAATCTTATTCTTGCAAAGTCACCATGATTTTTTTTTTCTACTTCAGAAATGAGAAAGGATTGGAGTAGAGGTTAATTTTCTTTTGAAGTACTAGACCAAACTTGTACATACTGTAATTTAATCAGAGTTTCATTGAAAATAAATTTAGTCCATTATGTCAGTCTTGTAAAATATTAAATGAAAGTGAATTAACTAACCTTGAACTCGGGCTGAATGATGACATTTTGAGGTAAAAGAAATGGATTGCAGTGGGGGGATGTTTTGCGTGAAATCTCATTTTCATGTAGGTTAGTGGTAAAATTCCCTTTAATATCAATAGCAGTAAGATTTCATCTTTCAGATCTTATAATAACCTATTTAGAAGGTTGTTCTTCATTCAGAGCATTTATTTTAATGCATTATTAAGAAGAAACATCCTTCTTCACACAAAACAAGGGGAATAAAGTCAGTGTTACAGACCATTAACTAACATTAATTACAATTGTCACTAAAGTACATCTTTCTGTGGTTGTGAATGATCCGAGAGATGCTCTGATGTTAGTGATTTATATAGTATAAAAGGCCGTGTGACCACATCTACGATTGTCTGAATTCTTATTGATTCATTTGCTAACAGCTGGCATATAGTTAATAACCATCATTTAATTTAGTAAGCTATGGAAGTGTGGTAGCCAAACATCTGCTTTAAATGTAAACCAAAATATTTCACTATGTTCAGAGATACCTTTCCCACCACAAGCAGATGGGTATTCTGGACAATTGCAGGACATAGACATATATATATGCAAGAACATCCCCACATGCTAGAAAATAGCGCTGTTTCCTGGGTTATGGAAAAAGAGACAGAGGGGAAACTTTCAGAGGGACAAAAAGAAAGGAAGAGAACCTTAACTGGCATACTCAGAAGCCTTAGGAACTATTCTGTGACTGCCTCTGTTCTGCCTTTTCCTCATTCAGAACCCAAAAGTTGTTAGTTTCTCCTTTAGAAATGAAAAGAGACTTATTTCCTTAAATAAAGGATTTCTCTCCACACTAGGAAAAGGATATATTGCTTCTTTTGGTCCCTTGCCATATCATGTGACAGGCAACTCATATTTAACATTTTCTAGAGTGTATCACTCTGTTGCCTCGTGAAAGAAAGCAGTTCTACCTAATGGAAGAAATCCTTCATATTGACAGTCAGAGTTTCCCAGAAAATAAAATGAAACTTATAAACTGACTGCCTTCTCTTCATAAAATGCTGGATATCAGCAGACTTTATTATTTAATCAATGCTGTCTAGACTTCAAAAATCTTCCAGCTGTTGTATAATGTGGCCTGACAGAGCCTCTAGCATCTGTGCACCTTATTCACTACTGCTCTATTTTCTCTCTGTTATTTCCCTATGTCATAGTATTTACTTTTTTAATACACAGTCAAAGAAGTTTGGCGAGGAGCAAAGACGTCCCCTACAACGTTCTGCAACTAAGCCTCTCTGTTGTACAAGCTAATGCTGGTGGTACAGGCTGGTTTTCCTGCTTATGCCACGTGGGTAGTGTCACTGTGAAGGAGTGGCAGTGACCTTCATAGTTACTGCGGCCTGAATGTGGGGTACAAACTGACTATCTCTAGCAATTAAGTAGCCTAACCACTGGATGTTTTTCAGTGGTTGCCCATGTGTGATGTACAATAATTTCATTTTAATGCCATGAAGTTAGCTGCCCAAAAAGGAAATTTAATGCTAACATTTGTCTCATACATGTAGTTGTCTCTTCCAAGTACTACAAATTATTTTGAGGTAGTGTTAGTTTCCAAGATTGCTTGTTCTACACTGTAATTGCTACTGGATGAAACTTTAGGTTTGTCCCATAATCTGTACAAATGATTTTATCTCTTCTGGTCTTCCAATCAAAAAGCATTATCAATCCTGTTCCTATGTTCTGATGATGATAGGAGATCATCCCTGTAGTTCTTATTCAGGAATCACAGTATTCTTTAAAAAATCAGGTTATTGTAGTTACTGTCTGCTAGACATTTTTGCTGTTGATTTCTAGCTGAAGTTTCTTCTGTTGTTTATATACAATCAAGTTCTGTTAATTTAAAGCATAACTATTACTGATTAGGAAAAAAGCCCAAGCATCTTTGCTAGGAAGAAACAGGATGTTTATGTGCTAGTCTATTGGACATAGAATTTCCCCATTAATTTTGCTTTTATCCACAATGCAAGTTTTGCTACATGTAGGGCTCTTGTTCTTTGTGTGTCTATGTCCTAATGACGATAATAGCTTATTATATATTCTATTTGGTAACATTCTGTTTGTTCACAGTCTTTGCAGCTGGCTCTATCATTTTAAGCAGTGTATTAGCTGTGATCAATCATAGTTTATATAATTTAAAATCAATTTTAAAGTATAATTCATGAATGTGTGCAAAAGTGGATGAGTTGTGCTGTTGATTCTGGCTGAAGCCCATTTTGGTTATTCCCAAGAGTGGTCTTAAGCATAAAATAGCTTCCTTCTTTTCAGCATATACTGTGAAAACTGCCATATAATTCACTGCTCCTTCAGCTGTGCAAGAAAATGCTTTTTTTTGGTATATGTGAATACTATTATTTAACTACTTTATCAAACACAAAGACAATTTAGTATGAAATTATATGTGGTGTGTGTTTGAAGACATATCTATTTATAGGCTTGCCTCTCACACGTGGCTATATCTGCATGTCTTCGGATACAGGGGAGAAAAGGACTCATCATTCCATTATTGGAGTGAAAATTTCCTTTGTTATTTTTTGTTGTTGTTGAACCATTTCCCTGTGGCTCTTTGATAGTGTAATGTGATACGTTTTTGACAGATGTGCCAAACATTTTCAGCCAAAATAATAGCAAAAGATACACAGAAATGCTGAGAACACTTTTGGTGTTTGTAAAGTATTTCAGATTTAGGTACTTTTAATGAAAGGACTGGGCACCTGAAACAGCAAAAAAGCTGATGCTAGGTTGTCTTTCTAGTTGCTCACTGGTCAGGACACTTGCGTGTTGAGGACTTGTCCTCAGGACTTCCTTTTGCCAGTGGGGACGTGACTTTGTGTATCCTATTTTTCAGGAGACTTCCAACCCTACTGGGGTATATTGCCCACAGATGTTTTGTTGACCTTGATTATTTTTTTTTGTGGAGCAAAATTAAACAGTATGTAAACAAGTGTGTAGGTAGCCTTGTGCTTGGGGAAACTCCCGTTTAAGAACTTTTTCTTGTTCCATTGTACACCTAAAAATGGTGTCTAAATAGGATTAACATGTATGGAAGGAACTGAGTGAGAAACTACATCACACTGTGAGCACTGGCTGTTGGATGAAAGGGTGGAGGTGGCTATTCTGTAGCTGTTTGTAAATGTTTTTGTCGCTTTATAATGACCCCAGAATAAAATGTTTAGCTTAGTGAATTAAATCTAAATGAAAATAGTTTTTCTTAAATTTTATCTGGGAGAGGAGAAGGAGTCATACATTTTAAAGTCATACAAACACCTTTACTCTACCACTGAATTTGTATGCAGATCAAAAAAGCCTGTTATTTGGGCATCTCTTTTTCCTTTCTGTTTTTTTTTCCTCTCTCTCTCTTTGGTCTAACATTCCTGATCTTATATTGAATTTTCTAGTGTTTTCTGGGAAAACTCTATTCTTTCAAGCTTGTCCGTTCCTAAGCTTTCTAGTTTTTCAATCTGTCTGCAATAATGAGTAGTAGTTGAAACACCTTTTCTTTCTAAAATGACAGTACCATTGGAAGGGCCCTGCAAGAACTTAGTGCACAAACTGAAAAAATCCCAGTAATCACCAGAGAAACTGGTATTATCAACATAGTCAATGTGAAATTAAATGTTTTTCATAGGAAGAGGGTAGGAACATTATTATTCTCTTACCTTCTCTTTAAAGGTACATCTTTTGGGTTCATAAAATGTATTTTTGGTATTTTAAGCTATATGGCAGGTGTGTCACCAACCTTCCTATCCTTTTATTTTCTTGTTAGGAACAAGATCAGTGTCCTTCTTTGAATACCTCTGAATCAGAACTGCCATCATTTATTGCAAGCAAAGTATCTCAGTATTCATGTCAAAGGAAGACGACTCTAAATAACTACAACAAGAAATTCACGGTAATACTTATTCTATGAAATGAAAACTAGCATAAGTAAATAGTTAATACAGTACTTCCATCAATATTTTCTATGACACTTAGCAAATTCATGAGTTAACAGTTTAAAAAAGTTATAAATCTGCCATATTTTAATTAAAATTGAGTGCAAGTTTAATTTCATCCTTTAAATGTTGCTGAAAGCTTAACACTAGATCCTTAAATACACATGAATTTTTAAATTAATGGAAAATTGGAAGTAATAATAAGCAAGTTTGCTTTAGGTCACACCAAGGTACTTCACAACTGCTGTGCAGCCTTCTTTTTTGCCCAAATGTTCGTATCTTGAAAGTGTGTTTGTAAGCTTCACATTTTCACAATTGCTTAGTTATGAAAACAGATTGTGTGATGAATGTAATTGCTTTAGCATGATGAAAAATTCCTTTCCATTGTCTAGTTAAACAGAAATAGTAGTATATGTTATATATCTTATTTACTGCTCGTAACATTACACAGTTCAGTGGGTACGAAGAACCTGAGTCATCTGGCCTAAATTCCTTTTAAGTTATTGTGCCTAATGGCTTCTCTTGGCTGGCTGTAGACACTCAGTGACAACTATTCAATAGGAAACATTTGACACAGACTCTAATGTAGTATAGTCTGAATAAATCTGTCATACTAACATTCACGTTTCAACTATAACATGAAACACCTTCTCATCTTCCTAAAGTTTTATTATTTATTTTGTTATTGATGATTTTTATGCTTTTAGTTTGTGTCTATAAATGCAAATAATATTTACTAAATTTTTTTTAATGTAAGCTTCATATAAAAGAATAACAACAAATAAAAATAATTTGAGAATTAAAAGAAAAAAACAACAAAACCCAGAACCCAAAGTAAATACTAAAACCCCTGGGAATTCAGAACTAAAGATAAACCTAAAAGCAACTCAAAAATATCTTGATCTTGGAATGCACAGTTAAAAATTAAACAACCTAAATTTTGCCTTGTAGTGATGCTTTGAAATAATAAATTATACAAATTATGTAATAGTGTTTATGGTACTCAACGAGGTTACACTCTTTACTTATTTCTTTTAAAAAATCCCTTTTTGAGCAACCTAATGGGACCTTGCTTTGGGCCTGAGGTTGGACTATGAAATGGCTTCCATTCCCCACCTCCTGTTAGAAAAACAAGGCTGTGAATGTTACCATTTAACCTTTTGAAAGCAGTCATTCTTTTTCACTGTTTAAAAATATCAAATATATGCTGCTCTAGGGGGAGATGTTGGACCAAATATAGTATGACCCAAAGATTAGGTAAAATACTGACCTTCTTGGAGACATAAGAAGTAAGTGCCTTAGTTCTACATTTCCTGAAAACAGTAAAATGTGGAGGTCTAGCTTTTCCTTCAACTTTCTGTCATAGGATATTTTCTCAGTCATTCTGAAAGGAAAAAAAAGAAAAGTAATTGTGATGGATAATGGCAAAGTACAATGGCTATTCCAAGAAGGCACAAAGTTGTTGACTGCTAATTATTGTTAACACTTTGAGCAAAAAAAAGGTCCAGAATAGGTTGATTCTCTTTTCAATGATACTTTTAAAAACTGTTTTTAATGTTTGAAGGATCTAATATCTTTATTTGTAAATTTCCACAGCATTTGTCTAGTTTCAAAGACTGAGTACTGTGAATCTACTGACTATACAGTTCATCTTCTAGCTGTTGAATCCCTGAATTTAGTCCAAGATTCAGTTCAAAAGAAAGCTGTGATAGCAACAACATATTCATTGAGTGGTTTCTGTTTCTCTTATTGGTATGTTTCACAGGCAGGTGGTCCCTGAATTACTTCCAGGTTTATCATTGCAACAGTAAGTCTCAATGTCAGAGTACAACTTGTATTTGATAAATGAATTTAGCTGAAAACATCAGAAGCAAAGCAGTTCGATGGCTGAAGCAGTCTCCCTTCTCTTATCCTAACTGATGTGTTATCAACCCTTTTTAGCTACTAATACAAAGAACAAGACTATGAGGGCTGCTGTGGGGCAATTAACTCCATCTCAGCCAGACCAAATGCATAGTTTAATTCCTTAGGACTCTTCTTTTTGTCCATCACAAGTAAATATTGCAATGACAGCTGAAATTTTGGGTATTTATGGACTGAAAGACCTGCCATGTTTCCTGGAGGCCTGTCAGTGAGTCTACCTATCGTCACAAGAGCCTGCTTTTCAGTTTTGCTGTTGTTTTGTTGGTCTTCTATTAAACCTGTAATTCAGGCTCTCAAATAAAAGTGTTCCAACAGATTTTTTTCAGTGCTTGCACTTAGCAAATGCATTGAAGCATTGGCATAATTCACCTGCACAAGCTGTGGGCAGCCAACCATTAAATGGCAGATTTTTCCCTTGCTCAATGCTGTATATTCTGAAAATTAAGTCCAAACCATCTTGAATTATGTGCTGATGATAGTATTTTGTTATAACAACTTTATTCTGTGAGCCAGGGTTATTCCTTTTTCTTACAGTTATTTGGTTTTCTTTTGTTACTTGAAAATAATGGGTTTTGATCTTGTCTCTAACAAAGGCCCAAAACTATTATTTTTTTCTACATTCTTGGATGAATTCATGGATTCTTGATTTTACTGGAGTTTGCCGTGGTACCTTGTATCAAATTGCTCCTTCAAATGAGCAATAGTTACTGTTTGAGAAAGAGTAGTAGTTATGTTCGACGTGTTTTAGTCTCTTCAGAAGAGCAGGAAAACAATCACTAATGGGCAGTGAAATGTGTACAATGAAGCTTTGAATGTTCTGATTCAGAGGCTTTTGGACACTTAATTTCTGGAGAAATTGGTAATAAGTGATCAGTTTTAATCCTGAGTCCCGTTTGGTATATATTTTGCCATGAAAGACCACTTATTAAAACCAAATAGCAGAGATATTTAAGGAGAGGACAATGCAGTGGTTTACCACACTAGATGCAATTTCTATGTTCAACTGTCCCATGTTTCCTTTCCATTGTAATAGCCAGAAAATAACCTACACAGAATTGTACCAAACAGGTTTTACATCATGGAAGAAGTTACAGAAGGATTGACAAAACCTGTGAAGATGTAAAGGTTTCATGAATATGTTCGGTCTGGGGCAAATCCAACCCAAATTCTCTTTTAAGAGCTGTTGAGTAGTAGCAAGACATGTTGCGTGACGTACAGCCTTAAGTATGTCACATTGCATAGTAAGAAGGAGATGCTGGTACTGTTGTGGCAGTTCATGGAGGAAGAATGCAACTGCTTCAGACCTGGACATGTTTCTGTATGACCTGGTCTTGGGAATCCTGCTCTGGCAGGGGGGGTTGGACTAGATGATTTTTTAAAGTCCCTTCCAGCTCCTAACGTTCTGTGATTCTGTTATTCTGTGATTCTGTAGGGCCTCATGAATTTTCTGGGTCAGTGTGCATGGAGTACTTTGACCTCAAGGTTGGGAACCACAGCCTTTTAGGCTTTGCTGGTTTGGATGATTCAGTAATGTACCTGAACACATAGCTGTGAGTCCACAGGTGATCAGTTCAAATGGGTAAAGGTACAAAGCAAAATGCAAATCATTTCACTGGAGGCTGTATCTTAGCATGTTTCCTTTATGTTTGTCTTAAACAGTAATGTTATTATGGAATATAATATTACAATATTGTTCTCTGGCTCATTTGTAAATAGCTTGCCTTACTCCCCCTCTCCCACTGAAAATATACACTTGGGGGCTGCATTGTGTTTGCACGTGGTAAAATAAATGGGAGTCATTCTGTTGTGCCCAAGAGGGGTAGTTGGATTTGAATATTAATACCAGACTGCAATAAAACTCAGAAAGACATCCTTTTGTGACAAAAATGCAATTTAATTCTTACAGAACAAAATAATTAAGTCAGAAGCAAATATTTCTCTGATTCTGAGACTTATTGCTACTGAATGTTACTCGTTGGCTGTTACTTATTATAATGAGAATATGGATGTATAGCATGGGAAAGATACCTGGCTTCCTTTCCACTCTGAGAGTTAAAAATGTATTTCCCTTTTTAATTTTCTTTTATTCTTTTACCTACAGAAACTTGTATCTGTTATGCCAGTGGCTCAAGCTTTTATTATTATTCCATTTTAAAACAGACCTCAGGAGAACCTTAACTTTAATCTTATGATGAACTTGGGAGCCCTATAGATAGGAAAACTACTAACTGAATGCATACACTTAATAACATGTATTGTCTTACTTGAATAGCTTACTTCAGAAAAAATTCTCCAGAGAGTACATCAAACTTGCAAATTTTGAAAAGGTATGTGTAGTGTATACCTTTCCAAAATGAACTGGTGGTTTGGTCTAAGGAGGAAATCTCTACTCATTTTAAGGTAAGTGTGATGGCATGCCCTAAAATACAGGCAGAATATAAATACACCTGGACTTTCTGGCAACCCAAATTTGTATGTATACATCAGGTCTATGCTGCTTTCTTTGACCATATTACTATGAATAATATACTTTTAGCATTTTATGTTTCTGATTACACTCTGGTTTTGCCTGGGACAGTGTTCTGTTTGATACTGTAACTGCATTTTTGTGCTCTTTCAGCAAACCTTTTCTCACAGTTGTCTTCACATTATGTGAAAAAATAATGTGTACTCTCGAGAGTACCATTCTTTTCTGTTGTAAGAAATGGACCTATTATTATTGATCAATATAAGGAGCAGCTGGAACAGATATTTATTTCTAATAACAGTATATACACAAGGACCCTGAGATCATGCACATGATGCTATTACTGTTATTCTTTCAGCTCCTTTGTTTCTCCAGCTAATGTAAGATGGCATGATAAAATCTGTGGACCTGGGAAAGTAGTGGGCTTTTCAGTTCAAACACCAAAAATAAAATGATAATTAAAAAAATCAGATTACATAAAAATGGATAATTTTATTTATTTGGAAATTAGTCAACATTACAGGTTGCCTCAAATGGCTTAATTCACCTTGAAATAAACACCTGAAAGTATTTATATTCTCTGTCTCTGTATGCAAAATGTATTTACAAGCCCTATGTCTCTTCCTGTTGACACATGAAATTAGGATTTACACTGGGGAAGTGAGAAGAAGATTATTCAAATGGATGATTTATTCTAAATCTCTTTAAAATCATTTTGGTCAGTTTTGAATGGACACCAAACAATGGCAACGACAATATAATGAGAACTAGGATCCATCTTTTGGATTTACGACTTACTAACTAAATTTCAAGTAGAAAATAGCACTTGAGAGGAAAAGTAACTTAACTCAAATTGCTGTTCTGAGTATAATAGTCCTTCAAGCAGACATTGTGTAGGATTTGTTTGGAGTTTTTTTTTTTTTAGCACACTTTGCTATTTAGCTCTTTGGATTAAGTTCACCTGTACAATGGTATGTTATTTTTTTAATTTGTCCTGCAGTGGCATTTTCAGGCTTCAGTAAGACAGAGGTCTTTTTAATAAGAGATGCTGTACAAACACATTGTAAAAGAAAATTCAAGCCCTGGAGAGTTCATAGACTTAGGAGACAGCAAATGAAAGATAGCAAGGGAAATAATGGCAGAGAGGTATAAAGCAGCTTTCCAAGGTTACAGAGCAGAGGAGCAGTGGGTATGGGCACAGGAATAAGACAAGTGCCCTGTCTAGGAAGTTATAATGTTTTCTTTAGAAAACAGACTAGATTAATTATGCTCTTGGTAGTATAATAGTCTTTTCTCATAGTGTCTTAAACTGATGTTATTAAAGACTGTTTTGTGAGTAGCAGTGGAACTGCTCTGACAATCTTATTGAGACAAGCTGGAGAGTATGAAGCATAGAGTGGGATCATTAGCTTCTTTTGCTTTTCTGAATGTGAGTGGTCTTATGTACTCTCATATTCATTTTGAACGTTATTGGGATAGCTGTTTGCCAGGCATAAGCCAGCACAACATTACTGATGATTATTTTTTCTGAGAACTGTTCTCAGATATTAGTTGAGAATCTTGCTTTGTGTTGATTTCAGTCTTGTGATGTTTAGCATTTATAATGTGATAGTTTAGTGTGCATTTTTACATGTATGAGATACCTATTGGTGACTTTGCTTTGTTAATGTTTAGGCCTTAAATACCAGATATTAAGTAAGCTTCAAGATTTCTGTTGGTACATAAATTGTCTTCCTTATTTTTAACATAATTCAACAAAATCTTCATCTACTTTTGTATATGATCTGCTGGGATCTGGAATTCCATTCCATCCCCAGACTTTTCATATCCCAAGCCTCATCAACATCCATTCCACAATTTCAGACACAGATAGAAAATTTACAATTACTGAAGAACTGAAAAGTAGCCCAGCAATCTTTCACATTTAATTAGAGCAGTCCCTGCAGAATGCCCCCTGAGATTATGAAAATCCCATATGCTGGAAACCTCATGAAATTTGTTTTCCTATTAAACTAGCACCTTTCAAACAAGCTGAGTATTGATCTGATTGCTAAAAGATGGCAAGGTCTTCAATGTAAGAAATACAAAGATTTAGAATAAATGAGGATCAGTCACTTTCCATTTTATATCACCATTAGTAGATTCTACCAGAGATCTAATGGATTGCAGGCTTTTTCTCAGCTAGTGTGGGAGTTTCATGTGCTTTTCCCCTCTGAAATATAATTCAGTATGAACTATGATATTCAATAGACAGAAACTCCACTTGGAGATCAGTTGCTTGCACTTTTTAAAGAAAAAAGATTTTATCAAAAAGAATGTCAAAAGCAATTTCATGAAAAACCCCCAGATCTGTAATTAATTGCAGCATTTGCAGGCAATGTTTTGTACAAGGAATAGTGACTATTCAATACTATTTATTTAAAACTGGTTAATGAGGTTTGCAAAAGCAGGAATAGACTGAAAAATGCAAACTAGAATAATGAATATACTTTGATTATATTTTCTTATTGACTCTCATCAGCCTTTGAGTATAATGCTACATGTGATTCTCTTTTATGATAAGGGTGGTGACACAGCTTCTCTGAAAAATGCTCTCTTACTAGTAGAAAGGAGCTAACACCTCTCTGAAACAGCAGTGGTACTGGTATATGCACACATTCATGATGGTTTATTATTCTGTGTAGAACACATATATTTAAATATACCTGTGAGAAGCCAGACCTGGGAGTGAGAAAAAACATTCTTAGACTTTCTGAGCTTCCTAATCAGGAAGGTAACTTTACCAGTCTCTGTCATTACTACATGCTGCTGAGCAGGCTCTTATGAGAAAAGTTTTCTATGTATTTGTCTGTATAGACTATTTTAACAAGAAGGTAGTAACTATATCTTTTTGGTTCTGTTCCATGATAATTTTACAAGTGTTAACTGGAGTAAAAAATTTCTTGTCATGCTGCTTTCTTGAGTATTCATGTGCACAGGTTGTATATAGAGAAAAAGAAAGTAAAAGTAGTAATATTTTTATGACTTTAAACCTCATTCAAAGCAAGACTGGCTGAAGAGTAAGAAACAGGATCTCCAGCAGCAGTGCAGGACACAGTGCAGTGCTGAAGCTTTGCAAGGTTGGCTTGTTTATGGTCTGTACCTAGCCTGGCCTGTGCTGTTTGAATGGGAGTCCTAAGAGAATTCTGAACAGCCAGGTGTGGGATGCATTTTAGATAAATATTTTGAACAGTGGATATCTCTTCTGGAAATGGAACACTCTTAAACATCTCTGAAGAAATAATTTTGTAGTCTTGAAAATTTTTGAGGTTTTGTGCAAGGTTTGATTAAGAACAGACATTTCCAGATTAACAGATTTCTGTTAATCAGCTGCAAGCCTTCATAAATTCTTATTTTATTGTCATATTAAGAGGCATGACTCTGACCTGGACTTTTTTGCAGCTGTTCACAAACATTTTTTGCAGCATTTGTTCTTTCCCAAAACATGGTGTTCTACAATGGGAAACCAAAAACCTACTTTATTCTCTACCACTATGTGATCTTTCCTCTGCATTTCATTTCTAAAAATTGCTGCTCTTAAGAAATGTGTATATATATTCTGGGAGGGAGACTCCAAAGCTGCATAATTATATATGGCTAGAGTTTTTGGTGGTGTTTTTCTTTTTTCTTTTTTTTTTAATTGTACTTGCAATCCTCCAGATAGCTTTGAGTGCAGTGTCAAATAAACCAAGACATGGATAGCTGAAGAACCATGAAAGAGTGTTTTTTTCTTTGCATAGGTCATACAACTGTAAAAAGAGGAGAAAAGTGAGGTTTTTTTCCTTAAATTACTAAATAGAAGCATGGCTTCAACTTCAAAAACAAGGTATTTTCCAGTATTGCCACAGACTGCTATTTGATTGTGTCTGAAAATGAAGTCGTCTTGTATTGACCTGCAGGATTACTTATGTTTGAGCACAATTCTAAAAATTATGGTGCTATTTCACATAGATTTTTTTTCTTTTTGAATCTTCACAGAATATGCAAAGTCTATAACAAAGTATTTTAGAGCTTGGCTTTGTTACAGATCAAAGTCTTTTCCCATATTTGCCACTAAAAGACAATATTATTGGTATCTGGATATTTTCAAGTGGTTAGAAAGTTATGCTGATCTTTTTTTTATAAACTTTAAATTTTCACCCTAGTATAAAGAAATAATTTTTGAATTAGTGTGCAAAGTATCCTGTCTAAAGAGTAGATGAAATAACTCAAGCTTTTAGTAACCTTTAACTTTTTTATACACCTCTCCCATACCCAGGATGCCTTTGAGATAATGGCTGAAAATTATGAGTTCAAAGAAAATGAAATATTCTGCCTGGAATTTCTGAGAGCAGCTTCTCTGCTGAAATTTCTTCCATTTCCAGTAACCAGAATGAAAGATATACAAGGGTTGCCCTGCGTGGGAGGCCAAGTCAGAGATGTCATTGAGGTAAAATACCTCTGAATTATCTGCCAATTGTTTCTTTAACAGATGTACTTTTAGAGGTCACAGAGTGCAGCATTGATCTGTGTGTATTTACACAGCCTTCAGTATTTCCTGTAGTAACATTATATTACCATTGTTACTAAGAATATAATGTTTTCTGGAAACCTTTTGTAGTATCATAAGGTTCTGTCATGAAATCACTGCTCTTAGGGATACAGGTAATTAATGAATAAAGAAAAATTAAGAAGTAATGCAATGTTGTCTTTGCATATATTTTGAAAGGCTCACTCTGATTTGGATATGACAGGTTAACTGTTAATAGTTTGTCAATGTGCCTTCTACACTTGGTAACATCACTTTGCTCACCTGAATACTTTATTAGAAATACTATTTTTGCCAAACTAGTAAATATTTTAGTGCTTTAATGTTAAATCCTACCTTGCTATGACTTATAGCAGAGCCTTTTATCTAGGTGATGGGTGAACTTTACATTCTCACTGGAGCTTTGAGTATTCCTTGCTTTTTTTTTTTGTTAATTTTTAGCCTTTGCAGGACCCCATGTCTCTGGTGCTGTTATTCTAGCAGGCAGCTGGTCGGGGGTCTCAGCTGTCTAGAGAGGTCATTGCTGAGTGTTGTGATTCACTCCATCAGTTAAGAACATAACCCTCAAAGTGCTCTTTTTACCTGCTACCTAGGGACTGGGAATTCAATTACGATCCCACAGAAAAGAGGATGATTTGGGGGGTTTACTGGAGGGAGGTTTTTTGTTCCTTAGTTTTTATCAGAAAGACTGAAGGAGCTGTATACTTAAGAAAAAAGGTATCTGTTCTTATAATGCTCTTACTACTAAGAAAGTAAACTCAATGAAATAATAAAATCTAATTTTCTGGGCAACTCATTGGTAGCTTATGATAAAGAACTAGTTTCTAGCTATGTATTTATGAGTAAATAAGTACTGTGAAATGTATTCCATGGTCCCAGTTTGTTCTTCATTCTAAAGTAAATTTATGAGTAAATAAGTACTGTGAAATTTATTCTGTGGTTCCAGTTTCTACTTAATCCTTCAGTAATTTTCTGTCTCAAAAAGGATTGCAGACTAGAATTAAACAATATACTCACTGAGGATGTTGTCCATGTTTTTACAGGTTGATAACTTTCTCTTAGATTATTTTACTAAATTTTACCATAATCTTGATATTTTTTAAAATAGTAATGTTTTTCTTTGTTTAGGAGATTATTGAAGAAGGAGAGAGTTCTAGAGCTTTAGAAGTGTTAAATGATGAAAGATACAAATCATTTAAGGTAAATCTTTTGGGGTTTGTTGCTCTTGTGTAAATATTGCATATATTTTCTTCTTTTTAGTAGAGCTTAGATATAACTGTCAATTTTATTATAAAGGAACATCTGATATCAAGTATAAAGAAAGGAAGGTCTTGAATAAAGAGTAAGGGAGAGAGAGAAACTGTGATAGAGTAAGGAATAATGATAAACCCAGTTACATTTCTAATTAATTTGATGCATACACTAGTTGTCTATCCCAATAATAATTAAGTCTCTCGGAATCATTCTAAATCCACTAATAGACTCTCTTGAAAATCTTTTAGCACTAGCAAAAACATTAAAAGATAATAATCTGAGTATTTTAAAAAAATCACATTCTTTCATAGACACCCATGATTCAGTCAAAGAATAGGTAATTTCATACATTATATAAAAAAAAGTAGGATAATTCCAATTTAATATTATCCAAGATTTTGATTTTTCTCTTTTCTTTATCTTAATTATTTCCAAGGAATTAATATCTTTAGAAAAAAAAATAAAGCTAGCATGGTTGGATTTCAGAGGTTGTAGATTCAATGGAAAACAGCAGTTATTCATATCTTACACAGCTACTCGTTGAATTTGATAAAACTACAAAGAAACTATTGAGAGCTTCAGTATTGATAAACTGAACACAAAGAACAAACTTTAGGGCAAACATGAAAGTTTTCCCTCTTGCTTTCATGTCACTGTTCATCTGAGATATTGATCTACTGAATAATGATTACAATTGTGACATTTTTGCTTTACATCCTTTCTTGGGGAATAAGTTAATACACAAAATTACTTTGGAATAATTGGAATGTAACCACAGTAAAACTTCAGAGATCGATAGATTTGGGCTTCTGCTTCTTCTGTGTTGTTTTTTTTCCTCTTTTTTTTTTTTTTTTTTGATTTCCAGGGGGCAAACCAATTAAATCTGTACTCCAAATAAGACATATAGGAATTTAGCTTAGCTCATGTGAGGACTAAAGAATTGTAAGAGTGTTTATAATGTGCAAGCAAATAAAAAGTACTATATGTACTTGAAATTCCCATTTTGGAAAAAAATATTGGCCATAACTGCCAAATGTGTTTTATAGAATGCAATATAATAGTAGATTAGTTATCTTTTATGTACTTACCCTCTGTTTCTATGCACCCTCGAGACCCATTGCCCTCGGTGTAGAATTTCAAGAGCCATAGGGTTCCTACTGACCCCACCTCTTGGGAGTGCTGACACCCCATGTGTACAACTGAGAGCTGGTAGCGTATATAGGACAAAACAATAATGTCAGCCAAATTAGGAAGATAGTTCTGACACATATCTTGTGCTATGAAGTCAGTTTAGGAATCCAGTTACTTAACATTGTTAAAATAAATGACTACTATCCTTGTTTCAAACTTTAGTTGAAAGTGTACATTTGGGTAAATGCCATAAAGATGCCAAGTCTACTACTGTATTATTTACATTTCACTTTAATGAGAACTGTTCATGTATAAAGGAAATTTGTCTGTTCAACATAACCATGCAAAGAAAGGAAGATGAATCTCTGTTTGTATTACACTATTTATTTTCAGTGAAAGATAAACCCCGCCCCAGTATTTTCCCTGTGAAACCTCATTGTTAGCTACTTATTGTTAATTCATTGCTTCTTTGGAAAACAACACTGAAATGTGTATATATGTGACCTTAGCAATTTACTTCAGTCTTTGGAGTGGGAGTGAAGACATCTGAGAAATGGTTCAGAATGGGTTTACGAACTCTGAAAGACGTAAGAGATGACAAGACCCTGAGGCTGTCAAAAATGCAGAAAGCAGGTAAGGTGAAAGTCTTATAAAAACTCAGTGCTCTAAAAACTTAATAACAGAATCAGAGGAGGAGACAAAACTCATTTATACATCTATTTTTTTGCTTCAGTGTAAATATCAAGTTATTAAGTTAAAATGATATTTGGGCTAACAGAGATCAAAATTAAAAATGATATCATTCAAAACACATGGATATGCCTATTTTTTAATTGCTTGCACAGATACCCAGTGAAATCTAGTCTTATACACAAAACTATTAATAGGTCATTATTGCATAGGTCGTGAAAAATTTACATTAGGAAAACCCAAAGCTACTTTTCAGTGGTGACCTGTTTCCTTCAAGGCAACCTTACTTTAGTGATAAATCAAGATCTATAATAAGGTACTCATAAAATTACTTCCATAATCCTAGCATGTCTTAACTTTAAAGTCTTAAATGTGGTCAGTTGAATACTGCTGCATCCCTGGAGATTTTTTGTGTGTGCGCTGTTTCCCTAAATAAAGGACCTTATTTAAACAAAGGAATCAGTTATTAAGAAAAGGAGTTTATATAACACGATATTAAAATAATGTAAATTTATTTTTGCATTGAACCTGTATGTTTTACACCACCTCAGAACCCTGTGGATCAGCTTGCCCATTTTCACGATCCTTTGACCTTTTGTTGTTTTACTTATCACATCCAAATGTGAAGCAAGCTGCAGGATTGGGCTCTTTTTGGTACAAGCTGTGTTATCAGAAATAAAGATAGCTTAGATATTCCATGAACCTGTGAGCTCAGCAGTTGGGTACAGCTCCATCATTTCCTGAAGAACATGTTTTAAAACAGTACATCCAGAAATGTCTTTCATGGGAGCTGGTGGGGAAGTCAGAGTAATTTATAAATATTCAAGTTCTCAGCAAGTAGAGCAATTATCCTGATTGCTATGCTGATTATAAAGACAAATATATATATAACTATAAGGACAAAGATGAGGGAAGGAAGAGGCTGTCTTGCCTGCAATCTCCCACACCCAAGGCAGGAATCCAGGAACGATGGGGAGGAAGGAAAAAACTCCTGAAGATGCTGGATCAAAATATGATTCTACCCACAAGATGTCCTGAAACAAGCCTGTAGTTTGTGTGTTTGTTAATTCTTGTCATTAGATAGGCTTCCATTGCCCATGATATGAGTTGTGTCGTTTAACTTCTTGGTTAGAAGTGGTAAGAGGTGACTATTTCACACGGGGCTTACATAATACTGTGTAGATTTTGACAGTTCCACAGAGTGTTTCAGCATCTTTTTGCCTTTGATTTTCAGGGTTTCTGTACTATGAGGACCTTGTTAGCTGTGTATCTAAGGCAGAAGCAGATGCAGTAAGCTTGATTGTCAAGAAGACTGTGGATACATTTCTACCAGATGCCTTAGTTACCATAACTGGTGGTTTCAGGAGGTGAGTGAAAACAAGTGAGGTCACTTGGCTGTTTTATTCAGGTGTGGACAAAATGATGACAGTGTCTTAGACAAATCAGAGAAGCTTAGTGGAAAAGTGTCAGAGTTTTATTTTCAGTGGTTGTGTTTTGTTTTTTTTTTTTTTTGTAGTTTGTTTGTGTGTCTGTTTGTTTTTTTTCCTCTCCAAACAAGAAAGCAATCTTGTGACTTTCCCTGATTCCTGTGTTTTCTTACTGTAGATAGTTGGTTTGTTACAACAAAAGTCTATCTAAGAATAGCTTGCTGGAAAAATGATGTTTAGATCACATACTGTACTTGAGCATATTTTTTTTCTCTTTTAGTGGATCTGAATTCCCAAGGCTGAGACTATTGTAAAACTATGCTTGACAGAAACATACAATAGCTTCAAGGCAGCCTTAGTGTTTATGATTTTTTTAAAGAAAATTTAGTCACATGAGATTGAAATGTATTAAGGCAGAGTTTGTAGTGTTATAATTTAGAGAAAACACTAACTAAACTGCACATACAGTAACCACTTTATAGATAGAGTGATCTCAGAATTTATTTCCTTGGTGATTTTTGTTTGTAAATCTTGCTCTGTAAAACCAAACCTGAAACTGTTGCTCCGGAAATACACCATTCATTCTTTCAGCACTTAAGGGCTTTCCTAAAGCTGCACAGCATACTACTGAGACTGGGAATAGCCTTCAGAAGTACTGGGTTCCTTGGTCTGTACACAGTCCCCCATTTTATTGCCTTTTATAGTATGTATCATACTCATAAAACAAAAAAACCTTAGTCTGCACCTTCAATCTCCTGATGCTTAATTTTTTATTTTGTGAAACTTTAACAGTTTTGTTATAAAAATGAATTTCAAAAATACTTTAAATATTTTCTTAGAACTCAAAATACATGGTTCTATCACTCTTTTATGCAACTAAAACAGATCCAAAAACGAAAGAAAAGTGTAAATAGTTACTGTATTGTGATTTATTATTGTGAACCTAGATATGCCTTGCTCCAGTGTGAAATTAAGATCTTTTATGATTTGTAACTACTATAAATGAGGATTGTGATGAGTGTATTTTATCACCTTTGTGCCACCCTATGGTATTTATAATTATTCCTTCTGTGTCCCATATTTGTTGTATAATGGATGTGACCACCGCTACGTAATTTCTATAAAACAATGTGATCAATAAGAAATAACTGATTAACACATGTCTAAATAGGTCAAAGAGTTGCAGGGACACAACTGTTACCACACTGCAAATTCCCAGTTTCTTCTGCTGTGATGTATTTATGAGCTTTTTTTGGCAGAATTGCTTTTTGCAAAGTTTGTATCTTACTCTTCGGATTTAATCACATAATTTTGCTTGTTATTTTGGGGGGGGATATGATAGTTACCTGTTATATTTTTCTTGGAGAATAAGCTCTTGTATCTCTAAATGGGTGTGTCAAACCAGAAGATAAATTAAGTATCTAATGGTGCCTTCAGTGAGTAATCCTGTGTATTAATTATGTGCCTTTAAAAATACAGAGAATAGTTTCAAAATGTCAGTCTTAAGTTATATTTTACTGGTCCATGGAAAACAAGTGCTGCAATTAGAAAACTTAATTAAATGGATTGACATACCATTATTAGGCATCTATATTTTAATTACTGAACTGCAATAGAGTTGCTTAGATCTGAGTTTTTTGCCTGTCTCATATAGTGGCAGTATTCATCAGCATGAAGTATGTGTAAGCTCACCAGCTCATAGTTTTCAATTAACAAATTATTATTTGTTCCTTTCATCATTATGTAAATATTTTAATAAAAGAAGCAGGCAATTTGTATTAATCAAACAACTTGACTTTATTTCCTTATACTACACTACTAACATAAAAGAAAAATTTGTTAATTGAAAACTTAGGATTGCTCTGAATTATCTACTAATTCCCCAGGACCCAGATTTGTCTTGTTTTGTATACTTGTTCTGTAACTTGCAAAATATAAGCAGCCGAGCATGTTTCTCCAGGTTAGACTGAGACTTGAAAGTCAGGAGTCGCTTAAACTGACTAGGTGGAAGAATTGGATGAATTACAAAGAACAGAACATCCATTAGTCATCTTCAGTCATGGAGATTCAATATAATAGAGATGAACTACAGGAAAGTTACATTCTTTTTGACAAACATTAAACATACACATGGCTGGATATATTAAGTGACTTACTAGACTTTTTCTACTATTGTGGAAATTCCTGAAATCAGATGTTGCAGTATTCCTTTTAATCAAAATTAGGAACTATAGTATAAAATTCAAGTAAATAATTACTTTTTTTAAAGACCAGAAAACTTGTTCTTGGACTTTTCTTTGATTTGAATTTCACCTTTAGTCTTCTGTATTGCTTCTTGTAGTAGTCTTAATGCTGCTTGGTGTTTATGACAGCCATAATTGTGAATATTGGTAGATGAACCATGTTTTGGGTATAAGTGAAGGAGCAGTTTGAAGGATTAAGAACAAACACAGGAGAAGCCACTAGCTAAAGTACAAAAGCCTCAGGGCATTGATCCCTCAGTAATCAAATTAGAAGCACGAGTTGGGGAATAGACTTGGCTGGCAGCTGTATATTAGAGAGCAACAGGAAAACAAAGAGAAGGATTGAAAACAGACAGTGAAAATTGTGGAGTCTTAAAAAGAAGAGAGGTCTATTTTGAGCACAGGTTTAGCTCATAATCTGGAAACTGTTAGGGCACT
The DNA here is from genome assembly GCA_013399015.1 of Galbula dea. Classification (NCBI taxonomy): domain Eukaryota; kingdom Metazoa; phylum Chordata; class Aves; order Piciformes; family Galbulidae; genus Galbula; species Galbula dea. Next base: position 173,597 of record VWZX01005818.1, read on the forward strand.
GATCATTCCTTGTATCAAGGAAGCAGGATTAATCCAGTAGTTACCCGTTTCCAGACATGTAGCACTGGAGGCTACTGTTTGTGTACTTCTAATTCTGAATGGTGGAAGATTTAGGAGGAAAATAGGCCACAGACAGAAAATGAAAATCCAATTATTACTTTGGATCTATGTGGTTTAATCAAAATGCCAGACCTACAAGTTGTTAGAGTAAGGCATGAGTTAGAAAAGCTGATGCTATCTTATTGAGAACATACCGAGATGTGCTTCTCTGGCCAGTTGTGTAGAATTTATTTCTTCTTTTACTCTAACATTCTTTAGTTTCATCCTAGCCCCCAAATTACCTCTTTTACCTCTTCTCAAGGGTTATATTACTGAAACAGGCTTCAGTGTCTATTTCTTTATGATTCTTTCATCTCTGTTTGTCTTCACAAAATAATAGCTCATAAAACATCTCTAATCAGAAATAATTTCCAGTGGTTTTTGGATGGAAGTGGTAATAGTGTGTTTGGTTGAAGGCAACCCTCTTTTCTGCTATCTGAACACATGAAGGAATATAAAGGCTTAAAAGTAAGTGAAATTAAGAGTTGTGATGGCAACCTTTCAATATCTTCCTAATTTGAAATAATTCAGGAGCAGAAATGAATAAATTAATGAAGTGTCAATGAGTTTATCCTTTGTTACTCCCCTAAGGAAACAAGTAGCTAACTGCCTGCAAAACATACTCCTTGAGTTTCAGTTGAGGTACAGTTTCATATGAGAGATTGAGAGAATTTTTTTTTTGTCTTTTAAAGCCTTTTTCTGACACTTAGCTAGGTCATTTTGAAACAGAAACTACAGTTATTCACGAATTAGTTTTCAGTTTTCTTATGTTCCATTTAGCATACTCATAGTTGTGGTTAGCTCTGCTGCAGGCAGGGTTGTATCACAATTGTATGAACACATAGTTACTATATCATCGATAGGCACTTATTTTTTAGATATTACCTAGGCATCCTATTGGTATTGCAATTTCAGTTCTGGCTTTCTTAAATGAGATTTACCTAAGCACACTTTTGTTAGCTTTTCCCATCTTTGCCATGAGATAGAGTGAAGTAGACTATGGAGACACTCTGCTTTCATATTGCAGTACTTAAGAAGGTGTCCAAATATCTTCTTGCCTGAATTTTATATTACCTTTTAGAAATAGGGGTTTGAGGCTCTGTAACATTTGAAGATAAGGATCGCTAATAGAAGAGAAATGAAGAGAGAAAAGGACAGGGTCAGAGTGTTTGTCAGGCATCACTGCCATGCTTTTGTATATTACAATGCAAAAGTTTCTTTCCTGTGTGCAGTGACATTTCCTACAAAGCAACGGAATGCATAAAGTGACATGGGACAAGGCTTTCCTGTTGTATTTCAAGAAAATCATTTAAAGATATCCCCCTTTGAGTCTCAGAGACAAAGTAAAATGAAATAGTTGGGACAAAATCCCACTACTTCACCGGCTTACACACTGATGAACACCTGATGTTATTGTGACACACTCATTTCAGAAATGAGGCTTCTATAAAGCACCTGGAATTACAATTATCTGACTCTATTGATGTGGTCATAAATGAGAGAATATGAGATTGAACATATGAAGAATATTACACTTCCCAAGCTCTTGGTGTATACTCAAGACTTTGTGGTTTATTTAACTGAGCTAGTCATATGGTCTCTAACTGAAATGTTTGATAAATCCTAATATAAAGCTCTATTTGACCTTTCCATATTGGATACTTCTCATAAAAGTATTTCTTAGCAGACTGTAGAGGTTCTAAAATGACAACTCTAAATCTTTCTTAGGTTCCGAGAATGAAATCTGTTTGAATTCCTATTACACAAGTTGTTTCCTTTTAGCTCAGATCTAGGATTAAAAGAGTACCAGACTTCAAACTAATAAAATTAATTAATAAAAAGTTTCATTAAGTTTTTAGACAAACTGCTAAGCAGAGGTTCCTTATTCTACTCACACCTAGTTGTTATAGTGTATCTTTGCATTTACGCTATTCTTAGATTTAGTTATTTCTGTGTTGCTTTTTTACCCCAAACTACAAGATATAATGAGAAAAGATGTAAGCTGTACTCAGCTACTCAAATCCAAGTATTATAATTTCTGCTTACTTTCTTCCATTGCTGTTATAAGAAGTATATTTTTTATCTGCTGTTACTTCACAGAATCACAGGATCACAGAATGTTAGGAGTTGGAAGGGACCTCGAAACATCATCTAGGTGTTATCTTAAAAATAGATTATCTTTAGATTATCTTTACAGTTCACATAAGTGTTCTTTTTATATGATATCTCATATTCAATGTTAAGATGAAAACCAATGTGCAATTAATAGAAAAATACAAGAATTTCTAGTAAAGATGCAACTTATTCTAGAATAATAACAAAATTAAGATTCACAGGACTCTAACTGGTTTTGACCTTAAATTGCAAGTAGGTTGCCTTTTCCTGTAAAAAAATATTTTAAGAGTGCGTAAGACAAAGTTGCCAGATGAGCTGGGGCTGATAACTATATAGATCAATTTGGCTGTTATCAGAGGCAGAAATGTCCTTTACAGAGAAACCTGCTGATAGATGGTAAGATACAGAAGTTTACAAATAGCAACAATAAAATAGAATTAAGTCAGAATAAGCAAGAAACTTACTGTGAGCAGATAATTTGTGTATGTATATGTGTATGCAGTAGTAACAGAGATGTGTATAAAGACTCTCTGTATATGAAGAAAGAATGGAATAGAGCTGATAATGGTATTCAAATAATTTTTCTCCATTTCCTTTTTTTTCTGATTTGCCTTTTAAGGTCACGTTCAATCATTTTAGGTACATAAGGGTCAGCCATTTGACAATTTTGGGCTTCTGAATTGTATGGAAATATTTTTTAGAATGCTTGCTACTGCATAAAACCAAAATGTTAATGGCTTCACTCAGTCAAATTAAATTTTAATGGCCATGGTTTATTTTTTCTTTTATCCTGTTCATATCCTTTAAGTAGCATTAAATTTGATTCAGTTGTCTTCTACTATAAGAGCTGACCTGAATAGCCTTTTCAATTAGCCTTTTAGATGAAGTAGATCTGATACATTTTAAATAAATAAAGGTCTCTTTTTATTGGTTAAATGCTGATGTTCACAGCTTATTTAATCCATTTATCGAGATGCAATGTTGAAAAAACAACAGTTTCTTTGTGCAATGCTGGTGAATAATATGTAGAGATGAGACAAAATCACAGCAACTTTGTTTTATAAATGAATGAAATTTAAGGAAGAGGAGTTCAAAAACATATATTTAAGGTTTTAAGAAAGATGCATGATTGAGAAATGAGAAAAATTATTTACCAAGAAGTTACACATTGAAAACATTTTAGGAAATAGTGAGAAAAATAGTGAGCTAACAATGCAAATTCCTCTCCTAAATTTATTCTGACATCTTGCAAATGATCTAATCTTTAAACAGTAGATGAATGTCCCATGCTGTTCATTCTGTATTAATATTATATATCTGAATTTAATCTTTCCATGGATTCTTTTAGTGCTTACAATGCTTACAATATGCCTTTCATTATACAAAAAAGTTAGAAATCTACCATAGTTTGTTTAAAAGCATCTTTCAGTCTTCCATAATTCTGTTTGATGTTTGTTCTCTTTTTTGGATGACAGTTTCTCAAAACCTTCACTATATAATAGTCAGCATACTGTGATAAACCTTCACTGTGTGTGGGGGCAGGCATGGAGAAAGAGACTTCTGAGTTTAATGCTCAGCATGGGACACAACAAAAGCAATTTGGCATGTCTGTTATGTAGAAGAACTGGGATGAGGATGATTTGGACAGTAGATGTGTCTCTTCTCATGGCTTTGGTTACAAAAGTGCAAGATAATGGTATTGTCACTAGCTAGAGAAAATTTTGGCACTGACTTCAGTTTTGCTGTTTTAGTTGCTTGTATGAGTGTCAGATTATAAACCTGCCCACAAGTAACTTGCTTTTTCCTGATATAAAGTTCTAGCTCTGAAACTAGTACAAGTCTATCATGATGGCTGGCTCATTAGAGTAACCTAAGTGGAAAGAAGCTGTGACAGCTATCAGTATGAATAACAGTCCTCTCAGCTCCAAACTTCAGCAGTTTGTGCAGTGGCACTCTTTAAGATAATATGCCTATTAGAATTCCCAAACGTTAAAACAAATTTTGCATTATTTACCCTATTTTCTAGACTAGTTTGCCGAAGTGGATATTTTGAAAAGTTATAAAAGGGGGCTACAAAGCAACTATGCATAACAGAGGCAGTGCTGGTTACTATTAGTGTTATGAAAATTGTTAATTACTAAGTTTTGAAGGGGGAATGCTCTGGCTCTCCTTGAACATGATTCTCCCAACTACACGATTCTTCCAATATACAAATCCATAATTTTGTGATGAGCGTAAAACACATATTTAATAAGATCACAAAAGATCTTCTGCACAGGACATAGGCATTGATACTGACACAATTTGAATAGGATACAATTTCATCCAAAAAAATCACATCAAGTTCAGTGGCCTTGGGCCTTATTGTAATGCAATCTAGGGATGGACCAGAGAGGCAGGCTGCAAGATACAGAGCTGGTACTTATATTGATTTATCACTATAATTTTTGTAAGACGGAAATTCTGCTTCCTACACTAAGGGTGAGCTATTGCTTTTCAAATATTTTGGTAATTTGGGATTTGTATGATATGTCATATGGGGATAAAAGCTGTTCTGATTAAAAAGAAGCTGTACAAATAATTGATACCTAGCATTATCATGTACAGAGATGTATTCACACACTGAACGACCTTCATTTTCAAAATCTGTAGAAAGCGTAACAAAGAATTCTTTACAGGAAAATCTCAGGCAAGATCAATGATGATAACCTCTGTTATATGTGCTGTAGTTAATTTGAAGTACATAAAATAGGGCTTAGGCAGTTTGCAGATTTTTTTTTTGTGCTACTGATACTAGATGTAATAGGAATATGATAAAAAGCAGATTAATATCTATTTCTCAGGAAGTTTTGAATTTTGCCATATGCTTCACTGCGTAAGAAGGTCTAAATTCAGTGAAGATTTCATTAATGCTTTTTTGAATTTTGTTTTAGCAGCTTTTCAGTAATGTGTTTTGGGGTTTTTTTTTTAATTATTTTAAAAAACTTTTTATTATGTATATTACTGTTTGGGAAGAGGTTTGAGGAAAGAAGATGCTGATAATGCGACTATTGCAAGCCAAAACATATCAACAATGTTATAGAACAGTTCTATACCCAGAAACTAAGATGGTGAATGAAGTAGGTCATGCATTTATATTTAGGGTTAGTCGGAAAATATCTGCCAAAATATTTATAAGTGTTATTTTTTTTCATTGAAGAACTGGACACAAAAGTCATTCTGTGGCCTGGTAGAAGATGTAATTCAAGTGATTTTTACTTCTTTAGAGAAATGGGTTCTTCAGTCAGAGTTTCTTTTTCATGATGAGCCTCATCTACAGAAGTTTCATTGTATATTGTGTCATTTTACCTAAAGACAGGGGCTTGTGCATTATGGAAGAGGTAGTAGAGGCACAGAAACCTCTGAAGTGTTACAATGCCTTTTTGATATCGTTGAAATATTTTGATTTAGAAATTGAAATGACAACTTGTATTAAAACATTTCTTTCTCATTTATATTTCACAGTCCACAAAAATCCTTCTGCTTTCTCTCATTTTCCTGACCAACTCTGCCAAATCCTCTTTGTAAATAATAGACTGAGTGATTTGGGAGAAATATACAATAAAGTATCAACTATAATTATTACTCAGACTGTGTAGCAAAATCAAGCACCAGCAATCTTTTCCAGTTCCTAGTGATTTTTTTTAATGGTTGGGGGGTTTTTTTGCCTTTTTATATGGATATTCCATGGAGGCATCATATTTTGAAGTACTGCTCTGAAAAGTCAAAATAATCAGGGTGTCTCATAAACATTTGACATGAGAGCTAATATCATGCATTGATTTCTGAAATGCTCACCCAGTGAATTTTAACAGATAGATTTTACTACTCAGGCCAGGAAGTATGTTGAAGTAGGATATTTAAAATATACCACTTGGAAAGTATTTGCTGTGAATGGATGAGCATTAAAGGTTTTACAGGCTGTCTCAAAAATAAATAGCTATAGAATAAAATCTATTTATGGTAGTACATAAAACTGGTAAGTAAAAATTTTCTGGAAGTTATAGAGCATAAGGTAGAGGGAGGACTGTTAGGATAGTGGAATATATTCAAGGAAAGAAGAAGTAGCAAGATAAAAAAAAAGAGAGACAGGAGATTTCAGATAAGGTGATAAGATAAAAGAAAAACATAAAGAACAGGAGGTTAAATCAAAGACATATATGACATCGATGAGATAGGGATGTATAGTTCATTAGATAGTTCTGTTCCTTAGATTTTATCTATAAAATCATTTAATTGGGGTTCAGCTGCTACAAAGAAGATGCTTTACAGAATACAGGGCACTCAGGGTAGGAATGGAATGAAGAGAGACAGATAGTAACATTGTCTTTAACACAGAGAGACCTGCACAAAAAGTGGTATTCTTGTCTAAAGCCAAATTAAATCAAAACTCTGCATAAAGGCAAACTGAAACAAAGCTCTGCCAGCAGCGTTAGGCTGATTTCCCAGCAATAAAATCAACAATACAGTAGCATTAATGGGCCAAGGATAGGGTATGATTATGGTTAAGAGATTTAATTAATGTGTTAAGAAAGAATAGTGCTAATGATGCTTAGCTGGATTTCCACTAGCTTTCTGTTGGACGTTTGGTGCACCAGAAAACAAGTGTCCATTTCTTGGTTTTGTTTCAGACAATTGTACTTAAGCATATCTTTACCTATGACCTCTGATGTCTGTCCCTTAGTAATTCAGGACAGAAGCAGAAATAATTCATTGCATTTTGTCTTTTTTGCAGTTGTCCTTTGAGAGTTTTCTGATGCCTCAAATGTTTTCAAGCATTCACAAGTATTCAAGTGTTTTCTTACTGTTCTATAGCAAGGCAAGTTTTTTTGTTAGTATGTTTTACTCCTAAGCGTATGAGGGCATCTATGCCAGAGATGAAATTATTCAGAAGGTTTTACTCTCTATTAGTGAGTGGTTACTAAGATTAACAATATTATTCTGTGGTTGACTGTCTGCAAAAGAGAGTTTGCAAGTTCCAATGCCAGACAGTTCAGGGTTTGCGTCAAATGCCTGTTGTTTACAGTCAAGAGACTGAAAACCAGTTCTAATTATAATAAGTAATATACTGCATCACTTTTAGCATGGTTTTATTCCTACAAAGCTGGCTTTAAAATGGGATATTTATAGCAGAGTTTACTCAATGATGATTTAACTCTTTAGCAGAAGTCAAAGTTTATTATAGGCTAGTTAGTTGCTGTAAAGATAGTTGATGACACAAGCAAAGAATTATGTTTTTCTGACAGATAATCCTGAAAAAAACTGCAAGCATGAGTGACCTTGTATTATGCTTAGAGCAACTAGGGGGTAGGTTTTGCAGAGCAAGAGCAAGAGTAGCCATAACATTTTAATTAAGTGTGACATGATCATGCTAGTGGTATGGGAAAATGATAATGTGGTGCTAACAGCTGGCTAAATTTTTGTTATTATATCAGCCAGACAGGACATTTTCTATATGTCAAATAACAAAGAAAAGACTAAGAAGGTTAAAAATAAGTAATGTAGCAAATGACTGAATTACAAGATATAGCCAAAAATAATAATTTTTGTTGCTTTCATTTGGGAATGGTGGAATTTATTATAGATAGTGGCTATGCTGTGGGAGAGTTGGATGGAAATGTTTCAGGCAATCTTTTGAAGAATAGAAAATCATAATCAAATAGCAGCAAAACCTAAGACGTATAAGTTAAAGTCATCAGCTATGATAGCTGTTCTATGGTACTACCAGGGGCTATCTTAAAGGAAAAAAAATCTCAACCATTAAAACCTTATGTATTGCTTCTTCTAATATACAAGTTTATAAAGTCATATTCATTGATTAAACTAATAACCTTATATTCTGTATGTTACATTAATGATCAAAGACTGCAGAAATGTTTCCTGTTATCTTGGCAGATATTAAACCTAGACACAGTTCTAATGGGTAAACACAGCAAACATTCCTGGTAATTTGATCCTGTTGAGAGGTTACTGTGTCCAGTTGCACCTAGTTTGTCTGCATTAGTAATATTATCTTCATTGAACGTTATTGCTTGTGAAATGTCTTGATACTATAGTATGCATTTGTCACACAGCAATGTAGGTTGAGAAAGTCAAGGTTATATTCAGAAAGAAGTCAGAAAAAGAGTTTAGAGAAATACGACAACTGGTTCTTTGAGACTCTCTGAAAATATATAGCTAGAGCTTTATGACATCTGGATAGGGGAAAAGGCCAAAGAGAACATTCAAAAGTTACATTCTCAAATAGACGACTTCTTATCATAGTTTGGGAATTAAGGAAGTTGGTTAATAATAATCAGAAAAGTTTTCAATTTAGGATTAAATCAACTAAGCCAACTTCATGGGCTCCTTAGACTGGTAGACAATCATGTCTTGAAACAGAGCAAGGGAATTTTGTAAATAACTGTAATAAAATTTCACTGTGGAGAGATATCCTTATGGTAGAAGGTTAATTTAATGTCAGGCTTGTCCACACTGTAAGAGGCTTTTCTGGTATACTTATATTTGTAGAATATGTTAGCAACCTTTCTCTGTGGAGATGCAGTGTTCCTTTGCCAGTATACTTTAAATTATTTTCTCAAATGGAATAACATATATTGGCCCAAAGGGTATAACTGGTTCAGCTCCAGGGAACTGCTGGCTGACTGAATTCACATGATGCAGCTATCTTGGCAAAACACTGCTGTAGGCCAAATAGACAAGTTTTGAATTGCAATTTATGTTTGAAAAGTGATGGCAAACCAGGCATAGTTGTATCCTAACTGTATCACATAATTCTGGTGTAAAATATGTTCATTTTAAGAGTAAGTATTATTTACTTTGTAAAAATCTAGTTTTCTAAATGTATCTCATAGGTCAAGAGTAAAGTCCTCTTCCCTTAGACAAAATTAGCAGATTACACAGTCTAATCTTGGTCTCAAAATAGAGCAATTTCATTTTATCTAGGTTATACTTCTGTAAAACTCCCAACACCCTAAATTGCAGTAGGGGTATGAAAGTGTAGTTATGGAAAAGTCATATGTCAGCCCAATCCTGGAGAAACATAACAGTTCACTCTAAAAATTTAAGTGAGTGAGCAATACCATTAAAACTAAACTGATTGTATATATGCTTGAAGTTTAAACGGTGCATAATTTTTCCAGGAGTACTTGAAGAAAACTTTAGTTTCATGGTAGAAAGGCTAGACTCAAACTCCCCATCCTGCAGCATTATGCTAGCAAGCACACAACTGTTTAATTTGAACTTAGCAGATATTCTATTATTTTATTCCATTACATTAAAGTAATTACAAAGAAAATAGAATTATATGTATTGCTACAAAATGCTAGAATGTTAAGCTTCATAAATCAACTTCATGTCTTTGAATCCCATGGGTTAGGTCTCTAGAGGGTAGCGAAGCCCAAGAGAGCCAGTTAATATTCAGGCACCAATTCCTTCAAGCTCAAGATTGGTGCATCTCTATGAATGAGAAATCAAACAAAGGAAGCAGGAGACCTGCATGGATGAACAAGGACCTTCTGGAAAAACTCAAATGGAAGAAGGAAATTTACAGAATGTGTGAAAAGGGACTGGCCACTTTGGAGAAATATAGGAACATTGCCAGAGTATGTAGGGATGCAATGAGGAAAGCTAAGGCCCTCTTGGAATTCAATCTGGCAAAGTGTGTGAAAGGCAACAAGAAGGGCTTCTTCAAATACTTCAGTAGGAAAAGGAAGGGTAGGGAAAATGTGGGCTCACTGCTGAATGAGGTGGGTGCTCTGGTGATGAAGGATACAGAGAAGGTGGAGCTATTGAATACCTTCTTTGCTAAGACCAGCTCTCAGGAGTCTCAGTCCCTGAGAGAGAGTCTGGAGGAAAGAAGACTCCCTTAGCTGAGTAGGATTGGGTGAGAGATCATCCAGGCAAGCTGGAAACCCACAAATCCATGGCCCCCAATGGGATATAGCCATGAGTGCTGAGGGAGTTGGCTGATATTGCTAAGCCACTCTCCATCATTTTTAAAGGTCATGGACAGCAGGAGGGGTGCCTGAGGACTGGAAGAAAGCCAGTGTCACTCCATTGTTTGAAAAGAGCTCCACCTCCATCCCTGGAAAGGTGACAGATCAGCTCATTCTGAAGGTCACCTCTAACCATGTGGAGGAAAAGATGATTATCAGAAGTAGTCAGCATGGATTCACGAAGGGGAAATTATGCTTGACCAATTTGATAGCCTTCTATGATTGTGGGACTAGCTGAGTAGCGTAGATGAGGGGAGAACAGTGGATGTTGTCTACCTGGACTTCAGAAAGGCCTTTGACACTATCTCTGATAACATCCTCATAAGAAGTGTGGGTTAGATGAATGGATAATGAGGTAGACTGAAAACTGGCTGAACAACAGAGCTCAGAGTATTGTGTTCAGTGGTACAATATCTAGTTGAAGGCCTGTAGCTAGCAGTGTTCTCCAGGGGTCAGACTGGGTCCAGTCTTGTTCAACATCTTCATTAATGACCTGGGTGAAGGGACAGAGCATACTCTCAACAAGTTTGCTGACATACCAGAAGGTTATGCTGCCATTCATTGAGGTCTGGACAGGCTGAAGAGTTGGGCAGAGAGAAACCTCATGAAGTCCAACAAGGGCAAGTGTAGAGTCCTGCATCTGGGGAGGAATAACCCCATGCACCAGTACAGGTTAGGGGTTGACCTGCTGGAGAGCAACTTTGTGGAGAAGGACCTGGGAGTCCTGATGGACAACTATGAGCCATCAGTGTGCACTTGAAGCCAAGAAGGCCAATGGTATCCTGCAGTGCATTAAGAAGACTGTGACCAGCAGGTCAAGGGAGGTTCTCCTCCCCTTCTACTCTGCCCTGGTGAGGCCACATCTGGAATATTGTGTCCTGTTCTGGGCTCCCCAGTTTTAGAGGGACAGGGAACTACTGGAATGAGTTCAGTGGAGTGCTACAAAGATGATGAGGGGACTGGTGCATCTCTCTTGCAAGGAAAGGCTGAGAGACCAGACCAGTGGCTAAAGGTCTGGAGAAGACTGAGAGGGGATCTTATCCATATCTAAAGGGTGAGTGTCAAGAAAATGGGGCTGGTCTCTTTTCAATAGTGCCCAGTGATAGAACAAGGGACAATGGGCACAGACTTGAATACAGGAAGTTCCACCTTGAATACAGGAAGTAAAAACCTTCCTGTGAGGGTGACAGAGCACTGGAACAGGCTGCTTACAGAGGCTGTGGAGTCGTCTTCTCTGGGGACTTTCAAAGCCCTCCTGGATGTGTTACCATGCAACCAAATCTAGCCAAACCTGCTTTGGCAGGGGGTTGGACTAGATGATCCACAGAGGATCCTTCCAACCCCTACCATTCTCTGATTCTAATACCTGCAATTCTCAACCATCACACCACCAGACCAAATAGAGGTCTAATGATATTTTATGTTAGAATTTGTGGGGATGTATTGGGTTTTTTTGTTTGTTTGCTTGTTTGGTTTTTTTCCAGTGGATGCAATCTATTTCTCGGTTAAAGAAATTTTCATAGAAAAACTGTCATGTTTATATAAATTCCAGTACATCTGAGCAGGAAAAAAATGGAAACCTTTATTTTTTATGCCAGGTTGATTCCACAGGTTGTTGCATCACTACCAAGTGAAACCCAAGGTAATATGATCCAGTCATTCTGAAAATGCACGTTTCCTTCCTTGCATGATCACCAGTATTGTCTTTTAAATTGTTTAAAGTGAATGTTTTGATTTTTAGAAATGTCAAAGTAGACCTGCATGAAAAAGAACATTTGATGGATTTGATTCTTAACCAAAAAATTCTCTCTTGGACAATAAAAATCTAAACTAGTAAATGGAAACTGCTATGTTAGTTGCAAAATCATTTATTCTAGTTAACAATGTGTGACACATAGCGTCATAAAAGATTTTAAAAAGATATACAGCTTTCATAATAATGCAGACTGTTATCTATTATTTCAGTAAATAATTTGAATGCAGCTGACCTTTCTGTTTTCTCGGCTGCATTATTAATGATACTGAAGAGATAACTAGGTTATTATTCTAGCAATATAAACTTGCTTATCTAAGTTTTTGGTTTGCAAGTAATGCTGTTTGAACTATGGCACCTGAGTAGATTATGTACTAGCTGAGGCAGAAACAAAAAACTGGGAAGTTTTCTGACTTACAAACCCAGAAAACCGAGAGTGTCAAAGCATTACAACTGCTCAGTTCTATCTTTAGGCATTTAGGGTACATTATAATCTGAATGTAGCTCTTCATTACTCTGTCAAAATACCTCATAATGGAAAACTTTGTTCTCTGGCAGAACACCAGTAGAAGATCAACACAGCACCTGAATTTGTCTTGAATTAGTACAATATCTATATATAGTGATTAACCTGGATCTAGAAGAGTCCAGAGCTCTCCTAGTTTTGGTAGCGTATCCTACCACCAGTTACCAACCATCCTCAAAGAAGTCAGACAGAAGTCTTAAAACCATTCATCTTCTCCTTTCGTCATGTCATATTGATTTACTGTTAGATAGGGGGAGAGGTAATTTTCTTTGCTTTTTTTTTTTAATTACTTTTTTTCCAAAGTTCATCATGCTCTCTAAGAGTTCACTTAAGCATCCTGCATTTTTGAGCACATTGATCTCTTTGTTGTATTCTTCATAAGTGGAGGTAGTTGAATTTCCTTATCTCTCAGTTTGGATAATTCTAAAGTCCTTGTTAAACCTCTGAATTAGACCAAAAGAGACTAGGTATTTCAGAATGCCTGAGAGGGTCTGGTCTGAGACACCTGCTCTTATAAATAAGAAAAATGTACCTTTTCTCCAGTCAAGCCTGATTCTTCAGTATTTACTACAGGTTGGAATATAGGTTTTTTTTCCAGTGGATTTCAAAATATTTTTTTTTTTTAAAATCTCTCCTAACCACAGATACTGCACCACTGTCATGTGGACTGCTTCTGGAGTGAGAAAGCTTGCTCCTTGTTATCATAGAATAGACTGACAGTAAGGTTTATACATGCAAAACTATATAGATGTTTTAAGACTGAAGTGTCATCTGCATACTTACATTTCAGCTGAATGTATGAGATCCCAAATCCACATCAATACTCATTAAACTGTATATATTTTTCAAACAGTGTTGAAGAGGTTTAGCTTCATCATTGATTGCTGCTCGGCAAAATTTATGTGTGCAGGAAGTTTCTATGATGTCATTTGAAATGCTTGATTGGAATGCAATGTAATTTAAATGATTTGCCAAGACAGCAAAAGCAAAAACTTCAGCAATGTATTTTGTGACTTTAAATAAAACTATGACAGATTGGTATGGTACATTTCATGAGCTTTAAAACCTTGAAATTATATGGACAGCTTCCAGGTACAGTTGCATTATTTACATGAAATTGAGACAGCAGTCTTAGTGATTCAATGCTTAAGCAGAGTTTTGTTTTGGTTGGTGGAATCGTAAATTTACTTCAAATATAGAATTCAGAAAGCCTAAAGGTGTTAAGAGCAAAATGTCGTCTTGTGTGAAACCCAAAAAGGGATAAATATTCAACATCAGGATATAATTGGTGACAGGTGCCTTCAGACGTTTGTGTCACAGAAAGCTGAAAGATAATAATACAATCTAGGCAGCACAGCTATCAAAATACATAGAGATAGCCATACTTCCTAAATAAGAAGTAGGTAGCTAAATTCTTACATGACCATTATCCTATTTTGATGTCACAATAGAAACCAGGCTATCAGAGGACTAGTTTTATGAAAAGTTTTAATAATGTGTAATAAACTTAGATGAAATTTTGTAACTGTTTTTCATACTTTTTTTTAATAGCTCTGAAGTTAAGGTTGAAGGGAATTAATTGCAGCATGTCAATGATAAGTGATCCTCCTCAAGGTAATATGTACAATAATAGCTCAATCAGATTGCTTGTAATGTTTCTGTTTGTGGAATAAGATATTCTGGCCAATCTTAATTTTTTTTTGTCAGATCTTCAAATTCTGACTTCCATAAAATTTTTCATACTGTTCCACATCATAATTTTTTTTAAGATATCTGTGTATAAAAGTATCCTTATGTAGATTTTTTTTAAAATGGAATATGCTTTGAAATAACCATTTGACTAGAAGTCCACAGAAGCCAATATGTAAACACATTGTCCACCATTCATTCCTTTCATAAAGCAGGGAAATAAATCTTTCCAAGGTTTTGCATGATAATATTTTTAACTCACTGAATAATTTTTGAAACAGATAATCTAATACAGCTTTATAAGACCAGTGGATAACTTAAATGACCAGCATAATTGCTAAATTTAAAGGTCTTCAGATGAATAAACATTTTCTGATTTATCTTTTCGTCTTTGTGCGTTCAGCACAATGTGAAGGGGGCACCCAGGTGTCTTGTACTCTGAGAGACAGTGTCTGGGTTTCTTTTGGGTCACAGAAGACACACACAGTCAAGCATAGCATGAGATACACTTGGTATTTGAAAGCACATTTAATGAGAGACTGGGTGAATGGCATGCATTCTACACATTTTTGAAGTAATGCAGTCACTGTGGGTGAAATTAGGTTTTAAGTAAGATTTAAGTGGTATTGCACAAGTTTCAGACTGGTTTTCTTCACTTCAGTGATTTTCACCCTCAGAGCATAACTCAAAGAAATATCCAGAGATGTGATCACTTTTGCTTCAGCAGGTGACACTTTATCTTGACTTGATACAAGAAAGATCTTTCAAGTAATGCATTCTCTGCATTGTTAGGTGTTTCCTTAAAAGTCTCCTTCAGCAGCAGGTTCTTATGCTCCGTAGTGGTGATATCCTGCTGAATAAATGAGAAACCAAGGGTATTTGTTTTGGGTATCCAATATTAAAGCTATATTCCCTTATGCTGTATTAGTTTCTGCTCCTAAAGGGAAAGGGATTTTTCCATTACTACTACATCACAGAGTTGGATTAACTTCAAAAATAAAATAAATAGCTTCCACAGCTATTGAAAATGAGTTCTGCTCCCAGTGAATTAGAATTAGTGTTACACTTAAGGACCTCTTACAGAGAAGATGCCTGTGAATCTTTGCCAAATACTTATGTAGTTCAGTTGGGTTTATGTTGAGTTATTTGGTTGATGAAGCTGCTGCTATATGCTATCTTTGGCACTTCAAACGTTTGTAGAAACCTGATTTATAGTTGCCCAGGAGAACACTGGCTCAGTTTTGCTTATGTTTTCTTTTCAGAGACAGTCTAATCTAAAATTATTTAATTCTTAAATCAGTGGGAAAATAATTCTGCAAAACTACAACAGCAAATTTTTTAACCCACAGACTGCTTGAAAGTGTCAGAGTATCTCCTATAACTGTATAGTATCTTTTCAATTAAATATGAATTCAGTTTTAATTTTAATTGTCTTTGCTGATAGCAGAATTTGAGTTAATTTGATTATTGCTATTCCAGACATTAATCAGCATCCTGTTAAACCATCTTACAGCTATTAATTATGCTGCAAAATATCCCTGTGATATACAGTCAGGGAAGAACTAATCCTCAAGATACAGGAATTCCAGCATTTCCTTTCACATGGAATACAAAATTTCAGTCAGTTTGAGTTTAGATTTCCAGAAATATTCAACTCTCCATTATTATTAACTTGTTCAAACCAAGTCCAGCAAAGTGATTGAAAAGCCAGGCACCAATATCAGAGTCCAACTACGAAATGTTTGTGCAAGTATTTTCCCATACTGGCACTTCTCATCTCAACAGGTATTTTATAGTACATTACCACCTCTATGGTATTGGAATGAATGAATTTTGTCACTGGCTGGGACAACTAGTGTCAAACTGCTTTGAAAGGGAGTTAGGATCTAATTCTAATAAAAGTCCAGGCGGGCATAAATTACCCGAAGAAACCAGATATTCCTATACCCATACCTATCTTCTGCAGGGCTCTGATAACATCTTGCTCTTTTTCCTCATTACTTCAGGCATGCTACTTTACTTTTGAAAAGCAGAGACTGACTGCATATAGGGTCCTTATTGGGATTTATTCACTCAGGGTGAAACAACAAATGACACCTGCAATAAATACTTGCAATAGGGAGGATCTTTCTTGATTATTCATTTTTCAATAACCATGGGCAAAATTATAATCTAGGATTTGTAATCATCCATTGCATAAAATAATCTGATAAACTATACAGTGCTCTCTTCCCACTTACTACTCCAGTCCTGCAATGGAAGATCTCCCTGAGCTTCAATTCTGGAACCAGGGTGATCTGTGATTCCAGAACCTGCCACCTTTGGGAAGCTTAGTATGTCTTCATGTGATAAATGGTATAGATGAGCCTTCTGACTGTCTAATTTAACTAACTATAAAATGGTGTGTTGCCTCTGGCATCTTTATCCTTACACCTTCACCATGTTTAAAGTGAAGATATAAAGATCATGCACCGTAAGAGCAAGTAAAGCTGGTGGTGGGAGTTTGACATGCTTCAGCATCTCTAGTTTATTCTGGCTGAATGTTACCTCTTCCACTCTCCCTTTGCTAACAAAGTAATCGTTGCACAGTGTAAGCTGCCTTGTGAACAGTTACTTTTTGCATTCTGCTGTCTCTGCTTTCTCTGTGTCAGTGTTTTTGGATTGTTAACATTGGTTGAGCTGCTTTTGCAGTTCAATGAGCATTTACCTTCTTGCTACCTACTCTGTATGTATGTATGTGAACCACAATTGCATTGACACTGTTGAATTTAACTGTTGTTTTGAAAATGTGGAGCTGACTAGAATATCAAAGAAAATTGCTGAGCTAAAGCTGAGAGTGATTTGAAGAACAGCTTGTGTACAGGCTTTAGCTGGCCTTATGTGATAGCAATGGACTGGTATACTGTTATGCTGCTACTTAGGCTGTTAATACTCTTTACAGTATTGGTCAGAATATGTAATTGAACATTTCTTGAGGAAATAAAAGTTACAGCATTTTATTGTGATTTTGAAGACCTTTTCTGTCACAAGCAAGATAACTTTTTTAATTTAGCTATTACACAGTTCTTGTTACACATGAAGTGAGAATGTTGGAAACATTATAATTTCTGCCATTCAACAAAAATCTTTCAGCATGAAATCACTGTTGCAGGAACCCTTGCACAGGTACAGTTCTGTTTTCCTCAGAGAGTCCCTTGTTCTTTCCTGTCAGTCTACAAATTGTATACATAGCAAAGGTCAGTGTCCTTTTGAGTAAATAAAGCCATGCACTCTAGGTCCAGATTTCAGCCTTGAAAAAAGGTCAGAAGGAAGTGTGCTGAAATAATTAGTTTTTGATTATATTCTGAATTCAGTAAATTTGCTCAAGCAAAATATTCTGGGAATTTTACCTACTGGTCTACTCTGCATTTGTATTTTATGAAACTGCTAGTAACATATACTTGAATATGAAACATTATGGAACAAGGTTTTGAAAATCTGTAGTATTACAGTCAAGGATTGTTCTTAACAGACTGAAATCTATGACTGCTTTGCAACCAATGGAATTTTTTTTCCTCTGGCTGCTAAAGAGTTCAAGATTTTACCTTCTATGTAATAGTTGTAGCACTGTCACAATTCAGCTTAAGGATTTTTTTTTTCTCTTTATAATGTGGTTTATGCAAGAAAAAAAGTGTATTTCTTCGTAGTTTGAGTGACAGTAACACAGTATTATCTTAATAACTGGCTGTAAGAAATTGTCCATCCATTGTTCAAGATCTCAGCAAAGACTGCTTAATAAACAAATCCACAAACATGCAGACTAACTGGGATCTGGAATAAAATTTTCTGTTCCTTTTCCAAGAAGGCAAGTGCTAGTGGAAAAGAGGTAGTAGAGGTACCTTAATCAAGACTGAGGTTATTAGAAACAAAATTACCATACCACTCCTCTTTGATCAAAATCAACTTATGCCAAATAATAGTTCTACATTGCCAGTACAGTGAGAGTTAAATCAGACCCAGCATAGAGGATACTTCCCTAGAATAAAAAACCAACATCAGTATCAGGATAGTCAGAAAGTAATCTTTGAACTATGTATGCATGTGCGTGCCTGTTTGATTATAGCTGTAATTATATGTTTGACTATGCATGCACACTTGAGGCTACTAGAGTTTTCCCTTAGGAACCTGCATTTTATGGTACTTATAAATTATTTGTTTGCTATATCTAAAAAGCGTGATTCTGCTACTTATCCAAGCTTTCTCTTTGTTGCTTAAACAAAAATTCATTGTGCTGTATTACAATTTCTCCATTCCTTCAGCTATGTGTAATCTTCTGCAACATTTAATTCCTTTTTCATTGCCGCACAATCATCACTTCAGCAATTGCATTTGGTCTTCCTAGATGCTTGTGCATATTGCTCATCTATATTCAAGGAAATATTCAGATCGCCTCACATATTTTCAAATCACTTGGGGATGTCTGTCTAGAAGCTGTCCTCTGTGTGTTTCCCAGAGGAAAAATGCAGAGAAGATGATGTTTAATTTAATGTGTAATGAATTCCCATATTTCCTTTCACAAATAAGGGACTTGTCATTTTTTTTATATCAACTTCCAGCATTTTAGCTAGTATCCAGCTTGTTATACAAATGAATTCCAGCTGGATTTCTTTTAATCTGAGCTCTTTGGAAGGAAGAAAGGGTTGTATCCTCTGATACTTTGTGCAGACTCTCCACATACTATCTAAGGCCTGCTCTGTATAGTTCTGGTCTGAGATTACTTTTATTGATTTTCCTAGCTTTCTGTATCAAAATGAAACCATAAAAAGCCCAAACATGTTTTAAAAAACATTTTGCAAATCAGAATGTTATCCTAAATGTGCTGTTTTAGTCAATACAATCCAGTTTCGCCAGACTAAATCAGAACATTAACCAATTTCTAATGTTTAAGATTTCATATGCCTTCCTCCACAATAAATATTTTCCCACAATTTTGGCAGGAATAAAAGGTTCAGTGAAATAGAAAGAAGCCTGAAATATCTATGCCAGATCTGTTTCTGTTCTTCATTATTTGTCTCTATTTCATTATGTTATGTTTTGTGGCAGTCAAATGAGTGTATGGTTTGAAGATTTATTGTATAATCCATCATATGCAATTAATTTGCCTCATTCCAGGAACCCAGCATAAATTCTTACTTCTTTATTATTTAATATAGTTGATCAGATGTTAGAAATTAACACCTGTTAGTTGTTAGTTTTCCAGGTTCTTAAATATGTCTTGTCTTCATGCGCGTGATTAATGCCTCCAATATTAGTGATGGTCTCGTGTGTTAAGTTCTGCATGTGTGTGTAAACACTGAAGGATTTAACCCTACAGCCTCATTCAATACTTATGCCAATGACAATTTTGTCTGCAGAAGGAATAGGTAAGATTTGTTTAGTAAATGGAGACTTGCTATGCTGTGACTATTACAAAATGGAAAAAAAAAAAAACAAACCCAAACCCAAACAAAACCAACAACAACAAAACCCCAAACAAATTGTTTGGAAATTTTCCTTTTGTTTTTTGAGGAACAGAAATACAAGTTGTCCAGTGTGTCTCCAGTCCAGGCTCTGAGAGTGCCACAATCATCTCTGATGATCTTCCTGAGAAGTTATTGAAAATCCTTTACTTCTTCTGAACATTAAGTGCTTTCTTCCACAGAAGTATTCAAGTGGCCTTCCTAAGATGACTTTGAGAGTCAATTGAATTACAGAATATGACAGCTGAGAAGTAAGAGCATTTTAGACTGCCTTTGAAACCCTGATCCTAAATTGAATTCCTGGTCCAAAATTTCTAGCCAACAAAGCTAAGTTCATTTTGCATTTCTAATCAGAAGTCAGGCAAATCATTTGTTATTTAGCCAGCAAGGACAGACGCAGGGTAAACCAAAACCCTGTTTTCACACAGACCTGAAGTCAGAGTTTTTCTTGAGAAGGATTTTGTGAAAATTATTATAATCCCACTATGAAAATAAGAAAATGCAGTCAGGAAGCAAAACTTTTCAGTGACCCATTACCAAATAACCTAAATAAACCAAAGACGAATCTAGTACTGTGCTCAAGATTTTACAGTCAGAAGTCATTTTTATGATCATCTAATACTGCAGGTAGGCCATTCAGTTAATCATTTTAATGGTCTGGAGGACATCACAGAAGACTTTTATCTCAGGATTTATCCTGTTCATTCTGATTTATTCTACAGCTGGGTAACAGTTGGATTTGTCAAATGAAAGAAAACTTTTAAATCTATCAGAGTATGATTCTAGGAAAGTGAAAACTAACAGGTACATTTTAAAGAGCTATTGGTGAGAAAGAATAAGTGAGGTGCACCCAAGAAGACAGATATCTAATACAGAGCCTGCAAAATCAAGCTGGGAAAGAATTCCAGGGAAACAAAAAAATGCCTAGATTTGTGTATTCTTCCTTATCATTCCAATGGTCTTTGAATGCTAAACAGACAAGAATAAGAATATCACTGCAGTAGAGCATAAAATATTTTTTGAAAATAAATTATCCATATTGTGAAAAAAAGGGAGGAATCACATTGCAGGGCAAAATTATAAAGACATGAGAGAATACTGGAGATAGAGGAAGCCAGTGAATTAAAAATACAGAACAGCAAGCTTAGCTAGAAAATACAGGGCTGTGTGTACGTACTGTGAGTAATGGCAGACTTGGATATATCTGACCATAGATGAAGAAAGGAACTACTCTGGGAGAAAGGCCCTCACAACAGAAAGGAACTGACAGAGAAGGGCATGGTGAGCAAACCTAGGAATTAGCCTGCAACATTTCAAAGGAGAAATGCCTTTCCTTGGCTAGCAGGCAAAGCCCAGAGTGTCTTGGCAGCACTGAAAAGTGAGTAATATTTCCATGACAATACAATGTCAATAGCAAAGGTAATAAGAAGAATTCTTTGGACAGATCCATCCAAAGATATTAGGCTGTCTGTGATTATACTTTGATGCTTATATTCCATAGAAATATGCCTAAGCAGGAGATGCAGTTATTCTCATAAACATAGTATGTTGATGTTCACTTTGTATTTCATGCACTTCAAGGGCTTGCAAGGTTAAAAAGATCTTACGGTTTCACCTAATGCAAGCACATGTGGAAATATTGTATCATCTTTTATATCCACTTGAACTCTTTATAAGGACAAAGATTGCTAAAGGGTTTTCAGGGTTTTGATACATATCTCATTGCTGAAAAAAATGGTTTAAGCTTCTCCATTAGTGAAGTTTTGTGAGTGGTAGAGAAATGTCAGTCCATCTTTTTTTAACTAAAGTCAGTTTATCAGAGTTATAATTGATATGGCTTAGCCATTATATCTGGGGATTTCAAAATACTCTGCACATGTACTACTCTAAAACATCTAATTATGTAAACATTGCCTTTGTATATTAAGACAATATGATTATCCTTTTTCATGCATTCATATATTTAAGTTTTAGTCATAACGATAGTTATGTTTGATGATTTGGAGTCTAGATTTTGTATTAAAAGAATAACAGGAAAAAGAAAATTTCAACAATCTTAAATGTAATTGATGACTAAGAAACATTTACTGGCTTTATACAAGTTTAGTCAGCCAAGAACTGAACCCCATCATTGAATTAATCCCACCATACATTAGCGTGCTAAAATTACTGGCCTTTGTGGATTAATGACACTCTGCAGTATAAAATGTGAAATTTGCAGAGCCAGGAAGAGTGTGTGGTGTAGTGTCCTGGCTTGAATACCTATTTAGAAAGACCTCTTAAGACTCTATTCCTTGCACCAAGCACTGGCTCTGTGTTTTGTATTTAATAGCCAGTGGATGACAAATAAGTTGTCTGTGAAAGCACCAAACAGTTCTTTTTCCTGGCTGAGTGGTTTTAATCCGATAGCTAATAACAAGTAAGTAACCTGTGGACACTGGTGTGGACCCACAGGCTGTCTCTGGACTCTGGTCTGGGAACTGTACCTTAGTGGAAGGCAGAAGGAGAGCAAACTGAGAATATGGCTCCTGTAAAGCAGGAAAATTGCCAGTATTCCTAACTGAGAAAACTGAGGCAATAAAAAGATGAGGAATCAGTGCATCAATCACTGGGCTAACAAAGTCAAAACCAGATACCGAGAGCATCAGTTTGGTGCCTGTTTTTCAAACAAAGTATTTGTTTTTATTTAAGTGAATGATGCTTAGTTAACCCCCTTCAGTCTCTAGATCATAGCGGAGCCCATCTGTAGCCTTGTGTATGGAACCTGCCGTCTTGAATATGACAGGGTTTGAAAAAGACTGCAGCCTGCAGCATTCCTCTTGACGAGCTTCAGGATTAAAAAGAGATTGAGGTCTCATCTCTGAGGCGCTTAACCAGGTGATAAATTTTGGGTTTTCATATCCTGTTTGAAGACCATATGTTGGGCACCATGATGTTTATCATATATGATACAGAACTTGATTATATATCTACTCTTTAGGTGTATAGCTCCCTTCAGCTTTGATGAACTGTTGAGGTGCATGTAGAATTAATTGTTGATAAACAAATAGATATGTTTATGTACCTCCTGAGCTGGGGACAGAGCACCTGGCACTACCCTATCTATGTGCCCTTTATGTAATTTTATGAATACTCGTGGCTGCATGTTTACTTGCATACACACACAAATCTAAAAAAATATATAAGTATCTATATAGATACGCGAAAAGCCCTATACTGCTGAAAGCAGTGGCCACCTTCCCTTCACTTTCAATGGAATGATGGTCTAAATCTATGTGCACTTTACTGCATCTTTTTGCATGATTTACAAGCTTTGAGCAATATACGTTATACAGCTTTTTAATTTACTAGATTAATTTTCTATTTTAAGGAAGGTAATATTTTTTCTAGGATGAAATACATTATTATGCAAAGAGTACTAGTGGAAATTAAACCTTCCAGTAACAGCCTGGCAGATTCAGTCAGAAATTAATCCAATGTGAATTAGTTTAAAGAGAAGCTGAAACATAACTCTGAAAATAACAATGATTTTATGTTATGTGCTTTTTTATGAGATTTAAACAATCTGACTTCATAAATAAAATTTATTTCAATAAATACTCTCTGTCTTGGGAAATAGATGGCCAGTGAAATACATTGCATTTCTTAGGATTTTATCACTGGCTTGATGCAGGATTTTGTAGATGTGGTTATCCTAAAATATGTATGTGTAGAGTACCAGAGGAAATATTGTGAATCAGCTCCTGATTACATCAGTTCCCAATTTCTTCCTTTGATTTATTTAATTTGAAAAACAATTTTAAGCAAGTTTTGTTCTGCCACTTTCTGCATCTCTAAGATAGGAACAGTGAATTCCTTCCCTTTGAAAAGACATTTTGAGACATGTAAGTAAAAAGTGCTATGCAAGATCTTTGGATTATTATGGTAATTTAAGAGATAATGAATGTCATCCTTACAAAATAACTTAGCAAGTGTTACATGGAATGCTAAATGTTTTTTAAATTCTTGAGTTTGAATTGCTGTTCAGTTTCTAAGCCTAGACTGATGCTTTGTTTGAAATTTAATTTGAAACCATTTCCAAATTTTAAGCAGTTTTGACTTTGCTGTAGACATGGCACAGCAGTAGCATTATAGCGAGTTAGACTGCTTGTCAAGTGTAAAACCTGGATTTTCATTTCCTTACATCTTGCTGCTAATGCTGTTCAACTCTCCATCAGTTAGGTGATTTCCTGTCACACAAAAAGCAGTTGGTCCTACATAGTTCCAAGTTGAAGAAATCAGATTCAATTTTATGCATTATTTCACTAACTACAAAAAAAAGCAAATGTTTTGTACAGTTCCCATTTTCACTGCTTGTATAGCAATTTACAAGTTCTCTGGATACTGAACTGAAACACACTTGAGCTATAATACCACGTGCCCTTTTGAACATCATCAAGAGAAGACACTTCCCATGAACACATGAAAAAGATTTAGAGATGTGTTAAATTTAGGTGCCACTACTCCAAATTTTGGGGGTCCATCTCCTGCATACTGCACCTAGTTTGAGAAATGTCTACTGATGTACATGCAGTACCCATTGCAGTATTTAGGCCAAAATGAAAACCTTGTATTAGTTCTGCAATCCTCAAAAGAATTTCACGCTAAGATAAATTTTCAGACATTTTATAATTCTGAAGACAAACATTTCAATAACATGCTTTTGCCTGTTCTTCAATGATGACTACATCTTAATCTGATTTAAGTTTAACTTATTTGGTCAGTAGATAAAAGGCAAGCCGAAAGTTTAGACTTAAATGAAGAAAATAAGAGGTTATGACATCATTTTTCATGGAGAATATTTACAATTAAACTTTATACATATAGATTTAATTGTGAAATCCTTAGCAGGTCTAATAAACAGCTTTAGTCACATTAAGGTTGAACTGTTCTTGAAAAATATCAAGCTCGATCTCTGTGAAAAACGTTGTATTTTAAAAGAGAAAAAATGTAAAATACTCAGATATTTGTCTGCTATTAAAAGAAATAGATTATTCATAATCACAGTTTTGTTCATTGATGTGCCATCAAAAGCTAAAGAAGAATATTTAA
The DNA here is from genome assembly GCA_013399015.1 of Galbula dea. NCBI lineage: Eukaryota > Metazoa > Chordata > Aves > Piciformes > Galbulidae > Galbula > Galbula dea. The sequence continues at coordinate 198,404 of VWZX01005818.1, forward strand.
GCCTGCAGTAGTCAGACTGGCAAGTTCATCTACTGTCACTACACGAGATTCATAATAAGTACTGTGGTATTTTGATTAGGTTTTTTTTTAAATCCAAAGATAATTGAAACATTATTTTCTGGGACTTAAGTGGAAGAAAGGGAGACATTTAATGTCACCAAATGGATCTGCAATATCTAGTTGAACAACAGAGAAAATACATCAAAAATCTTAAATTATTACTTAACAAAAAACACTGACAGACCTGATAAAAGAAACAGAAGATTACGTTTTTATTATGTTTCCAGAAACATTGCTATCACTTTATACTGCAAACTCTTTATAATTCAACACAAATATTCTCTTTAAAAGTAATATGTAATTCAACAGGAACTTTTTTAGTCTTCTTGTTATTTATTGCTTCTAGGGGTAAGGAGATTGGACATGATATAGATTTTTTGATCACCAGTCCTGGACCAAGAGATGATGATGAACTTCTGCATAAAGTTGTTGACTTATGGAAAAAACAGGTATGAACTAAATAACATTTGGCCAATAAAGACATATTCTGACAGCACTCAATTAAGCCTCCTCCTCTTACAGATGACCAAAATATTTTTTAAATTGCATATTGCTCTATTTGGTTATTAATCATGGACATCTAGGTTCATCCTCCATCTCTGAATGCTAAAGTTGAAGGTTATATCAGAAGTACTGTACACACTTTCTGTAATATCTTACCCTAAGAATATGCAGCTAGTCAGATGTAAGAAATTAAGCTAGATGGAGATTTGAGTGACACAGCAAAACTGTTCTTATACTTTTAAACAGAACTGCTTTTGTTTAATTTCTTCCTGAGACAGGAGTAGGTTCTCCCAAGCAGAACTACTTCAGGGAGCTCCAGCTTTAAGCGTAGTGTATTTGAGTGACCTCATACTGTGAGGTGAGCCAGTCTGAAAGCTTAGGTACCAACGGCCTAGTACTCTGGCTTCCTTTTAGCCCATAAATTAGCATTTTTCCTGGCTTCCATTGGAATGCTGTCAAAACTGACATTATCTTCCATATGTCTGGGTTTGGAAGAGTGCACACATTTCACAGAGGAATTGTTCATCTAAGGGTTTTGAGGTTTTTTCTATTCAGCCTTCTTGGTTTCAAGCAGCTTTAAAGTTGGAAGAGTCTGAATTATAATGGATGCATATTCCTCAAAATATTCCTGGGTCAGAAATACAGTATGTCTAGAATAATAAAATTTCATTTCTTCATCTACCTTTCTAGACAGCTAAGATATTTTTCAACATTTACTACCTGTATTGTTCAAAGGAATTGAGCACACTTCAACAAGAAAAGGGCCAATACTCTGAGGTGAATCGCCAAATGCCCCACTGCTAAGTCAAGTCAGCTTTCAGTGCAGATAGCCTGTAGAGAATGCTTTCAAACTGATTCTTGAATGATCTGCTTTTATTAATGTATAATTTTTAAACATGTGAAAGATATTAAAAACATCCAAACAGACAAAATCTTATATGAATGTATAAAATTATCTATTTCAAGGCTGTCTAAACCTTTCAACTGACTTCAATGGAAAAGCTTCAAACTTGTTTTTTCCTGGTAAAATTCAACCTTGGCTGAATGTCTCTTCCTTTAGTTGACTTTGGTCTTGAAATGTTAACGTATTATGATTAACTTTTTAGTTTTCTGAGACTCCTGTCTGTATGGAAAGTATATGTATTGAAGTCTTAAGCAGACTTGAACCTCTAGGAAGCCATGTGCAGGTCCTCCAAAAATCATGTTTATTATCACACAGCAGAAAGGAAAAGTAGCCGGGGTTAGACCCTGCCCCAAGTGAAGCCTTTCATTCCTTCTCCCATTCCATCACACTCCACTTACATTAAAGAGAACAATGGCTGTGATCTGAGAAGTCCATTGACTGCTGAATCTTTTCAGGTCATTCTGAGTTACTTTCGTTAAATGGAATTGAAAGGAAAGAAATAGAAAATGAATTGTTCTTGCTGAAATTTTTTTTTTAAGGATAAAATTTGGCAGAAGTGAGTGCACAGAGAGTATGTGAGGTCAAAGGTGGCCAAAGGTTTGATGAAAAGATTAGGATTCTTCTAGGAAATCCCAGAGTGAAGAAGATGTCAGTAAAGGAGATGCACAATGGCCATGGAGACCAAACCCAAACAAGCTGGGGATTTTTTAAAGTTATGAACAAATATTTTCTGTGTTTGGTTTGTCCTTCAGAATTTTTATGGCTTGTACTACTAGCTATACTGGCTCTCTTCTGTGGCATTTGTAATATACAGGCTTTTATTGGCATTACTAAAAAATAAGCTGTGAGTAAAATCAAAGTGCAAAAAAGAAAGAAAGGGATTATTCTCCTCTTGCCTTTTTATTACCTTTGATTTCTAAGGGGGAGAGGAAGACACAAAAATCCCCTAAACCTAAAGCTCTTTTGTATTTTCGTCAGTGCACCTGTTGTCTGCTTCACAGTTTTCCACTTTTGTTCTACTGCTTCAAAGCCCAAATTCATCAAAGAATATCACTGAGGTCACAATGTTGACTTCCTTTCAGTAACTCCTAGTGAAGGATTCTGCAATGTTTAACTTCTAAACTGTGAACCTCAGCCTTATTTAAATAGTTTAAAAGGGTCTTTTTCTTAGGTGAAAATTTTAATGTAACAAGATCCTTCCAGTGAAAGCTGTTGAAAACTAATGGTTAAATCAACAGTATCATGCTCTTTCATGCAACATGGCCAGGGTAGAAGAGCCAAGGAACAGAGAACACAAGGTCTTCACTGAGCTTTGAAGTAGAATGGCAAAATGAAAAAGCTGCAATGCAATACACAGGTTATGGTTTTAATGGGTCCAAAAAGCTCAGTAAAGAAAATAAGAAATTAATTCTGTGAGCTAGAGCTTAGAAGTCTGTGGGCAAACAGGCTGAGCCATCTGTGTTGATGTAGCTTCATTCACATACTGTGTAAAGTCATTTCTATTTTTTTGCTAAAAACCTATATAGCTATATTTAGCACCATTCCTGTTGTTAACATATATATTTGCAACAAAGGAAGAGATACTGTTGTTACACGCATTTCTGAACTCTTAATTTTTTTCCCCTTGCGTTCAGGTAACTGTATTGTTGCATTTTTCTTTTGGCTTTCAGGAAAATGAGAAATGTAGATGCCTGCCTGTCCTTGCTTAGTTTAGTATATCAGTGGTCTGGTTTAGACTCTAGTATTCACCCTTGCTGGGGTGAACAGGTTAGGGTGGGAAAGGCTTGACGTCTCGTTAAGGTGGATGGTGAAGAGCAAGTAGCCAGTCTCACTTTTTCATTGCTGGAAACAATTTTTATAAACAGGGTTCACAGAACAGCAGCACATTCATCATTGACAGAAGCTGGATTTTAGCAACAATGAAACCTGCTTCTAAGACAAGGTACAGAAACGGTTAAGAGGCCAGAACAAAGAGCTTATTTTCTTTCAGATGAACACTGTTCCCATAAGGATGCAGAGCTCCTTCGTGAACGCATATTGTGTCACCTTTTGACTCAATGCATTATGAAATTTTTGCTGCATTCTGGCCCAACTTCAGCAGGAGCTGAGGACATTCTTACCTAAAATAAACAACTGCATGGTAGGCTGGAGAGAACTTGGATTAAATTGCTTTAGGCAGAGGATGGGGCTGAATGTGATTGTCTTGCTTGTGAGGTTTTTGCACAAAGTAGCCACAAGTCTTCCATTTCCTGCTATGTTTTAAGTGAAGATTCAGGCAGCTGTGGGGTTTTCTTGTGACATCTGATCTTTCAGGTGTGTGTTGCATATCTGTACGGGCTAAGTATGTATCTGTCTCTGTCTCTCTTTTTATCTATCAGTTTATCTTGCTCACCATTGCAAATGCTTGTGGCATAAGGAGAGGGAAATATCTTATTTCCTGGACTCTAGTGTGGGTCTGTCCACTGCTGTCAGAAGCAAGCTGTTAAGGACATGTCCAGAATTAGACCTTTCTGACATACAGGGAACTTCAAGATGAAAAATGGACCAAGGTAGCTGCATGGTTATGCAGCAGCTGCAAAGTTTTGTGTTGCTCACCTAGGTAGAGATTTTCCTGAACCAACATGCCTACATCCTATTTTGGTTTAGCTGTAAGTATTTCACTGACAAAAAAATCCAGCTTCACTTTATTAAACCATCTCAGAAGGAAATGAAGAGCAGCAACATATATACATTTCAGAGGAACATACTGGATTACATTTTCTGGTAGTATAAAATGATCCTACCTAATACAGAATTAATCCAGCTACCAACAATTATGAATAATGACAGCTTGTAACATTAAAAATAGCATAGGGTTTAATTTGATTAAAAATGACAAAGATCGGTAATAACTATATTTGGATGGATTTTTCGGATGTTGATTTCTTATTTTTCTAAGAATTCACAGTTTTCCTCAGTTTGATCATAGATTTACTCCAATATCAATGCTATTGATTTGCCAACACTTAGTCTGTTTAAGTAAAAGTGCATAACTGTTCTAAAAGGGAAAATTGTGGGTGTTAACATAACTGCCCTAAAGACATATATTCATTTTTGTTGGTGGTGTAAATTTGAGAAATGAAAATTGTGTAAACAAGGTCTACAGTGCTTCATGGAGCATAGATCAAGCTGAAATGTACAAAGAACTGCAGATTCACTGGCACAGAGTAATGAGAAGGCTGCTCTTTTCCACATACAGAAGTGCCATTTCATCTTTACTTTATGGGGTGATGATCAAGTCTAGTGCCTAATCAGATCAGGTTAACTGAAACATTATCCCAATGGAAATGACCTGGGCTTTGGCTCTTATTTAAAGGTGTTATCCTGACTTTGAATCCAGTTTGAACTGTGTGTTAAACTCAGCACTTGTGTAACTGTTGCATAACTGCATTTTTTTTAAAGTTGAAGTAGATATTTACAGTGGTCTGCATGCTCTCATGCTCTTCCTATTAGCATTAGAAATTGTCAAGCCAACAAACAAGCAAACCCACTACAGAATAACCTAGAGAGAAGTAGTCCCGAAATATCTTTCTAGACACACTCGCTAACTGTAGCCATCTGCAAATACTTAAAATGTATTCAAGTAAAAGGCACAGCCTAGTCAGCAAGGGAAAACAGCAGTATGAAGGCTCTGATACTGATTTGTTGTAACATTTTCATGATTGCTTGATGTTAAATCTCAGGGACCCCAAGGAAAATTCACTTGAAGTTCCTAAATATAAAAATAGGATGAGCAAAAGAAGAGAGAGGAAACCCATTTAAAGGCTGTGGCTTAACAGCCAGAATTTGTATTCTTTAAGCAGTTGAGAGTCTTAAAGGGAGTACCTTTGGTAAGTGTGGTATCCAGGATGACTTTACATAAAAGAATTTCTTCATTTTTAATGTGGGAAATACAACAGAGACTGACATGTCAAATTTGCCTTGCTTTCATTTACAACTATATATTCCAGTATTGAGTTGCAAGCTGGAAAAAAATTACTATGAAAACTAAGTAAACCTGATGCAGAAGAGATCATCTATAAGATGATAACAGAGCTAAACATTAAAATGAAAATGTTGATGAAGCAGAGGATACAATGTTTGAACAAAAGTTAAAAAGGAAAGTCTTAAAAGGCCTGAGCATTTTGTGTTAAGGCCATTTTATCTGTTAGACATACACAGGCCTTATCAAGAGTTTACAGGCTAAAAAAGCACATATGGCATACTGATGGCCATGTGTGACTATCCCCAGATTTCAGTGAGACAGAACACTCCCTGTGTTCTTGTCTGCTATGAAGAGAGAAACCACTGCAGGCTGTGATATCATGCTGGATCTCTCAAGTGATCAGAAACAAAAATCTTGCTAAGACTTCCCACATACAGCAGGAATTCCTTTCCTTTCGTAGGCCATCTAAAGCAGCATTTTAATTCCTGATTTCTTGCACAAAACTGAGGAGATTTCAACTTCTTTTGAACCAAGAGGACAAAAAGACTGATATAAACTGTGGCAAATATGTAAAACTGGCTATCTGAGCACACTGACTACAAACCCCATACAGGTACTAAATATGTAGGTCTTATAACTGTGAGATAAGACTTACCAAAATCTAATGTAGCTAGGATTCTGCCTAGGGAAATAAATAATTTAGATTTGTTATGGGATATGCTGTGTAATGCCCCAAATCTCAGTGGGCAAAAAGGAAAATGAAGCAAGGATGAGAATGCATTGATGAAGTAGCGAGATTTTTACAGAGAATGGGAAGAATGTTAGTGCTTAATCGAAGATTGAAGTCATCAATTAATGGTCAATGTTCAATGAGATTAAAAGCATTTTTTAGCACTGAAAGTACAAAAATTAACCTGAAGGCAGACACAGTTTCATCAAAAAGAGTGAGATAATAAACACTTATATGTTAACATTCAACAACTGTTTTGACTCTATATTTGGAAATAGCAAGCATTAGTACCTCATGATGTTGGGAACTGATCGAAAATTAGTATCTGTTTTAAAGATGGATGTGAGTGAGCACCTGCTAAAATAAAACAGTTTCAAATCAGGTTTGAAAACTAGTAATTCAAGATAATACACTATGTAATGAGTTTTCTCATATTAGTTTATAATAAACCTTCAAAATCAAGAAAAATTTCAAAGTGAGAGAATGTCAATGAAATTCAAATAGTCACCATTAAAAATGTTGGCCCAGTGACCCATAAAAAAAACCTGTGACTGATTCCCAGTAAAATAATGGGATTGTTAATTCAGAACTATGATCAACAAAAACCCGGAGACTGAAAATATATCTACCAGTGTCTCTTCATGAAAATCATATCTTGTTAGGGGTTTTTGTTATGCATTTTTTTTGTCAGAATTATAGCATTTAGTGATAAAAGTAATTTTATTACTGTAAAATATTTTCTAAGGTATTTAGCATATTATCATGTGAAGTTACCACACTTGCACTTCCACTGGTGTTTGATAAGGAGATATTCCTCAAAAAAATCAATTATTTGTCAATTCATCAGAAATCCGACCTGAAGACCATTGCAGTCAACCATCAACAGCCATCAAATAAAACCACTCCTATACACTTCTAGTTTAATATTGTATTTTTTTTTAAAACAAACAAACAAACAATACAGAGCCAATAGGATTCTTTCCCATATATTAAGAGAGATGTTAAATAAAAGTCAGGAGGCATTCTTGACCATGCTTTTTCATGGTGAGACTAGTATAAGAATTTCTAGTCCAAAGGAAGGAGAATGTGAAAACATTTGAGGGACTTCAAAGGAGAGACAAAAAATTGATCTAAGGACCTAAAGAAATCCTGATGGTAGAAATGTTAAGAAATTGAGTCTATTCCTCTCATCAGCAAGAAATCTGAGGAGTGAGTTTTATCAATGTGTAGGTTTAAAGAAATGTAAAAAGGGGATATATCAAAAGATGTGACAGTTGTAGGCCTGTTGATCTTGAAGATGAAAACTAATGAACTTATCTAGTCAGAACATGAAGTTCAACGTAGTAGATCTTCTGGTGATAATTAAACACCTGATAGACTATGAAGAAAGTGGTTTATGCACTATTATTGCTAAGCTGTATTACAATGTTAAATTTATTTTGCAAAGGCAAATCTTAGAAATGTTTACTTTCTGAGGAATCAGGAGCTCAGAGGAGGCAGTCACAGGAGTCTCATGTATTTTCTGAATCTATAAGAGCTAAATTAAGGGCAGAGGTACCAGGACTTAGGATTTAGGCACACATCTGAGGGTTTTCATCATATGGAACCACTGTCAGAAAGCATAGTCTTTTTGCCAGCTGAGCCCTCCTGCTAGAGATGGCTTCAGTGACACTGAGTATTGTTGTGTGCTTCATTACTATTGTGAAGACCCAACGATGATCAAAGGAAGTGGTATTGTTGACAAAATCTGCTTTATTTCTTTATTATTGTGTATTTGATATTTTGTATTCTTTATAAAGGATGTGCTGGGCAGCAGAGAAAGAGACTGCTGCTTGTCTTGTCGCAGGTCCTGAGCTTTGCATGATGAGAGGTTTTCTTGCTTGTGAGGGAGGATTGCACTTTACCCAAGGGCAGCTGAACATGCAAGAGCTGTAAGAAGCTATGGGAGTGCAGGGTAAGTCTGAGATGTCCAGGAAATCAGTAGCCTTGGGAGCTTCCTAGAAATGCAAAGAACAAACACAGAGACAGGACAGGGGAATGGCAGAAAGATACTTTTCCTAAGGTTCTAGAAGGGACAGTGCAGAGTTCACTGCAACTCCAGGAGCTATTGAAAGGTTGCTGTCTACAGAGCAAGGCTGAGAGAAAGAACTACCTCCTTCCAACCCTTCCAAAAGTGCTTAATTAGAAGGAATTAATTTACAATGCACTATTACTGCCATTCTTCTCACCTTGAATATTCTTTATTAAAAAAGAAAATCTTCTTTTTGTTTTTTTGAAATCTGACTTTTGAAGATAACAGCTTTTTGGTACACTTCCTTCAAATAAAAGGCAGGGCCCTTCCATCTCTCTGGAGACTCCAGGATTTGTGTGGCATTAAGGCCTAGTTTCCTTGTCACGGGGAAACCTCATACAACAGACACAGTGCAAATGCTCTGTTTGGAATCTGTCAGCAAGACTGTGCTCTAGACTAATTTGTTTTTCTGGATGTCTGCCATGTGGGAAAGCATCAGTCCCTGTTCAGAAATTTCTATTGAGATAACTAGAAAAAGCTTAGGAGGAAAGGATGAAGGGGAAGAATTGCAAATATCGTCTCCTTAGTACCAGACGGGACTATCAGATCACCACCACTGCAGATTTCCCTCAAAGAATCTACTAAGCTTTTTCCAAAAGCTGCAGCTGTTTCGTGTCTCTTCCTAGCACAGATTTGGCCTGGCACAGTTGTCTGTTTACTGAAACTGCATTTTATATGAGTTTTAAAGACAACTACTTTAGAAGCTTTGGAATTACAGTAACACCAGTCAAGCAATACAATGTGAGCAATGTCTTTTCTCTAGGGCTTACTCCTATATTGTGATATCATTGAATCAACATTTGTAAAGGGACAGCTACCAAGCAGAAAAGTGGATGCCATGGATCATTTTCAGAAGTGTTTTGTGATTTTAAAATTATACCAGCCACGAGTAGACAACAACAGTTACAACACGTCAAAAAAATTTGACATGGCAGAAGTCAAAGACTGGAAGGCAATCCGTGTGGATCTGGTCATAACCCCCTTTGAGCAATATGCATATGCTCTGTTAGGCTGGACAGGCTCCAGGGTAAGTAACCACAACAGTCTGTGTTTTCTTAGCATTTCTAATCTATTTTTGTTGTTGCAGGACCATTCAGAGTTCATGGATTTTTAAAATATATTCCTTCTCTCAACGAATCACATTTCATGTGATCAACCCATGATCATAGGCTGTAGCTGATGAACTTGTCATTGACATTTATGGATGTTTCTTTAGAGAAGTCAACATCTGTTTTCCTCAAACCTTAGTATTTAGGCTCATGGACTGACTGCTAGATTTTCAGTGAGTTGTATTGTCTTGTTTACATCATGCTAGTGTTAAGAAGAAATTTAAATGGTTACTGAGTAAGGAGATGATTTTAGAAAGCATCACAGGCTTTTACAGGAAACTAAACATTTGAGGAAGAGAGAAGTTCTTATTTAGAACTTTATTTGTTTTGTGGGAAATTGAAAACAATTTGACATCTTTAGTTTTCAATGTTTAAATAACATTGAAATAAAATGTTGTAAAATGATAAAATGTTATGTTTTGGTTGTATTTTGAGTCTTTTAAATTGAAAAAATAGACAATTTGAAAATCTACATATTTGTTTTGTACCAGAAAAAAATGGTTTGATTTCTATTTTAATAGGTTGGAAAATTGAACTTCACAGTACATACAAGTCAGTGGGTATAATTTAAATTAGTACAGTATTTTCAAAGTAAAATCTGTCTAAATGCAAACTAAAATCTCAAATGATTAATCTCTCTCTAAATAGAATTATTTTTTTAATCTGTTCTACATGTTTGCTTTCTGATGTTTTTTTTTTCTGAGGGAGTGATTACATGTCATAACAGAGATCTCCTGAGCCTTCTCTGAATGATCTTTCTTATGTGCTAGAAGCAGTACAGGTGCATTGCCACTCTGTTCTACTCAGGTTAGCTGGAAGCAAAATGTTTAGGTCTAGGCAAAATGTTGCAATTAATGTGTTCTCCTGCAGAGCTGGTGAGTTACTGCAGTCACTTTTCTTTTTTTGAGATAATAAAACCTATTTATTTAGACCTTGGATTAATTTCTGGGGTCCTTCTTATCCTTGATGTGTTTGGCTACTTGAAAGCCCGTCTGTCAACTCTGTAGGCGAGTGTCTACACTGAAAATGCACTTTGTGAGGTTGAGCAGACAATGACTCCATCTTTCTCTGCATTACTAGCTCCTACTCCCTATTGAGATAATTCACCTACAGACTATAGAAGTCCATCACAGGCTTACTTTCTTGTATAATGCTCAGTTATTCTCAGACTAACCAACTGAAATGATAGACCATTACTTATCAAAGCGTTGTTTTTTCTGATGATCCATATTTTTTAGACCATAGCCTTTTGATAAAGGTAATTTTGACATATTAGTTTATTATTTAGATTGATATTGGAACTCTTTCACAAAAGCTAACAATTTTTGTTGGTCATAATTGCTGATATTTGCTCTTTTACAGCAATTTGGACGTGATTTGCGGAGGTTTGCTACTCATGAAAAGAAGATGATATTGGACAACCATGCTTTATATGATACAAGAAAGGTACTATTTATTCTTAAAAATAAAGCTATAATGTTTTTATTTCTGAGTTTAACACACAATGGTGTTTTGAATTGTGCAACCTTCACAAAACTGAGAACTCATCTGTAAGTATTAGAAAAAACTATTTTACTGTCCTGTTTCAGAATGAAAGGTCATTTCTGTGTTCTGGCACAATTTCAATAGGAGTTGTGCTGACATTTTGAAGGAAGAAAGGATATTGAGTGGTGCAGGCTCATCTAGAAGGCCTGAGGAAGTTTTTATAGGGTATGATAATAAATGGAGCTCAGGAATTGTCCTGCTTTTAAAGCCCTGCATTCGGAAGTCCATGTGGAGTTCTATTTAGTCAGGCTTGCCCGTCTTGGTAATAATGGGCAGTATTTCTGGTCTAAATGCTTTTGACTGCAGTTATACTGATCTCTGCCTTTATGTGGCTTAAAGTCTATATTTGTATTAGGCCACTTTAATAACAAGCAAAAATCAATATTAAGTTATTTATTGATGTCATTATATGGGAAGGTAAAATTTTTACATTACTATTTCCTATACATTCCTTCTATGTCCTTATTAGAACAGGGAGTGCTTTTAGCTCCTCTAGTTGCATACAACATTGTCTCGTTGTTTGTTTGTGAGATGCAGCAGTGATCTAAACTCCCACTTCGTTTCAGCTCTCTCCATATCTGATTGTCAGGCTCAGATGTTATAGCATCCTTTCACAAAGAAGCCTCTGGAACTGATCAGACTAATGATCCACTTAGTCAAATACCCTGTCTCCAAAAATTGTCAGTACTAGATGCTTCAGAAGAAAATATAATTGTATAACAGATAAATATACTATCGGATGTCTAAGGGGGGAAGTTTCTTCATGAACTCAGGGATGATGTCAATGTCTTTCTGCCTGTCTTTATATTTTGAAATCATTCAGAACAGAAACTCATCCTTCATGTAATATAGCAAATGTTATCTGCAAGTTAATGTGTGTGCTGTTAAACAGATTTTTGGGTGTAATAGATAACTTGCACTAGGGAAATACAAAGAATTTAAGAAACATCAGTGTGCAGCAAAATTTGCCTGCCTGGGGTGCAGGTATATATCATCATATCTGCTGCTTTTACCCAGAAACCTGAGGCTCTATTCAGGTGGACAAACTTTCATGCATGACTCTAACAGTTACTGGGGTATAATTAGCTGGACCAATCCTTTCATCTTAATTCTTAATTCTTCTTCCTTTATTACTCTGTGTGTGCATACAGCAAAAGGGATAGAAAGGTCAGAAGGAGTCAAGCTAATTCTTGATCCTAATGAAGACCAAATCCTTTCTTTGAAACATTTTCCTGTCATCATCTAAAATTTTGTAAGCTGGTATAAAAGTTAAACCATTCTATAGCAAATATACATTTATTTATTTATTTACTTATAATTTGTTATGGAATGTAATAGTACCTGTAAGAGAGTGTCTTTTGTTATAGAAGACAACAGTTTCCTGATTTGCTTTACATTCCACTATGTAATATTGTATACTTTATTCTTCTATATTAATATTTATCTGCCCTTTGGCACTGAAGCTTCCGCTGTGGGCCACTGCCTGAGATGTGATGCGCGCCAGGGAATTCCACATTTTAGCATGCAAGGGGCTGCATTAAGAGAGAGTCCTGCTTATTTTAATGTATTTCCAAAGGGATTCTGATAGGAATAGGGAGCATTAACACAGCAGTTAGGAATCAATTACATAGCTTTGCAGAGGGGAACAAAAGGAACAGATATTCCTCCAGGGACTCCTTATGAAGTTACACTGTGAAATTATTCCTCACTCTTGATTATTTCTTTTTTTTACTGTGAGTCTTTTTCATATATTTGTGAGTTTTGGAAGACATTGTGCTACTATCAAACTAATGGGGTTCTTTTGGTTCTGTAATAAAAAGGGCATTTTGTAGATGTTCCTTTGGTAGGAAAATTGTGACAACAAAAATTGAAATTTTACTATTGATTATCTGCCAGTCTCTTATTCACAAAAAGAGAAATTAATGTATATATATCTGTGCCTCTTTAGAACTTTGTCCTAAAGCTATGGAAACCAGCACTTATATATACTAACTTGAAGTATTAAGTTTCCAGATTTATGTCTGCTGGAGATCAAACCTTACAACAATTCCCACACTTATGGAAAGAAGGAGTTCAGTGATCAGCCATCATGAAGAAAGAGAAATTGTACATTCCCTGTGTCTTATAATAATATTATTATGGGTGCCCTGGTTAAAAATGGCATGACACATTTATGAACCAGGCCAATAAAACTCTCACTGTAAAACTTTCCTGATTCATGGAAGAACAATATGCTAAGTAGAGTAGAAGTGCTTTTGCAAAAAAGATTTCATTTTTTTCTGTGTGAACCGTAAGCCAGGTTAGCTGTGCAATAGGTTCTTCCTCAGAAAAATTAAGGCCTCTAAGCTGAAAATCATAGCATCACTGGTTGTGTTTGCACTCTCTGTGTTAGACTGGGATCATTTATCCCTTAACCCACTATAAGGAATTTTTGTTTACAACATGCGTTGTGTCTAGACTTAATCAGCAACTAATAAGAGGGCAAGCACTGACCTCTGTTGTGTGTTTGTGTAATATGGCAATTTGTTCACTCTCTGGACTGCAGCTTTTAGTATGCATGTATATATACAGTTTGCCACATACTGCAATTTGAAGTGCACTTTCTTTGCAATGATTAAAATTTTGTGATGTACGAGGGCAGTGGTTGGCAAGTTTTGACAAACATCCTGACAGCTTTTTAACTGGGTGATATGCAGAGAGATCTAGTGGATCTAATTAAATAAGATACAGCTCTAATCCCTTTTTTAATTTTAAACATCTGTCTTTAAGCTGAATAATCATCATTTACTTGCATAAGAATGCAGTATAACAGGGAGCCAATAGGCCCTTGTGAGTTACATAAAGAGCTGCTGTATTTCTGGAAGACATAAGCTATGTCTTTCTGCTGAAATTAAAATTAACCAGTTTTAAATATAATGTAGATTTCAGACTGTAAGCACTAAAATTAAATTAAAGTTCTAAAAATTTAATCAAGAAAAGCCGTGATTTTAATTTAAGATGATTTTGATTTAACTTCAGTTATTCTGACATTTGCTTTTAGCTACTATTTGGCACTGCTGAAAAACATTTTTCTTGCTTGTTACTCCTAAAATTCCACAGAAACAGAAATATGTTGAATATGTTGGAGTCTTCTTTTTTTTTTCTTCTTCTGTTTTTTGTGGTTTTTTTGTTTTTTTTTCTCTCCTGACTGGATGTTATCTGAGGTTGCAGCTTTCAGGTCAGACTGTTGTAACCCTGTTCTTCCTCATGGTTCGTCCATTTGAACATCCAAATCAGATGCACAATCTTTGTTTTAAACAACTTCAGATTTGCTGCAGTCTGGCTGATTGAAGTTCTTTCTGCTCCCTCTGGTTCTCTATGTGTACTCAGTCACTGAGTATAAAAGGTCCTTCTTCAGCTTGCAAAAATATGACGGAAACAGTTGTTAAGACTCTATGCTTGTCACTGGTATCTGAAGTGTTTACATTAATGCTTGTGGAGACAGTTTCCCCATAAACTTCCATTCCCATTGAGGAAACAGAGTTTGAAGGAGAGGTTGAATGAGCAGACTGAAAGTAATGTGATGTTTTATCAGTTAGATTCTCCAGGGTTGCACACTGTCCAAGCACTGAACTTGGAAATGTCTTAAGTGCACAGCAAATTACTCTGAAATTTGTGTGTAAAATTTTGCATGGTAGTTTTGCTCAACACAGAAGAAAATCAAGAACAGCTGTTAACATGTGTAGAAGGCATTCATATGCAGACTGGAAATAATCTCTGATGATAACCTACTCTGTGCCTCTTTTTCTCCGCAGTAGGTCTGTTCTTGCCTGTTACATATATGTCTTTTTCCGTGTCACTTTGTAACAGGGTTTTATTTTAGGCTGGTAGACTGACAAGATTGCCGTCAGCCAAAGGATCCTGTACTGGTTCAGATGTCACAGAAGAGGGCATATTCAAACAAATTTCAGGTTCTCATGTTCTCTGAACATTTTCTGATCCCGATTTGGCTTGTGAAAAGGCAACATGACAAGGAATTTTGACATTTGATATGAAGTGGCAGTTGTGTTAGGTGAAGGGAGCATACATATTGCAATATGGCCTGAGGAAGAAGGATGGTCAAGAGGTTTGACTATTAGCTTGCAACTTGAGTCACACTGTAGTCAAATTTTCTCTGTAGTTTTAAGCAGGTCATTTATGGTACCTTGATCTCATTTCCCAACAGTAAAACCTATTCCTATAGTGCAAAGGAGCAGTAAGGATAAGTAGTTAACCACTGCAGCAAAACCTAGTTGAGTTTAATGAAGGATTTTGATCACTCAGCATTTTACCTTTCCCTATAACTAGGAGAAAGAACAAGTGTTTAGTGAAGAGTTTTGATCATTCAAAATTTACTTGTTGTTTTAATCAGAGGGAAAGTCAAAATGTTGACACTTTCTGAAAAGGGAAATGCTTTTTGAATCTCAGCTTTGGAAACAATCCACAGATCAGACTGTTCTAAGCCTCCAAAGCTCAGACAGCTCTTGGGGCTGTGAGCTCTGAGGCACTGGGCTTGGCTGGCTGCTCCACACTTGTGGTGCCAGTAAGCTCTGGGGACCCTAGCTCTGATGTAATTAAAATGACTTAATTTGAACTCAGGCTCCTATTAGCCTGTGAAGGAAGTTGTTGAGAAGATGGGCAAGCTGGCAGCAGCTCAGATAGGCTTAGGTTTTTAAAAATGCCTGGTAAACCGTATTCTATTGCCATTTTTAAAATTTTTCCCCTCATGGCAATATTTAGATCTTGCATCATATTTTTGAAGCATCTAGGTTTAGGTGAGTTAGGAAAATTCCAGTGAAACATGAGTAAGTGTTTTGCCGAATAGATCTGTTTACAAGGCATGTTTGTGTGACTATATATGTGCTAAGTTGAAATATTGTTCCCTAGAAAAATCTTTTTTTCTGGCAATCTTGGGAGTTGCATTCCAGTGATTCTCAGTCAGCAGAATCCATATATCGTGTTTCTGTAGAGCTTGGTGTGAGGGTCCCCCAAACTTAAATACAGAATATGCTTCAGAAAGATCTACCATGCTATGCAAAGCCCAGCCCTACCACTTATAACATGGATAAATTGGAGCTTTTAAAATGCAGAATTTATCAACCTTTTTTACCGTTATTTCCTAAATAAAGTCCCTCATCTGAATGAATGTAAAAGTAGTACCATTGCCAAACACTTCAGTATCCATATTGTCAGAAAATAAGCTGCTCTTTAGTTGTTTTTAGATTTTGCTAACTATCTGGAAACTATTTCTTGTAGCTGCAGTAAAGAGGGATGTTTAAAACTTCCTTACCGTAATTCACACAGTTTCAGCTATGGTAGGATTCTCTATTGCTCTTTCTTTTCATTCAAGGTATATTCATTCTTCTTGGTGCCATTTGCTGTTTAGCAATTACTCAGAGCCAAAGAGCTGGGCAGAAGACTGCTATATTCAGCATCTGAGCTGTAATCACTTCCTATTTCATAGGAGAAAACTCTGCATAGAAGAGGAACGAGTTTCAACTGCCAGAAGTTCTGAATGATGTATTTCCTCAAGTTTTTATCTTTTGAGCACGTAAGCAAGCATGTGTGAGTTAGGTGAATGAGAGGTGCAGTGGGCTAGAAGCATTAAGCTGCTGCAGGTACTTTCCTCTATTCCTGTCTCAAGGTGGGAGAATTCTAGGGATGGCATCTGGAACAGCTTCAGAGCTGGATCATGTCCATGTAGAAAGTGTCTCTTTCCTGCACCTTTATCACTCTGCTACCCAAATTGGTTCCAGGATCTGAGGATTGAATTTGCCTTGTAGATGTTAATGTTTATTTTATATAAACCCATATATTTTCACAATATTCCAGAAAATAACTTTTAAGTTGAATCATTACTTTATGCAGTTCAAGGCAGCAAAATGAAGCGATGTCAATAATTAGCATTACTTTTTTGTAAAATAGTAGCTGGGGTACCTAGAGTATAATGGACTGATTAAATTATTATCATATTTGCACTAATATTGTAGGTTGTCAAGGTTTTGTAAGAGGAGGGTCACAAGCTTGGTGTTATTTTGAAGAGTCATTGAAGCAGAAAGCAGTTATTAGTTTTATATCCTATGAAAATGTAAGACAGGAAAGAGCTGCCTTAATGTTTTCTATTGTTAAAGAAATATTGGAAAAAAATATAACACTATTCAGAAGACTGTATATGATTGATGACAATTTTGCATTTAAAAATCATTGTGTGAATTTGAATGGCATTAAATGATATTTGTTTCCTGAATAGCAAGAGAGCCAGTTTGTATAACTGCTCTGAATAGTAAATTCATAAGATGCTCTTAAAACTTTATAATGGGACCCAGCTTTGCAGAATAAAATGCTGTATGGTAACAATAAAAATAATAAAACAGCATGCTACCAAATTTTTTTAAAGGCAATATTTAGTTTTCCTTGGAAAACCAGTAAAACTGTGAAATGGCAAATTTGTCTTGGGATTTCTTACACACTGTGAAGATCACTATTGCACAGTCTTCAATCACTTGCCTGCAGAAAGCCTTTCTATTTCGGAAAATCCTTAACTGACTCCTCAAGCAGGGCTTGCCTTGTCTGTCTTTGCATACGTCTATAAAGCCAAATGAAGGTGTGATTGCAGCCCAGGTAAATGACTATTATACGACTGTAATGCTCTGATAAGCTGTCTCAAAGACAAATTCAAGTTTGCTGAGTTCTACTACTACCCATCTTTTGCCCAAGTAGTGTTTGTTTACAGAGGATTGTTTTGTTTTCAGCAGGCAGCCTATTCAGTCATGCGTAGCAACATACTTGAACTTCTAGCCTCTCCTATGATATTCTTCTAACTTTTCTCTTGCTGAGTCTAAGTCTGTTGCTGGCACACCACTACTTTCACAGTTACAGTTACAAGTCAGTAACTTTCGTTTTGAAAGAAGTCTTACCTGACAGTAACCATGTTGGTGGGAAAAGTTACACTCATAGGATGGAAACAGCTCTGAGGAAGCCAGAGTGATTGCAAATGGCTGGGAAGTTCCCTGCACGTCCCCAAACTTTGTAAACTAGTCTCCTAATAAAAAGGCAGCTTTGCTTTCCAAACAATGAGTCTTTTCTGTCACTACCCAATATGTTATTTCTCAAATGCATATATCACTGGAAAGAAGAGTTGGCTATGATTCTATGCCTTCATTTTATTACATAAAGATGTGTAATATTCATGTGTTTAACTGTGTATCCAATAGCTGTAGTCTCAAAATCAGTTTTCTTGTGTCATCTGAGAACGTTTGCTCCACACTACCTTCTACTGAAAACACAGTTAAAGAGATTTTAAAATGATTCTTAAAGAGATATTTTAAAATTATTCTTTAAAAACTGGATGTTATAGTCTTATTTTGGCAGATGCTGCCCTAAAATTATGATGTTATAACGGTGAGACAGCCTTGAGAACATCTTGATGAATTAAACATGTTGCAGCTGCAAAGTTTGCTTTACATGTCTGCAATAATGACTGGATTAAAGCTAAAGGAAACATAAAGATACAAAGTTTATAATACTGATTTCCAATATGACCAGTTATTCACAGAATCATTACTACAATTAAAGACTGAGTCATTGTAAACAGATGTACATAATTTCATTTACATTCCTATTCTTCTCACTCTCTCTCAGGAAAATGGGAATTGTATATGTGATTTGGGGTATATGTTCTTTTAGCACCTGCTCTATTTTTAAAAATTAAGAATTAATCAACTTTTCCTACATCTTGGTAAATTTAAAAAAATACTATGCATTTTCTTCCAAAGTGTGTTTCTCCCCACTGTTCTGTTAGCAGTTTAAATGTTTCATGTATTGTATATTCATTGTATGTTCATTTTCACAAAGTCTGCATGTAATTCACGTATGTATTTAGCTAAATTTAATCTCTATAATAACAAGCTGTACATTTAGCACATAGATAAATGTACATAATTGTTATTTCCTTTGCTTGGTGTGTTTTCTGAACAGTTCAGTGAAACCTGTATTGCTATTGAAATGAGAGATCTCAAAATGCAGAAGTAGGTGCAGTTCAAGAATTTTGAATATACTTTTTTATTCATTTTGAATTCTAGGTCATTCCAGCGACAAACATTTTAGAGTGTTTTAATTGAAGTATTCTATCACCATGCTTGGGTAAGGTATGGAAAATGGGACAGGCAATATAGTCTCAGTTTTTCTCTTAAAACAAAAAAAGAAATCAACAGAGAAAGCTGTTAAAGAGGAAGCTCAAAAATGAAAGGGCCAAGGGACAGAGAGGAAAATGTGGGAGTGGGAATGAAAGAAGCCTAAACATGCTACAGGACTGAAGTTTCACAAAATCCAGGATTCTCCATTTTTCTTGTTTTATTCATTCATACAAATCTTTATAGAGAAAAAATACAGTAAGCCAACTGAACAGTAGCTTAGCTAACAGACTTAAAGCAAAACAGAAATATATCTAAAGTCAAAAAGGAAGTAATCACTGTTAATATTTTTAAGGACTTTGTGATAGAACACATTGTCAGAGAACTACAGGGGGCAGTAAATTTTTGTTCTATTTTTGTTTATAACAATGTGCTACTTAACGTGTCAAAATTTTTGCCTAGGTTGTCAGATAGGAAGTTCCAAGTTTCCCTTGTTGGTGTGCCCAGAATTAGAAATACATTCTTGTAATCAGGGTGGTGATCTATGTTACTTTTTATTTATTGTGGAACGTTTTTAATTATTAAAATAGTAATGGGAGATTGGATACATAACTATGTAATGTTTTGCAACAAAGTAACCACACATATGTCATTTTAAACAGAGAAATAGATCCATTTTATGCACAGTGCAGTCTTCTTTGCAAACTAAATTCTAGCAAATAAAAAAGTTCTTGTTCAGTTAAGTCAACAGATAGTTTTTTAATATTTTAGTTCTTGAAGTGTCAGCACGGGTCTGTTTCTTACTCCATTGTGAAAGCTACTTGGGGTAAGTAGGTTGCATATAAAAAGCCTGGAGATATTTTGTTACTCCATGTTAATAGGATAGCTGCCTGCAATATCCTAATATTAGCCTAATTATTTTATTTTACTCAGTGAATCTACTTTTTATTTTTCAGAAATTTAATATGAATAAACCTATAACTAGAATTAGAGAACCATTGTAAGAGAAACACTCAAGTACGGCATTTCTGATTAAAAGCATAGGACATGTCCAGTGGCAAAATGAAATGAGAATTTATGATTGCAGCTTCTATTACCTTCAAAAATGATTCATGCCCAGAATTATTAGAATAAATTCCACTGCACTATTTTGCATCAATACCATTACACATGATTTTGCCTGAGGGTATTGAGTCAATGGGTAATTCCTGTAATACTGCTTTTTCAATCGTGGTTTGTTATAATGTCATTTCAAAGAGTCATTTTTTTCTCTCTGATTTATTTGTCATCTTATTTGTAGCTGGATTAAGAACAGATTAGTTTTTATTTTAAAGCAGGCATGATGATGTGAAGGTTACTACAGAAAATACCAGTTAAATATGAAAATTACTTTTGAAGATAATATAACGTCAGGGGCACTTCAGGTTATTTGCTACTGCAAACAATTATTATACCATCAAAGGGAAAATGCACAGTGTCTACATAGTGCTGTGCAATATTATTACTGAACTTGATTATGTATTTTTCACTTCTAGCACAATTAGAAATTCATCATCTATGTTCTATAATTATCATGAAATTATTTGTGCTGTTGATAGTCTCATTTGTAAACATAGCATAAATATTTAGCAAAATGTCAAAGTACAAGCAAAGCAAAAATCACCAACACCCAGTCTTAAAACAAAGCCTCTCCAAAAAAAGCCCCAAAACCAACAAACCCCCCAAAAGCCCAAACCACCAGATGAGAAAAAATTGGGAAAAACAAAGAAGGAAAAATACCTGAAAGTTGTTACTCATACTGTTTAGGAAAGCACTAGAAGTTAGATGCTCAGGTGCAGCAACCCACACAATGTAACTAGTTCGTGTTGAGCATAATGAAGCTATATACTACTCAGAGTAAAAATGGTAACTTCTGCATGGTTCCTTGAGGCTTCATTCTATCCAGTATTTTCGTCAAGTAGTGTCTTATTCTGAGCATGTTGTCTGTCTGACTGGTGGTAGAATACGATGCATTCCCTCTCAGGCTGGCTAGCAGTATTGAATAGCAGGACCATGGAGAAGTTTCACTTTTTTAGCATGTTACTTTCTGACAGTGTTGATACTACACAAGATAATAATTGAATTATTTCACACCTCTTATATAATGACAAGGTTGTATCTCTTTTTATCTGGAAATTCTTTTACTTAGATTTTTTTCCTTCTCCTTCTTTCTCTCCTCCCTCTCCATAAAATCATTTAGCTCACTGTGAAAGTTAGTGATTACAGTGATTCTTGTTAGCATTTTGTCTACCCTAATGAGTCAGCTAATGATTTCAGAGAAGTAGCTACCATTTTATGGATTGATGTTACATTGTATTCCCATACTTTCACTGTAGATCAAAGGCCTCATCCCCATATTGAACAGTGCACTGCAGGAATTTATGGATCTTCTGTACAGTTTCTCTACAGTTGCTTTACATAGTTCTGGGTCTGTAACTGGTGTAAAATTGTAAAGCTCTTTGCTACACTGAAGCTTTAAGCAGATTTATATTTTCCACCAAAGATGTTCAACATTGATTCTTGTAAATTTAACAGTAGCATAGAAAAGGAAGAGAAAATAGCTGTCTTCCTGATGCAGTATGCTTTCATCTTGGTCATTATAAGTCAGTAAAGAGGGAGTGAAGCTGGCTGCAGTACCAAAGGAAGGCTGCATGGCAGAACATGACAGACACGAACGACAGGTAGAAATTCTGGTGCAGGGCTTTGCCTGCCTATCGAAGACCATAAATACATGAATTGAGGAGGTACACATCTGTTGAAAGAAAATACAATCAGTCCTTGAGGGGAAACATTGATATTGCCAAAATCTGCTACTGAAGTCAGTAGTTTTTAAGTGCTAATGGCAGCACTGGACTTCTGTTAGTAAAAATCTCTATGTAATAACACCTTGTCACACTAGCAGGCAAGACTCCGACCCTGAAGTCTGCCTGTATTCCTTTTTGACATAAAATAAACCCATAAAATAAAATCACAGCTCACTGTATTGATTAGGATGATGCTCAATGACTCAGATTCTACATAGTAAGGTTAGACAATAGCATGGAGCTAGATATTCAGGGAAAAAGAAATATACTTGAGAGAGGCTAGCTTTCTCACACATCTATTGTGTTGTTATAAATCATACTAATCAAGTAATGTTGCTTGTCTTTAGGTTAGTAAATTTGAATATAGACGCAAACACAAAATGCTTCTTTTCTTTAAAATCTATAGTTATCTGTTGCTATGGTCAGACATACATTTTCTTACAGGTTTCTTCAAACCTCATGGCTTATACCCTTCAGAGCTATTAGCTGACCCAGTCAATGCACAAGCTCTGTATGCAAGAAATCACTCCAGAAAGTGATCACTTTTGATAATGAAGAAGGTGGGAATATCTTTTAAAGAGTAAGCAGATTTTGGACAGAAAGTGATTGAAACACTTTAAGTTTGCAACATTCATCCTCACCCATCCCTTGCAGCTGCTGTTTTTGCTGAGTCACTTTGCAGGCACTATCTGCATCTTTCTCTCAGAAACCCATTCTCTTAGAAAACCATTAAGATAGAACAAAAACAGGTTAGTGTTTTTAATTCAGTCTGCTGCAGGGCTTTGTTAAGACCCAAAGAAGTTTATCTAGACTACTTCTTTTTCCCCAAATTCCCTTTTCATTATGTTCTATTCTAGATGCCCATTCATTCTTGCTTTTTGGCTGGCTAGTGGTTCGAGTAAATTTGGTCAGTTCTGTAAATTTTGGTTGGAGTAATATGTTCTGCCTCATTTTATTAGAGATTTTAGTCTGAGTTTTAAATCTACCTGAAAAAAAACCAATTCAGAAATGTCTAAACTGAAATTCCACTGAAAATTTCTTTTCACTATTTTCTTCGATTTTACCTTCCTGACTTGTTATATGTGTTGTAGTCATTCTCCATATGAAAGTGCTGAACTGCAGAGACTCATCAATGTGTTCAGTTTGCAATGTTTAATACACTTACAAACAAGTTTTAGCACAGAAGGCACCATAAGGAGGCCATGTCATGTCAAACATTCATTAACACTCTCTTCTATCCTGGTTTTGGGGGGGATTTGCTAGTTTGTTCCTGACATCCTCTCTTTTGTCCTTCTCTCCTCCTTTATTTTTTATGTATCTTTAGAAAACTTTACTGGCATGTCCGTGTTTATGATTCCAGGATAAGTCTAATTGAAGTTGCTGTGAATTGAGAATATAATCAACTCAAAGTGTTTATTTTGGGACTTGCAATAACTTAATTGTCAATAAGTAGAACGTCCATCTAGTTGTGCCATGGAGTGAATTTGGATAATTTTTTGTCAGTCAGTCTGTATAATCTGATTACTTCTCTTCTGAGCGACCTTCCTGAGAAAAGATGTAAGTACACAGCTGAAACAGAACATATGTTCTCTTTCTCTTGTCTTCTCTTGGGCTTTTCTGACTCAGTTCCTTTGACAATGGTCCTTGTACTAGACATCTGTATTCAGCTCATTCAGTGGTTGGCCTTGAGACTCGACTTTTTGTTTCAAAAAAATGCTTTCCTTTCAGGAAATGTTACAACAATCAGATTTCAATGTATTGTTTTGTGGACATATGATTGCACAGACGTTTTTGATACAATGATCAGACTCCCTTTTTGCCTGAATACCTTCAGCACAGTATGGACTTGTGTAGGTCAATATAATCTGAAAATCATAAATCATCAAATAATGACATGTATACCTGCATTATAAGATATACATTATAAAAAGCTGCTTTATTAAAAGTAGCATCTTCCTAAAAGTTTCTGCAGTACTAGTGTGAACTGCGTGCAATGGTGGTGCATCCACATAGTGCACTGCTTAATTGAATGCAGTGACCTTTCATGTCTAAAGAAATGCTTTCACATTTTGGAAGCTACTTCAAGCAGTTAAGTAGCATCATCTCTGCATTAGTCCTAAATATCTTTAATTAAAAATCTTTAATTGAGTTGGCATAACTGATAACCTGTGAAGATGTCACTAAAGTGACAAATACATATGTAATAAGGTGCATTATGATCTTTTACTATGGATGATTGAGCAAGTCCTGTTGTTACTATCATTCATTTACAATTGACTTTACCCTAAAAAAATATTTTCAGAATGGACTCTGTCCAAGCAGAATGCACAGTTAAGTTCCAGGTTTGCAAATGACAGTCTGTTCTCTTCTTTTCTGTTGTACATTTATCATTGTCATGCTTACTGCTACTCTAATAAATTCCAGACGTGCAAAGTGATGGGAGTTTAGATTGCTTGGTATTTATCATTCAGTATAATGGACATACTACAAAGCTAGATACAAACTTATTTCTGCTATATTTCCATTTTAATACATTTTAAAAGGAAAGCAAATATTAAGGTGATTAAACTGATTGAATAGAAGTGACACATGAAAGATCATATAAAAATTAGTGAGAAAAGACCTAAATTAAATAAGAAAATTCCTAACTACCCTAAGTAGGAGTTTACCATTTTGAAGCATACAACATCATCGGGATACAAAGAAAAGGTATGTGTTAATGACAGTCTCAGATATTTGTCTAGAAGCAAAGTTGTATTGAATAGTTTTGTAATGTGTTTAACAAGATACTGTTGGCAATATTCTGTGTCATGCACTCCACTTCACACTACCCCTTCCCTTTCCCCTCACAACGAAACAGTATGTCAGAAGAAGTCCAGACAGGTCTTAATGATCATGGCCCTTCAGGGTCATTTGAAAAAGGTGGGAAGGTGGCTCCTACTCAGTGTCATAGTTTTCGAAAGGGTAATGAAATCCACTGGAGAATGACTGCATTCTTTCAGAATTACAGCTGTAGAGCAAATAAAAGACAGCACTATGAAAAGAACAAAAACAATAGGAAAAATGGAAAAGGAAAAATGAGATATAGAAGAAAATTGTTTAGTATTTGAAAGGGCATAATTATGCAATCACATATTCAAGAATAAATGCTCAAAAAATATATGTAGTAGAGTTGGGCCAGTAATTATCTAGGAAACATCATAGTTAATTCCATTTTCTCAGCTAATCATGATAAGGTTTTAAAGAAATATATTTACCAAATTTCCACCATGTGTCTTATCTTCAGAACAGAGGATTGCATATAGAAGGTGTACATACAAACCTGGAGCACTTAGTTCTCCAGCAGATTCTGCTGGTTCAGAGCCATTGAATTCCATTTCATGAATGGCACTGTCTAGATGGTCCTACTGACTTTTATTTTGAGGTACTTTTATTCAAACTAACTTCCTATGTTCATCTTGAGATTGGGAAAATATTAATAAAATGCCTCAGTGATAGGTTGAAAGTTATTTATAGTATTTATTCTATTATGGTAGATTACTTAATTTGGTATTTTGCAACACATTGTTATCATTAAGCTATTTAGTAATAAACAGTGGGGTGTCAGTCTACTTAGAATCTGATTAAATGTGTACTTTTCAAGAAGGCTAAGTTAATATTGATGGAGAGAATGAGTAGACTTGGTTTCAGGAACTTGGTTTCAGAACCAGAGGGTAGTGAGGCATTGAAACAGGTTGTCTAGAGAGGTTGTGGCCACCCCATCCCTGGCTGTGTTCAAGGCCAGCTTGGATGTGGCCCTGGGCAAACAGGTAGCATCCCTGCCTATGGCAGGGGGAGTTGGAGCTAGATGATTTTTAAGATCCCTTCCTACCTAGGCCATTTTATGAGTTCTTTGAATTCTGTGAACTTTGTGTACATAAAGATGGCAGAGCAGCTGCGGGCAAAGCAACAGCTTCTATGTCTCCTGAGTAAGCAACCTCAGCAAAGTATTGTTTTGTTCAATGCAGCATCAGGAGGTTGTTATCACTGTAGTATTTTTCCTTTCTGACCAAACAGTAGAAGGAACAAAGGAAGATGGATGGCCACAGTAGAGGCAACTGTGGTCTGGGTGTCTGAGCAGTATCGTTTCATTTCAAGAGCCTACAGAATTTATCTAGGGTCACTGGAAGTACAGGTTGCTTAATACATGAACAGTGCATATCCAGGGGCCTAAATTTTCATACAGTAGCAAGATCTTTTGTGTCATGAAAATCAAGAATTTGTGCACAGTAATTTCTAGTAATCTCCAATTTCGTGGGATATTTTCTCCTACATATTTACCAGACAAATTGCTAACTATATTTTAAGGTTTCCTATCTTGTTGTGTAGAGTCAACATACTTATACTGAACTATTCAACAAGTAGGCTAGAGAGACGCATGAAGGTACTCAAAAAATGGAAGGAAAAAAGGAGTCTGAAGTACTTTGCAGTGCATTCAACTTCTTCTGTTTATTTAAATGTCATATCTACAAAATCAATGAAATCAGTATTTGCTCGCCAAAAGCAACATGGACTTTTGGCTAAAATGCTAAACTAAAACTAAAATGCTACTTTATTAAGTGATGGATTTGTTTTGCTGGTTTCGTCATATTAAAATGTGAGATGAAACCAAGTGACAACAGTAGTATAACATCTGTTTGAACTTTGGTGGTGCTTATTTAGGCTATCAAGCGGTGCTAGCTCCGTGCCTTCGCTCTCTGCTTCTCTTTCATTCAAAGTATTATTGATCATTAATGTCAAAATGAAAACTAAGAGGTAGCAGTTCACATAAGAAAACATTTAAATGGCAGCTGCTCTACATCACATGTAGCTAATGGTCATGTTTGCAACAACAGATGTAATATTTACTTTCATTGAAAAAACAGAATTGATTAAGTAAGATAAGAGCAGAGTGAAACCAGCTGCTCCAGAGCATTGTTTTTTGTAAGTCTGGTTGATGTTGATTGAGCATATCTTGGATCTGCTGAATATTTGTAAGAAGCTGAAAAAAAAAATCACAGCTAATCAGTTTGTTGCTTCTCTTGAGCAAAAGAAAGAAAAAAAGAAGAGCAGTAGTGAATGCAATCATTTACATCACTGTACAAGTTCTGTGTAGATTGACAAAGGAAAATCATATGTTATGATTAACATTAATAACACATATTAAAGCTGTCTGCAGATAGTAGCTAGAGATCCATTTAGAAACATAGCTTGTAGCTACTGAAAATAGTATTCAGCATCAGATACTTTGTATTAGAAATTTCCCGTCAAGAAAATAAAATGAGTTTTGCTTGCAGAAAAATGTAAAGTGACAGACCAAAAGAAATGGGATGCAATTTGGGGTCCCAGACACATAAAGAGTTCCTATATGAAGAGTATCCATAATATCTGTCTACAAGTGTAAAATCTTTTTTCATGTTTTACTGTTCTGAAGTAAGGTACATGTATGAATTGTCCTCATTTGTTCTTAGTAAGAGTAAACTAAAAACCAACCAAACAAAAGAAACCAACCAAACAACAAAAAACAAACAAACAAACAAACAAAACCCTTAAATTCTGTCCTCCCAGAACATACTCTAGGAACAAAATATACCCGGTATTGTTACCCAATGAGCAGTTATCAGTGTTGTCTTCCCTTTTATTCTGTTCAATATCTTCTTTTCTACCAATTTTTCTACTCCTGTCTATGTAAAGAAGGATCAGTTTTCCCCTGGTCAGTGTTTTTTGTAGGTTCCTTTTATTCCAGAATCTGACATTTGAACTTCCTAGGAATAGGGAATATTATTTCTTTATGCTATTTAAGCAATCCTTGCTATTGCACACACAACTTTGAACTGTGAGTTCATTATAGGTATGTGATTGTTTTCAGCTTTTCATACCTTAGAAAATACCTTAGAAAACTGGAAACTATTTTTATACCACAGATGTCAAAAAAATAAGGCATATCATGTTTGTCCTGATTTGATTAAAATTAAAAAAATGTCCCTGAAACAAAGGGCCAAATTATTATTATTCCCCTAAATTTATGATATGGTCTGGTTTAATATGAAAATTATCTTATATAAGTGGAATTCATCACTGGAAAGTGAAAATAACTTCATAATCCTTGTTAAGTACTTTTACTGTCCACTCTATTAACAGATCTCTGATCCATATAGAATGTATCATTGCCTGAAATCAATGCCTTTACAGTAGAGCTTAATAAAATGTTTACTGACTTCATTATGAAAGACTCTATTTCAGTGGATTTGCTTTGGGAAAGGTGCAATTTATACACATGACAGTTCTGCAAATGCAAATCTGGGGAATATAAATGCCAAAGAGTTAATAGGATGATCAAGTTGTTTCTGATCAAGGCACTATTTGTGAAGGCTGCACTGTACAATAAAATACAGAAACAGATACAACTTTAAAAATTATTTTCTAATTTTGTAGTATATTTTTTTAATAACACAGAGCAAATCACTTCATGTTGCCATAACTCCAGACTAATTATTTGCCTATTAAAATTAGGTTTGTCTAATTAAAGGCAAAATGTCTCCAAACAAAATGGTGAAAATGTTCCATATTACTTCACTTGAATAATTTGCTGAGAAAGATAAATGGCTTAGTAACTTTGGATGATTTCAAAAGGATATCCACGACAATTGCTTTTACAAACCTGCTCTGTGGGTTGAAAACTCTGGAAGAACAGAATCAGAACCTCATACTCTGTCCTTACTGTCCTCCCAAGCTCAGGGGAACACTGATGGCCTCTGGCTCTGTTCACTCAGGAGCATCTAACCACTACCATCCAATTTAGTCTTCCTAACCTCTCTAGCACATTTAAGCTGACTTTCATTCTACTTTGTGGCATTGAAAAATAGCTGTTAGGAAGCTGCCAGCTTGACTACTCTGGCTGTTGGAGCTGAACAGTTAAATGAAAGATGGGCCTTTTCTGCAGAGTTGGAGTTAGAACTTCAGATTTCAAATATCCCTACAATGAAATGGAAACAAATTTCTGATTTAGTTGAATCCTTGTTAAATTTTAAGTCCAAGTGACAATTAATGTTACATTTCACTTTGGGGGCTCAGTTCTTCTTTATGCCTTGACAAAACTGTGGCTTCTGACAGGACTAAGATATTACCAAGCACTGGAAAGAATCTGACTGATGGAGAATAAGCCATTGGGCACCAATTGATGAGGTGAATTTTACTGATGATGCACAAGCATAATTCAGGTGCAGCATGAGGCTACCTTGAGCTTGGTGGTTTTCCTTATTCTTTGTGGCTCATTGTTCTTTCTGCTTTCCTTACATTGATACAGCAGCTCAGACAGTTTTCACTTGCTCTGGTGCCACAACCCAGCAGCATCCCCATTATTGTCTTCTCTGCTGACAGGTAACAGCAGGGTTGAAAGAAGAATGAGTGAAGTGTCAGTAACCAGAAGCATGATCAACCTGTTTTAATAACCTGCCTGCCTGTGATCTCAGTGGAAGTAAGAGACAGGGAAGCACCATCCAGAACAGGAAGTGAAGGAGAGTCAGAAGAGACCACTGAGGAAAAAGAAGGAAAAGTTGTTAACCACTTGTGCCAGAAATTGTTTCAACATACCATGGGCCTGCTCTGATCTAGTTATGAACTCCCCTTCCTGACACATTCCCATAAGTCAGGCACCTGGAGGCACCATTTGGCAGCTGAGAAAGAAGATGTGCTGCCACAAATGTTCCTAAAGTCTATGATAGTCAGAGGTTTTCCTGACTCAGTGGAATTTATCAGTGGGTAGTTCTCTAGACATTATCTTCTCTTTCACAGTAGAAAGTAATTCTAGAAGAATATGAAACCTTAACTCAGACTTGCTTCCAAGCTCCTCTAAATGTTCATCCACCATAGCAGCTTTATAAATTAATATTGTACTTCAGCGATGAAAGGAATGCACTAGGCTGTGCACTTTACTATGTAAGTCATCTTGGGGGAGGTAGGCTTGTGGGTGGCTCCTGTGCAAGAATACTGTCCTATATTATCAGAAGTGCAGATACGAAAAAAAGCAAAACTGTTTTTTACTGTTAAACATTCATTAGGAGTGTGTGTGTGTGTAAAAAAAACAAAAGGGATTTGTTGATCTCTCATTTACAGTTTGCTCTTCCAGATGGAATGTTTTCTTTTCAGATAAGACTTCCTGTAAGTACTAGAAATTTGGAAATTGTTGATGCTTTTAGTTCTTGGCTGTACAGAATTACTGTAACCATTGAATCAGCTTGAAAGCATTTATAGCATACATTACTATATTAATTTAAAAAACATGGATGATTTTGTGAAGAAAGTCAAGCTACTAGCCTTCATGGAAGGGAAATGTAGATTTGAGTTCTAGTACCTGCACACAGAGTATTGAAAAATCAATCAAACCAAAAAGTTGTAAACCAGTAACTAGAAATGAAAGCATCAAGCAGTATTAGAATTTTTTAACTTCCTTTCACATTTCAAGGTGAGCACAGTGATGACTGTATTCTATAGAGCGTACAATGGGTCGAACTGTCAAAAATCAGTTCCTTTTAAATGGCAAATAAACATCAACTGAAATTTCCTTCTAACATCCTTATTGACTTCCCTTTTTAAAATTTTTTCACAGAGGGTCTTTCTCAAAGCTGGAAGTGAGGAAGAAATCTTTGCACATCTTGGCTTGGATTATGTTGAACCATGGGAAAGGAATGCTTAAAACAATTTGCCAAAGTACATTCACCAGTTGACAGCAATGGTCTTTCTGCCTCTCTTGCAGTTTGATTTAGATAGATATATAAAAGTCTCTATGACAATTAAAAAATTTCTAAATATATTTTAGTTACAAGCCATTATATATGCTAATGTTTCTTGAAAAGAAGAGTTTAAGTTCTTCAGAATCCTTTCCAATGTTTTCTGGTTTAGTTTTTGAAGTTTCTACATGGGACTGACAAGATAGAACCCGATTTTGCGGTAAAACTTGAAACTGGTGATATTTTTGCCTGCAATAGGAGTTTAACAATCCTGTGAACAATGCTTGCTTGTTAAAATACTATCAGTTATAACAATGCATAAAGAATACAAAATATTTGAGCTGAGTCTGGAAGTTACTGAAATGCATGTTTATCTTTAACTGAATTTCTTAAGTATTTTTTAAATCCATGTACACAATTGCTACTGCATATAAGGCATAATGACCTAGGCAGTAGTTAGTCTGGCAGTCTCAGCACATTGAGGCTTCAGCTGTAATATTTTTCCAGGTAGGGCACTACTCTACAAAAACTGTAAACTAGTTGAGCATTCAATGAGAGTTAAAAAAAATTTCACAGGAAAGGATTTTTGAAAGGAAAAGTGAAATAACTCAGTAGGAATCTTCAATTGTGAGAAAAAAAATAATACAAACTGAGAGCACTGATTTGGACTAATGAAGGTTCAGTTTATGTGATGTGATGGTCCTCAGACAGGAATTTGAATCATAACGTACATAAAACCAACTGCTTTAACTATCAGGCTGGTGGCTGCTCAAAGGTGAAAGCTTTTACTTGTCTATGCTCAACTTAGATAGCTGGAAATCTATTTATTAGTAGGTGAGCAATGTGGTCCAGTGGGAGACATTCTTCCCCATGCCAGAGAGTGTTGGAACTAGACAATCTTTAAGGTCCTTTTCAACCCAAACCATTGTATGATATATATGCATTGGAATGGAATTTTACCTGAGCTGTTTGGCTGCTACCTGCTTTACAATAGTATTCCTTCTTTTTGGTCCAAAACTCATCTTGGATGTGGGACGTTTTCTGACAGAAGTAATCCTATGACATATGTTGGTTGCAGAAAATTTTCAGGTAACTTTTTTGATTGTAATGATAATGAAAAAAATCGTAATACATTTATCCTTTAATAACAAGGGTATTTAGGGCTTTAGGACATGAAGTTACTTGCTGACCATTTGTTTGTCATTTGTAGAATAAAGGTGATTAAGAATATCCAAACTGATCAATGAATTTTCTTTCCTAAAAGCTGGAACTTCCTTTTTCTCTGTTCAGGCTGATTTCACATCTTGGCATGACAGAGGAAGAATGGCAGCGACAGGGCCATGCACAACAATTATTACTGATAGTAATGGCTTCCCGTATTCAAATGATGGCAATATTCCATAGCAGCATAGACTTGAATGTTCTAAACATGCATAAAAATATATGCCAAAGTTTAGAAATAAGGTGCTTACCTACAGGATGAATGATTTAAAATGCAAGAGCCAAAGCTATTACTGGTAAGAGAAAATTAAACAGAAACTTCTGAGAAGCTGTTTTTCCAAACAGTAGTATAGTAGACAAGATAGTACAAGTATTAAAAAAACTTCCAATGTATATTTTTGTATGCAACCACCTATTTCTGATTGTTAAATTAGGCAGTAGCTGTATTTTTGTGGAATGTATTCATTCATTATCATGGTTAGATTTCGTACTATAACAACACTTCAGAAATGTCTATTCACATTAAATCCTATTTATTTGTTGCCCAAATGTTTTCAGACATGGTTTATGCATCCTGCTTTCCATCTTCTCTACTGTATTAATGAAAAAAAAAGAAAACAAAAAAAAAGAAAACACCAAACCCTCTCATTTAGTTTAATGCATTTATTCATAAAGGTAAAATGTCACAGGATCAGGCCCAAAAGTGACTGTGGGAAAGTGAAGGTTATTTTTGAACAAAGGATCAGGTTTTGCTGCAAGGATCTCATTCAATACACCCCGGCCCCCGTCTTGTCCACAGGTAGTGGGGGTAGATTTCCTTGGCTTTGGCAAACAGCCTGAAACAAAAGCTAAACAAGAATGGCTCTATCAGTCTTACTGCAAGAAATGCATGCTATGGTATGATCCATTCTGTAATTTGTGAGAAACCTAATTTTACG
This sequence comes from Galbula dea, assembly GCA_013399015.1. Taxonomy (NCBI): domain Eukaryota; kingdom Metazoa; phylum Chordata; class Aves; order Piciformes; family Galbulidae; genus Galbula; species Galbula dea. The sequence continues at coordinate 231,190 of VWZX01005818.1, forward strand.
GTACAAGCAATTAAAATTCTGTAATATAAATCTAATTTGATGCCATTAATAGAAGTGTAGGCAAGACTTTTTTTGTACAGATATACTTACATGGCTGGTTCAGTGCTAAGAAAAAGTATGCCAAAGTTGTTTCCTAGTTCCTTTCAAATGAGGAATGGACTTTTAGAAGACTGCATTATAAATCATTCTAAAACCTCAAGGACATAAAAAAATGTGATAACAGCAGGGAGTTTTATTCTTGCTTGTGCCAATAAAACCATCCTTTTTAAATGCAATTTTGCTAACTAAGCTGAAACTATAACACTATTTTCTAAATTGCTCTAACTAGAAAGCCCTGGTATTGCTTTCTTCTTTATTGTGCTGATGTATGAAGCACCTTCTCCTTGTTTTGCATCTGGATGCTGACACTTAAGTAGCAATGACATTCCTCAGTCCTAGTGGAAGAGAACAAAAGCTACTGTTCCTTATCTAAATATTCTTTCTATTTGGCTAAAATTTATCCGTTTCTTCATAGTTCAAGCCACAGAGGAAATATGAAACATTCTGATTTCCACTTAAAGGAATAATCTTGCCTGCCTATGCATCATTTATAATTCTATCACCTGTGGGAGAGAAGTTACCGAACACAAGTTCTGTCAGCTCCTTCAAGATTGGAAGGAAACATCATATGACTGTATTCCTTTATTTCTGTCAATTTTTCTGAACTTTTGTTAAAATACTTCTTATGGATTACTCACTGCTTCAACTATTATAAAAAAATACAGAATTGTTAAGTGAGGGGTTGGGTTAAACAGAAGGTTAGATTAGATGACCAGGATGGTTTGACTAAAAAGAAGATAGCTTCTGTTAGGTACACCTCTGCTGATGAAGCTGACACCCACTACCGTATCTACTGTATGCAGTATGCATCCCTGATACCACTAGCCAAACTCATTGTGCATGCAATGGCAGATCCAGAAAAGCATAAATAAATGAGTCTGAATCATAACAGGATGTTTCTTGCATCAATTAAATCTAGACCTAAAATTCTGAACAGTTGCAGCCCTGAAATGATATCAGCAGTTCTTGGTGGTGTTAGTCAGCTGAGACTATAATTAAAAAAGATAGAAATCATGTAGGAGAACTGGGATGGAACAGGTTAAAGGAAACAAAACCTTTATCAGTTGAGCATATCTGGATCTATGAGCACTGAAAACTCCCTACAGAGTGGTGGAACTGTTGGACTCAGTGGTAATGATGCTTCTGAACTCATGAAGGACAGTTGAGGCCTGGGGCCCTGGAATAGGGCAAACACTTTTCAAAAACAGGCTGCTGTTTGTAATATGAGGGTGGGAAGAAGAATTTCAGATCAGTGCACTTAATCACAGAATCACAGAATAATTACAGTTGGAAAGGACCCTCAAGATCATCTAGTCCAACTGATAGCCCTACACTACTCTTATCCCTAAATCATCCCCTGAAGAAACACATCAATCCTCTTCTTAGAAACCTCCAGGGATGGTGACTCCACCACCTCCCTGGGCAGCCTATTCCAATATCTCACCACTCTTTCAGCAAAGAAATTCTTCCCAATATCTAATCTAAACCTATTTATTATTAAAGACTGAGGCAAAGAATTCATTAAGCACCTCAGCCTTATCCTCGTCCTTTGTCACTAACTTCCCTCGTGCATCCATTAGGGGATGGAGGATTTCATATGGCCTCCTTTTGCTACTAATATATTTTAAAAAACTTTTCTTATTATTCTTAACCTCAGAGGCCAGATTAATTTCTAACTGATCTTTGGATTTTCTAATACTCTCCCTGCAGAGCCTCACAATCGTTTTGTATTCCTTCTGGGTGGCCTGTCCCTTCTTCTGAAGTCTATAAACTTTCCTTTTCTCCCTGAGTGCCAGCTAGAGCTCCCTGTTCAACCAGGCTGGTCTCCTGTGCAGCCTGCTTGCCTTACAGCACATGGGTACAGCCTGCTCTTGAGCCCTCAATACTGCATCCTTAAAGAGTGTCCAGCCTTCCTGGACTCCTAAATTACTAGAATGATTAATAGACTTTAGTTTTTGAAGCACCTAAAAGAAAGAAGTTACTGGTAACTTGTTCATCAAAACCAAACGATATGAAACTAATTCAGCCTGGAGGATGATATTTAAAATGTCTGTCCCTTTTCTCCTGCTTCTACACCGAGGCAATTTGGTAAGTAATAAGAGGAGAAGAATAACTTGTTTTATAAGCACCTACTCTAAAAATTGCTTAGTGACTCTATGTCTGGAAAAAAAAAGATAAAATTTAAAAAGCAAATCACTTTTCTTTCATCATTGGTGGGAATTTGTATTGAATACTCTAGATAATATTTCCGGTAACAAACACATATAGGGAACATAATGTAGGCACTAAAAAAAAAAAAAACCAAACCAAAATTAAAAAATCCAAATGCACAATCATACAAATGCTTTGCTACAAATCTCTGAAGGCAAAAGCAACAAGGTGTATTCATATTGGAGGGAAATAATGTATTTGATGTCACCAGTGTATCTACGTGGTACAATATACTAAGGAAGAGCTTATTGTATCTACACAACTCTACAAAATTGCAAATCCAGGCAATCTAAATAGTCATACAGCTGGCATTATAGACTTAAAGCCACGCAGACTATCTGGAAATTACTGGGAATCTGAGAACTGCTGCTACTTCACATAAATAACTTCAGAACCTTAAAAAGAAAAGCCCAAAGATCTGCATACCTTATGATGCTAAAATTAATTGTGTTTTGAATAGTTGGCCAGAATTGTTTGGAATTCTCAGGAAAGACCATCTTATTATTTAGTATGAAATGTGTTCTTTCACTTTTTGAACAGCTATTTCTTTCTATGATACAGTGTCCTTCAGCAACTGCAGTTAAATAATCAAGTCCTGAGTCTGAAAGGTTAATTGAAGTCACATAAAAAAATGAAACCAGGGAGCTCTGAAAACCCTCTGTAGAAGCTATGCTTCTGCTGACATGGCTGTCAGTCTACCTAGGAGACAATGCTGCTGTCTTTGCCTTTAATGGCCCAATTGGGGCCCTATCCATAAAAATGTCATGTGTATAGCTATAGGTGAGTCAGAGCTTCAGAGCTTTCCACTTCTAAATTCAGATAATGAGCTGATCTCTGTCTGTATACATATCAAGCCTCCTTTTTTTTTTCCAAATGCTTCATATGATGAACAGGACTGACAAATCCTTGCCTCTGCTATGTAGATACACTAAGTGACTTGTTTTAATGAGGATGCATCAAATGTAACTTGGTTTAGCTGGTGATGCTCCTTAGGAAAGAAGACGAGTTCATGGTCATGGTTAGTATTCCACCTTTAAGGATTTAATTTACTTAAGATGAATTGTCTGGTGCCTGTTTACAGCTTCTTTGATATGACTTGTGGTATTATACATTAGACCTGTCAAAATCTAACTCTAGGTTTGGTCTATTTGTAACTAAAATTTGGTCTTTGAATAGGGAACTGAAACATTGTCAGGTGTCCTACATCTCTGCCATAATTCTACTATGCATATGTGGCCTCACATCTTGTTCAGGGGTCTACAAAGTGGATTGCTCTAGGAACACCTACTCTTGATAATTAGATTCCCAAAAATGTTTACAGAAATAATAATATTTTCATTTCGCTCTGCCATTTCGGCTCCTTTTTCCTGTATTTGACATCACAGTAATTTATAGCTAGAATGTGATTCAATGGTCAAACAATGCACGTACTTCTATTTGTCCCTAGCCTTCTCACACATCTTTACCTCTCTCATTTCACATGGTCAAACAACCTTGTTTGGAGGTAGAATAGTGCACATTGTGCCACTCCAGCCCAAGGTTCTCTGCTAAAGGTAGATGTTCTCTGTTCTAGTATCACCTCACATGATGTTAGTTCATAACTAGGAAAAGCTTTCCTCCATGAATGCTGTTCAAACCCCTTAAATACTACCTTAATTAAAAAAAATATATATTTTTTTAAATTAATATGTATTATAAGTAATCCATAAAATCTACCACTACTTTTCACCTAATGCTTCCAAACAAATAGTATTCTCAAATAATACTGGTAATACAGACAATCCATACCAATTGCATTGTGGGGGTACTGGACTACATATCCCAGAATCCTGAGTGCCTCAGGTAAATCTTATATCACCTGATTGATCAGGATCAATCACACCTACAGCTGGTGACTGACTATGGGGAAGGAGATAATGTGCTGGGTAAGTAGGAAGGTTCACAGTTTCCTGTATTTTAGCAAGTTTAACACACTTATTTGAAAAACAAGCTACTTTTTTTTTATTACTGGAGACCTTTAATTCTAGTTCATTTATGACCTCAGTAAAAAGTACTGCTACATGGCATATTTAGTGTTGCATTCTTTCCAAAAACAATATGTTAAGTCAAAGGTATTTTTAGAAATGGGAAGACTCCCAATTGCTTTGCCACCATTTTTGGTTATAAGGAAAAAATATTTATATGAAATGAACTCAGAAGCATTTTTATTAAATAAAGAAAGCCTTCAAAGCAGGAGTAGCCTTCCTAGCAGAATTAGCATTATTTCATGTATTTGTTGATATACATACACACTCTATATCCACATTATCCTAAGTTTTCTGTCAGCTCCAATGTCTTTTTCTATTCAGGAAGCTGTGCATTAAAGTGTAATAGAAAATAACTAGAAAAGCCTCAATTTTTAAAGACTTCATTAGATCTTTACCAGGGGAAGTGTAGAGTATATTCCAGAAATTGGTGATTGCAACACTGGGAGAAAAAAGAGCAAATAAAAGCCTTATCCCAGCACTTAGAAGACAAAATGGTAATTATATATTTCTAACCACTAAAAGAGAGATAATTTGGAATTGTCTTCACAGCTGGGTCGAGAGGCTGAGGAGTTTATATACTTTCAAAAATGGAGCTTGACAAGATTGTGTAATTGTGTGATTAGGTAGGAGTGTTTCTGCAGTTGGAAACTATTGCTGGTGATACAACTCTGAAAATGTTCAATTTTTGGTAGCCTAAAGATAGGCTGAAAGACCATATGTTCCTGTGGCTTCCATAACTGTGCTCTATGAAACCCACACTTCAATAAGCAGTGGCTAGGAAATTTTGCTTTTGCACACCTCTGAAGCACAAAAATCAGAGAGACAATATCGAGCAGGATAGCTGGGGTTTACTGCTTTCAGCGATTTTGAAATCCTGGTGTTATGCTTTAAACTGCATTATGGTTTTCTATGTTATAAGGTAAACTAAGCTTTCAGAGATATAACTTGGTGCCTTTTGGCCTTTTTCACTATGCTGTTAAGTGTGTTAAAGTCTAATAGAAGGTATTTGTGTTGGCATTATGTGAGTGGGAAGTGGTTGTTCCGGAGATCCTTCCAGACTAGTTGCAGGGCTGTAGCTGTTGCAGTGCTCTTGACAAGTGATGGGAGATATCATTTGAATCCTTGATGATACCAACACTATCTCCTTGGACAAGATGTCAGAATTACAGAAGGAATACGGTTCTTTCTTTCCCATTGTCTCACTCCTTGGCCCCAGTTAGATCTGACTCTACTAGGGGAAGAGGACATGTATATGAAGAACTCCACACAGAACAAGTGTTGTCCTGCTCCCTGTTGAAGGGACTCACAACCCTTTTCTTATTTGCCTGAAGGACACAGAGTTTCCCTTTGACTGTATGTGATCAGAAATGGGATATTGAACTTTAAGCAAATTTCTGTCAGATGCAAATAAATAGAGTCTAATGAACTATATATTTTAAAAATTATGCTGCACACCACTCTAGTACATGTGTGTATACAGGGAAAGTCTTTCAAAAGCACCCAACTGAGAAAGAAAGTGTATATGAGTGGGCCACTCCACTATGAATTTTTGTGACAGATGGCTGCTAAGACAGTCCACGCTGGATGATAAATGACTATGCATTAAAGCTTACAAGCCACAAATAAACACAGAAAATGCCTCCAAGATACTTTTGAACTGACGTTTAATAATCATACAAAATTACTAGTAAATCAAGAATTCCAAGCCTTTAAAAAGAAGATAGGCTGAACAGAGAATAAACATCCTTCCTACATAAGGGAGGGATGAACAGGTATGAAAACAAATCATAGCTGTAAATAATGAACTTAACATTAAAGTTATTTGAGTCCCTGAGAAGTCAAAAGAACTTCAATGTCATGTGGTAAATACCCCTAGAAGCAAGTACTTCCCTCTTAGGGAGTTACTTAGCAAGGTATTCCAGAATCCCAAGATAATGGAAAAGGTAATGTAACTTGAGAACAAAAACCAAAACAATTTGGATATGTTTGCTTGTTTGTTTAGCAGGATCATTATCATGCTCAATAGGGAAGTTACTAACTTTAACTGGCAACCTATTGCTCAACTTGCAATTATCTCACTTTATTTATGCCTGTGAGGACTTCATGAGGTAAGTTTATCAAGTTTTCTTTCTAAAAATGTATTACTCACAGTTAGGAATTCTTAAAGTAATTCCATCTTTGAGGTTTAACATTTAATGACCACAAACAGAACAAGTATTCACAGATCAAACAAAAGTAATAACAAAGTGTTATCTCTTGACTGTTTTTTTTTTAAACTTATTCTTGTTTACTTGATAAATCTTACTGTTCTCTGCAACTGAGGAAAAAAGAAAAAAAATTAAAAACTTCCTGATTTCATTATCTATATAATTGATTTTTTGTTTTTCAAAGATGCTGTGACCATAAAAAATATCTTCTCAAAACACAACACTAAGTTTATGGGATGCATTAGCATTCATGATTGATAATGCAAATGTGAATTGTGTCATGGTACACTCAATATACCATCTGCTCCAGAAAGAAAAACATCTGTTGGTAAATGTAAACTGTGGAGCTTATGCAGTATGCAATATGTTCAGATACTGTATGGAATAAATAAATTGGACACTGACAATCTATTGTGTTAGAAGCATTCAACTACTTTCTTGTTTTGAAAAAAGGAAGAGCTCAGCTGCAAGTATTTTTGAGATGGTGGAGGTAATTGTGCTGCATCCCATCCAGATGGCTTTTGTTAAAGCCAGTCACTGACAAGCTGCTGCAATCATCATCCGGAGTTTTGAGATGCTTAAACATAGCATGGACATAGATGAATGTGCTCCTTCAACAGCAGTTTCTGTGCTTGAAATTTCATGATGGTGTTGACACTGTGATTTGTGATATTGTTGGAAATGGCTGCGTTTTCTGGCTTTCTAGCTTCAAAATCATGATTGTGAAACTTGTATATTCATGTGTATGAATGATAAAGAAGACTTACATCTTTAATAATGATAAATAGCATCAACACACGAACATCACTGCATACTTTCAAAATGCTGTATTTTTACAGTTTTAAGGGCCATGCTAAACTGTATAAAATCTATTCTAATCTAAAATCTAGGCCTTGTAACATCTAAGTTTTTTTTTTTTCTTGATTTAGAGTATCCTGTTTTCAGATTAATTTGTTCAATTGATTTAAAGAGCTTAGACAAAGCCTTCCCCCCCCAACTAAGTAGGACAGCCAAGGCAGAGGTGAAGGTCTCAGAACATCAGTGTTCTGTGTCTATGTGCTGTCATAGAAAAGGGCAGCACCAACAGTGCTTCAGAAATTTCCTTGACAACTCTCCATCCATTCCTTGTTGGCTCATAGAAACCAGAGTTTTTAGCATATTCTGAAAACTGTAAAGTATGCAGAAATTCATATTTGAATGTCTATCTAGAAAGGTAGAAAACATATAAAAAATTGCTTCAGTTTAAGCTTTTTTTTCCCTCCAAATTATGAGAAGGAATTTATCATAATCTGTTGTTAAACAAGTCAAACTAATGTTTGTTTTAGTGATAGTTTGCAGGTTGCACTAGTTTAAGCATCTTAAACTGCTAAAGTTTATCTGCCAGGGAATAAAAGCAATTCTGTTGTATGCACAACTCTAGTGTTACTCTATTGTAAAGTACTCCAAAAGTTTGGAACCCTTGATCAAGAAGGAGGTTTCGTCTTCTCTGCAAGGACAATTGTGATGTTTTCATAGTCAGGATCCATATTACTTTTGAACAGCTCTTAGGCTTTTTACTCCAGTGTTATCCTTGTATGTCACTGCTTCTTTTCTTCAGTTTTCCAGAATGTTCACATTTATTTTCAGGCCCTAGACAGCAATGGAAGAAGGTGCAGACAAAATATGGGGGTTTTGTTGTTTGTTGGGTTTTTTTTTGTTTTATCAAACTTATCAGTCTACTCTTCTTTGTGGTACTGTAAATACCAGTGGTACTCTTCACTCCACCTATCAGTTACCTGAGAGAGCTTTTTATCCTTAAGCATGTCAACTGAAGTGAGCTTCACAAATCTTTGAATTAGTGTTAGCACATTTAATAATCTGCAACAGGACTGACCAAACACATGATGAAAAATCTTTGCAAAAATAAACACTAAAAAAGGGTAGAAGAAGCAGTTCTTAAAAACTATATGTGAAATTGTTCCCAAATACTGCTACACTGTAGGAGGTATAGTCTATGGATTGATATTCAGTGCACTAAAAGGGATCAATGCATGGACTAAGCTCTTTGCTACATACGATTTCCCCAGTTGTACTACCAGTGCTTTAGCCAGAGTATCTGCTTTTAAACCAATATCCGTGACATAAGTGAGCCACACATCTTCTTTTAGTAGACCTAGCTTGAAGTTTTGCTTCTGTCAATCTTTCCTGGCAGTTGTGGTTTATTCTGTGCTCCATTTAAAAAAAATTGGAGTGCAGATACATTTTTCAGGTCTCTCTACAGAGAAAAAGTCTACTGTTGAACATTAATGGGTTAGAAAATTCCAGAGATGGGAGCAAGCAACAGTATTTTTTTTAAGCTCCAATATGCCAAAAAATAGATTTGGAAATATGGACAGGTTCACAGATACCTTGCTATAAGAAATAAGAAGACAGAACAAGGTGCTAGTATCCAGATAATGAGTGGTCTATCTTTCTTAGTTGAAATAAAGGTATGTTAACAGAATGGACTATGGCTTAAACATCCATTACCAGATAAGCATGCAGAGATGTATGCTGTTATGTCTTCTTTGTATTTGGACTGTATAGTAGATGTAGGAGTGGTAACCTGCTACAGAGAAAAATAACAGCTAAACAACCTTTGCCAGGAAGAGTAACCTTTTTGTTGTTGTTGTTGAATTTGGATGGAAAACATTATAAGACATACAGTAGCAGAGATCAGGCAAATGACGCAAGAACAATAAAAAAGCCTGAGGGACAGAAGGTGTTGAAGAAAGGTATGGTTGAGTATCACTGTCTGTGCAGGGGTATGCAAACGTTGCCAAAGTAAGTGCCAGCATGCTGATCGGGAACAATGTTGGGCCAAGAATGGAATTTTCTGAGGGACATCAAAGCTGATCTTATGATCTGTAGGAAATTAAAATCCCACAGCAGGCCAAGGTCAGAAACTGACCACTGGTCTGCAAATTACAGCTAGTCGAGACTAATACAGGCAGCGTAAGAAAAAAGCAGTACTTTAAATCTCCTTGTTGAAGTTGCAGTGACAACAGAAATAATTGGAAGTATTTAAAAATTTTTATATTTTCTCAGTCACATAATTCTGAAATAATTCATAGCAGATTTAAAGGAGAGATGGCCTTTTGATACAAAAGACAACTAATTGCTTACACAATATTGAAGATTTCTTAGCTGAGTGATTGTTGTAACAGAAAATAAAAGGAAAATGTCTGTGAAAAGTATTTAACAAAAACAAAGTACAACAATTATCAGCAGTAAAGTTTATAAATTATTACCACAATATTTTAGCTTAAGGAAACAAAAAACCTGTACTTATATGTTTGGTGTTTTTTATGCTACTTAGTGTAATCTGCTTCTGTGAACCTGAGGGCCTTCTTAAGAGGTGTTAACACTTGGTAGAAAATGTGAAGTGTGTGTTGAATAGTAGGTGTTGGTGATGCAAAATGCAACTTGAACATTGTGGATCTGTAGAATATGTCAGAAATCTTGTTTGACAGTCTTTAAAATGAAGGAGGAAAATCTGAGAAAACAGACAAGAGTGAAATCCAAGAAGCAAAGGGGATGTGGGGAGTGACGCAGTAATAGAATTCACAAGAAGCTGCTTACTCTTGGGAGAGAGTGGAGGTGCTGGCAGCTGACAGGCCAAGATGAAGGGCTGTCTTATATGCCTGACAACAGTCAAAAATGGATATAGAAGAGCTGGAGGAATAAGTTTTTTTAAATAATGCTTTAGTAAATAAGGCCTGAAGAGAGTGAGTTGCTGTAAAGCTAAATACAAATAAAAGCGTGAAGTAAATGAAAGCCCTATAAAGAATCAAAGCAGTGGCTGTGATTCTCCAGATCTCACTTCATCAAGGTGTCAGCTTGTCTTTTTTTGCAGGGCTGCAGCAGACAGGACAGCAAGGAAGTTCTTTTCCAGTATAGGATTTGATTTGGGTACGGTGTGTGATTTGGGTATTGCCATGTCTCCTATGTGATCACAAAAATTCTTCCCTTTTCTTAATCTCTTTCAACATAAAAATGTCACACTGCAAAGTCAATGCAGACTTAAGGCTCATAAGAACCCTCCATTGCAAATATGAGATTCAGTGGTTAAGATGGGATCAAAGAAATTAATAAGCATTATGCAATTTGCCTCTAGTTATGGAGGAGGATTTTTTGCAGCTTTCATATTAGTTACATTCTGCACTTGAAAATGCTGCATTATTTATTGTATGCATAAAACTTGATTCTCTAAGGTCTATGAAGAGCTTTTTTATTAAAAAGAAATGGCAGCATGTTCTGTTTCTTGATATCAAAGCAACAGCAAACACTAAAATCGTGAGTGCTGCTGCATCCCTTGATTTGTATCGTGTGTTTAAAATTTACATTTTTTTTCCAGAAGATTATGATTCTAATAGACTGTTGGATATTTAAAATGTAAAAGATGACTGGTTGATTAGTTTTTATCTGTACAACTTTTAAAGCTAAGAATGTAATATAAATAATACAGTATGTTATATTCAACTGGTGAAGGAATAGAACAGCAGTTACCTCAGAACATCAATTCCTGTTTGCCAGGATATTTTGAAGAAATTGTTACTGTGGTGAGAATATTACATACATATTTGAACTATGCATTTATTACACCCAATAGTTACATTTAAATTATTATGAGCTATTTGGCATGGGAAATATCATGGTTTCTGGCTGTAAATACTAAGCAGATTGTATTTCTAATAGAGATTGTGCAGTATGGTAAACTGTAATTTTCAGCTGGTGTCCACAAGATTTGTTTTTATCCCTGCTATAACTTACATGTCTGCTCTTGTTTCTGTCACAAATGGATATGTTTGACATGGTTTGCTTTAGCAGCAATTTAAGTTTTATTAATAAAATGAGATAAAGATTGATTTTAGCAGTGCTTAATGATTAACTAACGTAAAGATTAAGAAGTGATTTAGAAAAGTATGTTGTTATAAAACAGTGACCTATTTACAGATTCAAGAATGAAAAGATTTGTGCTAACTTACTACTAGGTACTTTAAGTCAAAGTATGTATATAGGTATATGCCCACACTCATAAAAATAAATTCATAAAGTCAAACGCGTAGAGAGGTGGTAGAAGAGACTAGCCTACGGTTAAAATCTCCCCTTTTGTGTTTAAGGTAAATACTCTCATTGCACCAGTATTTCTCAAAAGCCAGGAGTTGAGTCTTGAGGAGGTTATCTTGCCCAGGCCTCGCACTTTTCTGGCAGACAGTCCTGAGAGGAGTCCCAGCTCAGGGGAGATACAGGACACAGCATGATTAAACATGTGGACTATTCTCCAGGGCATTCTAATATAATAGTTGATGTTTAAGAGCTCGCTAGTACTTTAAACTTCTTTGCAGTGTAGATTTGAACCATTGTTTTCATAACACACATTACGAAACTGAGACACACAGTAATATAATCAGTTGTTCAAGGTACATAGCAGCAAAGCAGGGAAAAGATCATGAACTTAGTCCTTTCTCTGACGCACTAGGTCACACTGAGAAAACACTTGTCCTGAATGGACTATGTCTTCTTTATCTGGAACATATTACTAAGACTTCTCCAGGATAGCTGCTGTTCTGAAAATATTTGAAATGGTGGTGAAAACAATCACTATTTCCTTGCGAAAAGGAAACCTGAGTAGAATTATGTTGATAAGTTTGCCATTGTGCTAATAGCTCCCTGCTTCTGCTCAATGTTAACATTATTTTATAAAAGTACTGAAGGAGCAGCCACTGGAATCAAAGGAACAAAACCAGAATTCATTTTCTCCTTTTAAAAATAATCACAGCATTTCAAGACAATATGAAATAAAGCTGTGATCCTTGTCCCAAAGGCACTGACTTCTATTCTTCCTATGATTATGCTTTCCAGTTGTTTTCTGCTTCTTCTGTACTTTATATAATTGAAAATTATTCCTGAAAGAATCTTTCCTAGAAACTATATGGTAGCTTGGCTGTCTTGGTCTCAATGTACATTAAGAGGTGGGATGTATTAGGTGTGTTTCAGGAGTACACCTCCTGCAAGTGGCCATGTGGTGAGTAGGAATAATCAGGAAATTTGTTCCAAAAAGCCATGCCAGAGCTGAACTAAAAGAGTAGTGCAGGTTCACCCAAGAGCTCAGAAGGTATCAGAAGATTTCTACATGTCAGCTCTCTTGGTCTTCTTCCTTCGTCCCCTCAAAAAAAAACACAAAAGAGAAAATGGTTCAAAAGGCCTACAAAAAATAGTCCATTCAATCTAAGGTTTTGGTGGTTGTTCTGTTAGTGTGACTTTCACCTTAGGAAAAACTACTCTTAGTCACTGATGATACAACTACAAATTAAATCTTAAAGAATATGACCCCTTTGTTAAACAATTTCTGCTAACATCAGTATTAGAAAATGGTCACAAGAGCAACCTCTCTTGCTCTTTTTAAAATTTATCACGTTTGCCATTTCAAAGACTTTTTTTTTTCATTTCAAATGAAGCTAGTGAGAAAGAGCTGTTATACCTTAAACTGATGCTAAACTTGTTTTATAAATGCTTTCTAATGTAAACAAGTAATAAAACTAAAGCTTTCAGGAAGCATCAATGCAATATAAACTAGTGAAGATTACTGATAAGAGGAAACAAACTGGATGGTTCAATTTGATACATCTGTTTTCCTAAAATTGTATAAAGCAGGAAAAAAATTCCACATAAAGATATGCCAGAATATTGTTTGCCTTAATAACGTATTTTATATCTTGGGATTATTGCTTCACACCAGATGTAGGATGTGCAGTACAGTGATGAGAGGAGTAAATACAAACAGGTCTGTGGTAAGATGGGCTGGCACTATGCTCTGTCCTTAGTTATTCCAGAGCTGGGCATATTTCCCCCTGTTTTAGTACTTTCCTTTTGCTCCATTCTGATAAACATCCATATGTGAGCATGGAACACACCTAACCAATAATACTTACATATTAGGACATCATTTAGTTTTCTCTGAAAGCAGCGCTGGCTTCTCAGTGGTGATCCTCTTGATTATTCAGAATGATGATTCCTTAGAGTACTCTTAAATGAGAGATGACAATGTACCTTAGAGCCACCTCCAATCTTCTATTCCATGTTCACATTCCATTACATGAACTCTGGAAGAGTAAGACCCTGGAGAGCAATGTTTTTACAGTCTCATTACTATCCAGTGTATTAGACCATGGCAAAACCACAGCTTAATGAAAAATATATCCTGTTACAGTGAATGATCACTTGGCAGCAAGAGTTATTTTAAAACTTTATCTAAGGCCTTTAAACTAAGCTTTCACCATCTGTTCTACCTTCTAATTACACATGCAACAAGAACATAATTCACAAGTGTATCATAAAAGTGGATAATATAATTGATTAAATGATACTGCTGCATGTATGTGTGTTTGGTTATTCAATGCCTCTGTGTTGCTTTTTACCTCATAAATCACTCTGAATACATTATACAGTGACTTTTTCTTGGCAAACAGACAAGAGATGTACTCACTCACATCTGAGGGGAGGCAATGAACTGATGATAATGATGGATTGAAAAAGAATACCAGAGAGGTACAAATACTGTCAAACATCAAGTATGCATACACCAGCTCTTTGAAGGAGATGAACCAACCTTCTGTCTTGTAGTACTTTAGAATATGAGGACCTACTTGCAGCTTTTTTTACATTAAATAAAGACTAAGGAAGAAAATGCTTGTCTAAATGGCATCTGAAATTCTGCTTATAACCTTTTGCATGGCATTCCAATATTTGTGCATTGTTATGAATGGAAATCTTAGAGCTTTTTTTCACTAAGTCATGCAGGTACTTGCATTACTTTACTACAATGAATTCCATTTCTATTACATGCTAAAATTAAGTTCAACTTGTCTAAGGCCTTAGAGAGGAATAAAAAGCCTGTATGTTAAAACATCTAGGAAAAAAAGGAAGAGCCACAGTCAGTGGAAAAAAATGAGTAGGAAAATACGAAATTAACTGACATCACAGATTTTAAATCATAATAAACCCTGAATAATAGTGTTTCCTTTACAATACTTAATTTCCTTAAAACCTGCATGTTTTAGTGAATATTTAGAAAACTCCTATTGGGAACTGAAACCCTGGCTAAAGGTCTGTTTTGATGAGAGCTTGCTTAAGCAAGATGAAGCAGAAATTTGAAGTACCTTCTACAAAGCTCTACTAAAATTGTAGATTCCCTTCAGATTCATTTGTTTAAACATGTATGTAGTACCAACAGCACTTCCATTTCGTTTTCAGTTTCTGCAGTAGCTGTTCTACAGTAATATGCCTTATGTATGTTCTTCTACATATGGTATGATCTGTGTACATAAACCCATTGCACAAGAATGTATTTGTCAGAATGGATGAGAGAAAATACTCATTATGAACTCTGTTTTGAAAGATATTTAAAATCAACCAGAAGATAATTTTGTTCTTAAATTTTTTGTGTTCTATCCATTTATGCTGTAGATTCTGTGGTTCCCAATAGGTTTTAGCTGACTTCCTCCTCAACAGCTCTTCTTTATTGTTACCTTTGTCTCCTTATTTAAGCAGATAAATCAGATAAACCTTTGTGACATTAATGTGTATTTAATCCAGATCACCACTTTGCTAGTTTGGCCTCAATCTTCTTCCAAGAACTATAGTACACACCCCAGTCATGTCCTATCATGTCTTTTGCTCTTTCTCTAATGTCTCCTTCCCTCATCTTGACAGGTAATTTAGAAAACCTGCCACATGCGTTCCTTGCATCTAATTCCACTGGATGTGAATGAATTGAAAGATCGAGTGTAGTGGAACAAAACAATCTGTAACATGTTTGAGTATTTTAATAAATATTTTAAAATAATTGTATTGACTTCACAAGGATTTCCTAAGTATTAGCCCTGCACTCCAGACAGAGCACTACAATGATTTTGCCAGGAAATAACATGTTGTTATTTCCTGAAGAGATATTTTTTTAAATACCAATCAACAATACTTTAGTTTTTGTTCTACAATGTGAAAAGGAAATTATACTTAACATATGTTTGCTTGGAGGTAAAATAAATGTATCATGGAGCATTAAAAAGCAAATGTGAAATGTTAGGGAAGCTTAAAACCCCTGCTAAATCCCTAGATGAGTACATAACACACTCAACTGTAATCTGCAGTGATGTGTTGCTCAGAAGAGCCTATAAACTAGGCAGGTGTCAAACTCAGCACCTATGTAAATCAATAAAACCCATAAATTAGGCAGTGAGACTTCATCTTAAAATGTATGGACATATGCAACACCTCATTTACTTCACAGAACTGAGCCAGGGCACATAGGAGACGGGAGGTCCAAGCACAGATTCTAAATGGTAGGATTAGAGCCTTAGGACTGGAGCCAAAGCCATTTGAATCAGTGGGCCTTGTGCTGACTTACAGCAGACTGTTAATTGGCCCCTGAATTATTTATTCTGAAACCTGAACAGATATTCCTTAATTCATCCAACCTGTTACTCATAAATGTAATTTTTGCAATTTATCCATTATTATCCTGGCACATTTTGTCAAAATTAGCTTCACAAAAGAAACTACTCTTTGAAATCAGAAAAGTATCTAATTATACCAACTTCAGAACAGGTTGCTTTTTTCAGGGTTCATTAGCTCAAATTGATGAACCATTTACTTTTACTGTTAAAATGTTCATATACTTCTAGAAGTCAAAAGAAAGTGAGCAGTTTTCTAGCAAAAAAAATATATTATACAATTCCAGATGCAGACAAATACCCCCGATCTACAGCTGTATATACAAGACCTAATTTTATCTTCTTTTTCTTACTTTTCAAACCATGATTCTCTCATATGCTCTGTATTCTACTAATGTACTCTGCTTCTCTTCATTTTCTTAAAGATATATTTTATATTGGATTTTCCTCCCTTTATATTGTTCTTCTGTTAATTTGTTTTTTATGTTGGTGGAACATAATTCTTATACTAGAATCAGAGTTTAACTTTCAAAACCATGGTTTCCTCTTAAGTTTGAAACTGGGAAAAGGGAAAAAAGCCTTATTATACTCAATCTTTGAAAACCTCAGGAGATCCAGAAAAGAAATCTCCAAAGGTTCAGTATTTTTTAGAAAAGATCAATTACTTCTCTAAATCCGTGATTTAATATGGCAAATGTTTTGATTTTTTCTGTAACCAAGGATCAGTCTTCTTTTACTTTCCAGTAACGAACAACCACAGAGATACTGACTCAGCTTGACAATGTTTATAGTAGATGTTAGTTCAACTATAATATAAATGATTTTGACATATGAAGTCAGTTGCAGAAAGAGTCTAAGAAGCTCTCTGATCAGTAATGAGAAATAGTTCATTAGATAACTGTAATTCACATGAAGATCTGCAGAGCAGAGCTGGGTTGGCCAGCTGCCCAAGTTCACTTCATCACATGCTTAAATTTAATTAGACTTTGTAGGCTGATGGATTATAAAGCCGAAAGGGGCTACTTGGATCATCAATGCTGACCTCCTTTGCAGCACGGGCCAGAGACCTTTTCTGAATAAATCCCTACCCCAAGAACAATAGTCTTTTTAGTCAGGTGTCAGCTTTTGTTGTGAAAACTCTGGTGATGAGCTGTAACCATTGATCCAGTATTTCCTAAGTACCCTTGTTCAAATATCTTCCTTACTTGAAATTTTATACCAGCTAAAATCAGCCCCTGAGCTCGACCCCACCAGGGTCATGGAGAGTCCTGTCCCCTCTGCTGTATGCCCACAGCACATTCTACCACTGATGAGGCCTGCCCAGCTCTTGTGTATTTTCCTCTCTGAAGAAATAGCTCCCTTTGCTCTGGTGGCTACCTCACAGTCTGCACCCACACCTACATGCCAGGATAGGAGCAGCCCTTGCAGAAGGAACTTTTCTTCTTTTGTTTTTCCCACCCTCAGAAACAAGGATTTTAGCTTCAACCTTTCTGCCCTGCAGTGCTGGGGCAGGCCTGGCACCTTCACGTTTAACAGTGTGGCCCTGTGGATGGAGGTGTTATGATTGTGACTGAATTCCTGTCAGGGCCTGGCCTGGTGTGGTTATTCTTGGGAGACCAACTGCTGTCTCAGACCTTCCAGATAAACCGTGCTGATGTGTGGGAGCTGACATGTCTCCATGTGACACTAAAACATATCTCCCCTTAACAAAGGTCCCCAGCTTGGGGATATTGTGATCTGGATGGAGCCCAGGAGGTTGGTAGGCCATTGGAGCTCAATTTTAAGATTTCTGAATTGTGTTTAACTAGTCAACATCTTACACAAGTATGTCCCCAAATGGTAAATGTAAGTCTACTTTATAAGTAAGATTATCAGTTAAATTTAATAGACATGCAAGGGTAGAAAGTGATTCCACATAATAGACTGACTGCTGATGCTCGTCACAGGTACCAAAGGAAGTATCAAATAACTGCTAATAAATGGCTAGCTTTCAATGGCAACGGGGACAGATATTTGGAAATCTAATGGTGTGTATTTCAAGTGGTGTAACAAGCACACTGAAACCTCCCTTTCTGGGTTGACAAACTTAAAATTGAGAATGTGTTCTCTGTGCCTTGATTTTGCCTTTGGAAGTATACATGCTCATAACTTACTCAAAAGGGTATTTATTTTTAGGGAGAAAGAATCTGCAAAAACTGAATGACCTGATATGTTAAAAAAAAAAAAAAAAAAAAAAAAAAAAAAAAAANATCAGTATTTCAAGTTTGTGGGGTTTTTTTGTGGTTTGTTGTTTGGGTTTTTCTTTTTTAAATGACCATGGCTATAAGACCTGTGTCTGTACTTGAGCCTGATTAGCATTTATATGCTGCAGCTAACGACAACAAAATTCTACTGTAGCTTGAAGTTCCATGAGGGTCATGCTGACCACTTTTCTCAGTTTGATAAGATATGAATAACCTTCTTAGACTAATACTAATTAACTTTGTACATTTTCTGCTGTAAATTATTTTCTGAGCCACTTAGGATTGCTCTCAGCCAATTGCATACATGGCAAAAGGTTAATTGTTTGTGAAAGACAAAGAAAAGGGCACCTCTGTGACTCCCAGTTGAAATTAAAAAAATAATGAAGTCTTTCTATGGGAATTCATCTACTCCGTGTGTGATGTACCAACTGCAAAACTTCCATGATATTCAAATATCAAATATTTCTATGATTCTATGAAATAAATTTTTCAAGAGCCGGGTTTGACAAAAACAGAGTGTACATTTATATGAAATAATGGCATGGATTTCTGCTTTGTTCAGAAACCTGGCTAGTAACAGATGTGATAATTTAAGCTTGTTTCTTTTGAGAGGAATTCTGTTGTGGATATATGTAAAATGCATGTATTTGCTGTGATGATCAAGGCACACTGGATTGTTCAAATTAGCCTACAGAGTGCAGGAGAATCATACTTATATACATGGCAACCACTACCAGACAAACAGGAATTGCATAATTATTGTGGCATGAAATATTTATGTGATGTAACATGACCAGAAGAGATCTGAATTGCCAATAGCATCAAACAAATGACAAAAGAAACTGCATGTGATGCCACACAATTATGTAGTTTTCAGACCTTATTTGGAGTTGATTTATAATACAGAGGGGGGTTTTTTGTCTGTTTTGTTTTTTGTTTTTTTTTAATTTATAATGTATTGTCTCTTTGTTTCTTTCTGACTTCTTTATGAAGAAACTCATCTACACTGTGTTAGTTGAAGAACCATGAAAATAAAAATTATTTTTAAAATGTTGTAAAAAAAGTAGCTTTTAAAAGTACAGAAATATTGTGACCTTGTCAGGAAATTATTTCTTCATCCTTCACCCAAGTCACTTTCCTTCTGCTCAAGGAAGAGTTGTCTTCCTTTCCCTTATGCTCATATTTAGGTTTATATTTCCTCTTCTGCTTGGTCTTTTAGAGTTGATGTTGCAAGCAAAGCTGAGATCAGTTAGCTTTGATGAGTCTTTTATGTGTAAAGATCTCACATGTGGGGAAATAAAGCAGGTTTTTTCAAACCAGAATTGTGTAGATGGTTGTGACTTTTTGTTGCTTGTGTGTATTTACACATGCTATTCTCTAAAAATAGCTAGTATTTTGCAAACCTTAGTCCAAAAGCTGTGAAGTATAATAAAAAGCAGAAAATATATTTTGGAAAATGAATAGGTTTAAGGAAATAAAATTAAATACTAGAAAGTTAGTATATGGGAAACCTGTGCTTTTGGTCTTAGAAGTTTTGCTGGTGATTTCATTTTGAATAACCAAAATGATTGGGTAGGTTAAAACCTGGGCCCTGAGTGGCATTTAAGGTGCAGTGCACAGTACTTTACTTTCCAGGTAATCAGTGTATAATTATGTCCAAGGTGAAGCATAAACTTTAATGAATTCAGTGGGTGTTTTCTCATTTGCTTTAAAGGAGGGCCATACTTCATGCTTATATATATTTACTTCTTTACTAAAGCTGATCAACCATGAGAATGAAATAGTTTGTAGTGGAAAACACTTCTTGCTGTCTTCACAATTGCCTTTTCCAGCTGCCGCAGGTTCTTTAAATTGACAGAGATGACATTGCCTTGAAGGATAGGGAAGTAGTTCTTCCCTTTAGCAGCAGAATCAACAACACCTGTGACCAGCAGAGTTTCTGTTGGCTCTAAAGCTTCTTAGTATGTGAGTAACATTTGAGTAGATGTTATTGTCCCTGGTGTTTAGATAAAGAAAAGTAATTACAGAGTAATGTGTTATAGTTTTTAAATAAGTTGTTTTCACTTTCAACTTTTAAACAGTTCTTCCTTGGTTGGAAAGGAAAAAATGAACAATTGATAAACTAAAGAGAAGCTCTAAAAACAACTATTTTTACTGAAAATTTGATAAAGAGTCACGTCATACCAGTCTGAAATGAGAAATGTATTAGTTTCTGGATAAAGTTTCACTTGAAAAACTGATTTGATTTGGGGGTTCTAGAATCTAGAATGGTTAGGTTGATTTTTTTGGCTGTAACCTATACAAGCACTTGTCTGAAAGAATTTTTACACCTTTAGCTTACAGGCTTTATTTTTGTTTTATCTGTGTGGAGCCTGATGAATGAAGGTTGGATTACTGGAGGTTCTGAAACTTGTTTCTGACAATATGGGAAAGTGTAATGTGTTTAGGTATGAGGGATGATCTGAACATTACTGTGGCAGAGGGGTTGGACTAGATGATCTTTCGAGGTCCCTTCCAACTCCTAATATTCTGTGATTCTGTGATTACCACTGAATATTTAGAATTCTAACAAAAGAAGCTAGGAAACATTCTGTTCTTATGGAAATTATATCTACCAAAACACTGGAGATGAAGGCTGTGTTTTTTGTAGTCAGTATCTGTGGAGTTATGCTGTAAAAAGGACAGTGATTAAAGGTATGGTTTTGCTTCTGTATAAATAGAAAGGAACTTAAAAGTAGTTGTTGCAGTGAATACTCATGAATGCAGTACATTTCTTTTGTAGTAAAAGTTGTATGCAAGAGGCAAAAAAACAAGAGACAATGGTTTGTTTTTAAATTTGAGACTGGCTTCGGATTTCCCCATAGCCTCCTATTGAAGCATTCAGGTTACACAGAAACAATTCATTTGGTAAACGGACAATACCTGGCTTTTTTGGCAAATGGTTTCAGTCACACAGTTGTTTTCCTCTCCTCTGCAGACTGGTCTAAGTGAGGAAGCGCTATACTGGCTCATATACTAGTGTTTGAAATTTGGTGTGTGAAAAATACTAAGCTTTAGAGTAGAACACAAACTATAAGATGATACAGTGTTTTAAATTTTGGCATGCATATATGTGCAGTGTGGTGGTGGCTGTAGCTGAAGAAAAGGAGGGCTCACATAAATATTCTAGAGGAACAAGGCCTGTAGAAATCTGTAAACTGGCAATGTGGCATCTTCTACAGAGAAGATAATTTCAGCAGAAATCAAGGAAAAATTACAAAAGTAAAGCTAAGCAATGAGTATCCAGCAATTACTTCTCTAAAAGATGAAAAAAATACATTCTTGAGAACACCTGTTTCATTTAGGCTTTTTATTTTTCTTGTTGACAAATTGCTGACCTTAAATCTTTTAGTACTTTGCTTTGTTTTTAACTCATAAAACTCCAATAAGAAATGTGAAGTTCAAAAATCTGTTGTCTTTAATAATATTCTTGACTGTATTTGATTATTACTTTTGACAAAATTTGTATTTTAGACTTAGTAATTATTACTGCGAGATTATTTTAAACTAGGAACTTTATATTCTAGTGTATTCTGCTTTTTTAGGTATGCTGGGTTATTAAGCACAATGCTTCATTTCCGTTTCCTTAAGACTATTTAACACTTAACACATAGAAGGTGATTTTATAAAAATATACTTGCATTAAAATCCATTCCAGATTAGCCTTTTGCACCTAAAAAACTACAGTGACTCTTTTCATATGTTCATCCGTTCAAGAGTCTAGAAATATTTACATAATCTTTTTGATTTGGGGTTTAATGAGTGACTTTATCAGAGTTAATTTGGAAATATTGTTTATTTTTGTATGTAGTTCTCTTTATTCTTAACAGTATTCATTCTTTAATCTGTATTTTGCTTAACAATCAGAAGGTGGGATGTTCAGGTTTTCCATTTACTGAACAACAAACAATTCATTGCTACAACCATGAGTGCAGTTGAACCACCTAGTAGCGCATTATGTTCCTATTGTTACTTATCCAAGGAGACCATAAATCTTACATAAGTCTGGTGAGCTGAAGGCTTAAAAACAATAATAATTTAAAAAGTAGTTTATATTGATATGGCAGTTATATTTGTATTCTTATTTGAAAATATCTGGACAACCTGACTGAGAGGTCACTGTTATTAATGCTGTGGTTTTCTGTATTAGGCCAACGCAATTCTAATAAGGGTAGAATGAGGGGAAAGAGAAGGAACATTATCCAGGATTACCTGTGTGTTGAGATAAACAGGCTCAGTATACAAGTGAGCCCTTTCCAAAGCACTGATTTCAGCAGAGGGTTGCCTAGAAGATGTGGTGAAAGCATGTGGGAACAGTGACAAACTGTAACTATTTGGCTAAAAAAGTAATTCCACTGGAAGCTTCCAGACACAACAGAAATGTCATCACTTCACCTGAATAAGGAGATGGACTTCCTAGTTACAGCTGTGTGTGAATTTTGTTCAGTGCCATTTCCATATAGGAAGGAAAATAACTAACTCTTCATTGGCTCACTCAGCCTCTCCTATTCAGTGGTCTGAAATGTTCTGCTATCTTTAAGCAATAAAAAAAATTGAATAGTTAAGTAAATAGTTCTGTAGGTTTTTACACAGAAATCCACAGATTTCAACAGTTTTATAGTTTAGTGGATTTATTTCTTTAGTTGGTTTCTCTAATCCACTATAAACGTGATATTCTTCTTTTGTTACAGAAACTACATGTAGTGTAAATCAGTATCTCTAGTTCTAATTGTCCATCAAATCAGGGTTTTTTTACTTCTTTAAAAGTCAGTCTTCTTTAAAAGATAATCTAATTTCCCAGAAATTGCAGAATCTACTGATGTGTGACATCATTTTTAAAAAATCAGAAACAGAAACAATTGGAAGATTTTATTTTCAAGTTGAAGATATTTGAAGCAAAGTTCTTTGTGCACTTTGAATCATTTTATGCTGGAGAGCATATTTTCCCTCTATGAAAGTAGAAACTGATTGTCTTAGCGATGAGGAAAATCTGTGCCTTGGAAAACAAACAGACTGACTTCTGAAGACTGCTTCCCCGTGCTTCTAGGGAATTTGAGTTCTTGGAGGAATACTCCCATTAGCTCAAGGCTTGTGAAAAATGGTGTTCTAAACTTGTTTTTTCCCTTTCATTTATTGTACAGATGGTGCAAACATTTACTGTAAACAGAATGTATTGTTAGAATAGTCTAGACAGACTATGATCAAGAGACCACAAATGGGAACAATTTGTTTTTTTGAAAACTTCTTATCTGATTACAGGGAAAATGATTTGAAAATCAACCTGGCAATTTTGCATGATTAGTAAAGTGATATTCATATAGATTTCTCATCATGCTTCCAAATAGAAACAGATTTTTTCCACATACTACTTATTATTTAACTTACAGCTTGCTCAGTGTATCTCATTTCTAACCTCTGAACACTCTCAGGTCTATGCATGAAGCTGTTCTGTTGTTCTGATGAACAAAGACACATCAAAATCATGCAACATCCATTTTTTAATGCCACTGTAGTCTATAACAAAAGCTTAGGAATATTAAACCACATAATGTTTAATTTTTAAAGTTTTCAGACTATATCAAGTGTAGTGTTTATGCAAAAGATAAGCATAAATAACAACTTTGTAATGAAATAAATGGTTGCATTTATTTTACCAGCTGAGTGACTGTTTAATTTCAAATCTTTCATTTCCATGCTGTGCAAGTGAATTTAAACTCATGTGTGCTTCAAGTCACAGATGTTGTTTTACTGAAAGGAAATAGGTAGAGAGAGTGCAACTCATCTATTTTTCTTTATATTTTTGGATGACTTTCTTACAAAAGACTGTTGTGACTTCTGCGTGATTCACAAATTTTAACATGGTATGTTATAGATAAAAACTTTCTCCATCTTTTGCTCTTTAATCCACTCTTTTTGCTCTGTAATCCACTTTATGCTGTTCTCAGCATATCTGATTAAAGCATTATACAGTAGAGAAATTGGAGTTTATGGGCGCCTAAGCCTGTTCTGTGAGTGAATTTCAGTCATGGACTTGTCTCCATACCACTTATTTCCATCTTGATCTGAAGACGTGGAGTCAGTACAAGGATTCATTTTCCCCTGTAGCATAAGCTGTATATACAAATAAATTCCTGTGTTTTCTGCTGAAATTAATGAAACTACCAGAGAGAGTCAGCATTTGATGAGAGAGCTAACTCAAGTTGCAAACACATTGTGACTCTGAAATTATTTTTTTTTTTCCCAGTTATGTTTCAGCTTGGGCTTCAGGCAGAATCCATCTCAAAACTTGCTTGAAGGGTAGGCTAATTGTGATGCAAAGAGAGAAATAAACCAACTTGTATAGCTAACTACTAGTATATGCTTTAAGATTTCCTGGCATTTTTCTTCACACTTGTTCTTAATTCCAGTCATTTGTATATTGTCTTCCTAGCCATATATTTATTCTTTTCATCGTTACTTATCTTTACCTGAAACCGAGTTTACCGTCATGTAGAAAGTCACTCTTTATATGCAATGACTGAATGAGTGTCAAGCTGTTAAGTTATCAGTGTTTTGGGTTGGGTGGTGTTTTTTTGGATTTGTTTGGATTTTTGTTGTTTTTTGTTGTTGTCATTTTGGTTGTTTGGTTTGTGTTTTCATTATCATTAATTATTCTTTATTTTGGGCCAACACCTACTTTAAAAAGGTGGCTAAGAAATGTAACAACTTGTTAGTACCTTTACATTTTTTATGTGGGACTCTTTCCCCTTTTCCAAAAGAGAGGCAAAGACAAAAGTGTGGAAGCACAAATTGAAAACGGCTGAAAAAATTCTTAGGTTTAAATTTACAATACTACCTGAATAGGAAAAAATCAGTCTGTTTTTCCTTGGGCTTTTTAACATCTAGAAAATCATTAAATAGCTTTAGGTAGTCTATGTTGAGTCGAGAATGAAATGAAAAGCCTATGTATTCTTTTTCCATCTTCTGAAAAATCATTAATTTTACAGCTGTTAGAATCCATCTTCTTTCTAAGATATAATGACATGTTTTGCTCTTATCTATCCTTAAAATATTAAATCTTTTATATTAATTGGTTGACAGTTTTTGAAGGATAACCTTTTCAACATCATAAAATAAATGAAAGTGGTGGAAGGATTTAGATTCAAAATGCTTTACCAGTGCACTAATAATTTGATGAGCACTGCTATATTTTTTTCTAAAATGGCGTTAGATTAAATCTTATTCATCCAGCAAATTCTTTTGAAGAATCTCACCTTTAAAAGTTGACGACACAAACCAGCTTGAAAATGTGATTGTGGTGTTTGAAATGCCCTGTCTTTAGAGTCAATTATTTATGATGCATGATGAATATTTTGTATGTTTCTTTACAAGACTCCTTACCTTAGTATTAGTATTTTTAAAATGAAACCTACAAGGGCATAATATAGTTCCCTCTCCATAGTAAGATCTTGTCTCTGCTAACAGCACATTTTTCTCCAGGCATTCATGTCAGCAGCACACAACTATGATGTGAAAGGAAATTGCTTCCAACGCCTCTAAAATTGCTGGCTTGGCTTGAATTAATCTTAATCGAATTCCTGTCTGAGATGTTTAAAAACCTTACAGAACCTCATCTTTTGAGCACAGCTTTGCTAATTTGATTCTACATTCCAAAGTGACGACAAATTTTGAGGCCCTGCAGGGCTGCTGTTGCTGATAATGTTTCAATGTGGGTGGCATGAACCACACTGCTCACTAATGTGACATACCTTTATAATTAATAGTTAGGGATGCAAGTTCATTGTTTTCACATTTAGCTGTGATGTTGCCTTGTCTAGGGGACTAAATGTGCATTCAGTCTTGAGAAAGAAAAACTAAGAAAAAGAGTGTATTTATTTTTATAGATTTAAACTGTGAAAAAAGATTGGTAACCTTATAAATGTAATTATGTTTTAATCAAGATAATAAAAAACTAGAGATTTACCACAATAGAAAAATAACAGAAAGGGCAGAAAGATCTATATGGTATCATCAAATGACTTAGAAATGAATTTGAGTTTGTAACCGTTCAAATAAGTTTTGCATACTTGACAAATTGAATTATTTATTTCTAAATGAGAAATTAGATATTATACAATTACTGAATAGTGTAATTAATTCTGTACTTAATTCCCCTAGGTATTTCTAAACACAAACTGTTACTTAATTGTACATTTATTTTAACTTGGTGTCCAAGATATTCCTGAAGATACTTTTTAAGAAACTCAGCTTCTGTAAGAAAAGCTTTCCTATTGATATCAAGTTGATCAGAGAGAGCTCCAAACGGTGCATACTAATTTCTGAAATAAAAATCAAATGTACTTAAAAATAATAATCTGTCTCATTAGAGTTTGAAAAAATCTCACTGACACAGTGTTGTGTTAAAATAAGAGTAGCCAAAGTGTACTGTCTAGTAGTAGGCATACAGACTCAACCATAAAGAAACAGTCTATATACTGAGAAATGAAATACCAGGTCTCAGTTTGGATTTTCTCTTTTCTAAACTGTTTGCTTATTCAAACAGAAGTGGATATTCTGCAGTATTCTTTCTGTAAAACAGATTTTATTTGCTGTAATATCTAATACGTAACAGAACTGGCAACAGTAAGCAATGTATTTTCCTTGGCTTTGCCTCATATTTTGTCACTTCTTGTCTACCCCATCACAGATTAGCATGATGTATTGTAAACATTCTAATGCAGCCAGGAAAGCCAGGAATGTGCTTGTAGTTAGAGCATAATTTTAATTTTTATTCTAAGTTATACTTACCTAGCTCTTCAGAGCTATATATGTATAATTAATTCTACCTACAATGCTGAAAATTGAATGAAAATTTGCCATACCCCTTTTAGCAGGAAAAATAGTTGTTTAGAGATTTATTATTTTCCCATCTAATTGTTAGACTTGTGTGTAATGCATTATTCCTCAATACATTTATATTAATATTTTCATTCAGATATTTACATGGTGAACAGGCTTTAAATCAGCTACCTTGGTCACACATCCATATACTGATATGTATTTTAAAAACATGGAAGAAAGCTCTAATGGACATTTTCTTGCTATAATCAATGAAAGATCTTGCTGATTTCAACAATATAGGGGTGACAGTTCCTGAAGCTATCTCTAACAATTAACTCCCTGTTTTCTCTACTATGCTGGGTTTTTCTGCTTTAGACCTACTATTTTATATTATATTATGTTCTTCAGCACACATCATTGCAATGAGATTTTTTTCAGTAAAGCAACATGCAGTCTCTTCTTATGTGCTCCACGTGTATTTCTGTAATTTTGATGAGCCCATTATTTTGCTGTTATCTTCATTTGTTCAGTATGCTTTTAAGCTAACAGTTCCTCTGAGTGGGTGAGAAAAAAGCTGCTAATGTTTTAATGAGTTCTATAGCTTTTTATGTAATCTGTTCTACACAATATTTTCTTTAACTTTATTCCTGTTGCAAGATAGATTTAACAGCATGGAGTTTCATGATTATAGTACTTTGTGGTAGTTTTTCCGCGAGTTAACCAGCACTGACTTTGGTAGCCTACTTTGGCTCCAGTATCTGCAGAGAATGAATTAGAAAAACTCTTTGTGAGTAAATCTCCTTTTGGCTTATCATACTCACTTCTCAGACTTGAGAAGGTGTTTTTAAATACTATGAATTGATGTCTTGAGAAGAGGTGACCTTTGAGTACTGGAAAGCAAAATGTCAAGAAAATGAGTATAGAGCCTTTCTTTTCCTTTTCTGTAACCTATAGAACTGGGAATTTGTATAGGTATGTGTTTTATGTAAATGTGACTGTAAATCTGTTTATTCTCTGACCTAGCACCCTAGTATGTTCCACAGTTGAGAGTAAAGTATTTGTTGTAAGACAGAGCATGAAGATGCAGAAACATTTAAGATATATTTTGAAGTCAAGATAATGATTTCATGCACTCACCCTTTCAGCCCCTGGTGGGTATTTTGCATACTTGGTAGTAGTAGTAAAGTCATCAGTGACTTGAATCATACCAAAACTTAGATTGGGACAGATATTTGGAGGTCATCTAGCCACATTACAGAACAAAGCAGGGCTAAATTACAAGTCAGCAGCCACGTATCTGGTTGATCTTTGAGTATCTCTAGGAACTGGGAATTCTAATTACAAGTTGTCTTGGAAACCGTTCCAAAGTTTAAACATGCTGTGATACAGATATTTAACTTATTTCCACCCCCTACCTTATATCTATCTCAAATTTCTCTTAATGAATCTTTTAGTTTTTGTCTCCCATCCTTTCATTGTGCATCTTGGAGAGGAGCTTGTTTCACTCTTACCTGCATCTGTCATTTACGTAATGCAAGGCAGTAATTACTTGATTCTTTAGCCTGTTCTCCTCTAGGCTGTGAAACCCCAGTTATCCAAATCTCTTCTCACTAACCCTTTTTGATTCCTACTGTCTATTTGTTCATGCCAAATGTAGTCAGAAAAATAAAATTGAGCCAGTCACTCTTTGCTTGACTTAGTATGATAGTTATGCAACTCCACTCTGGATTTTTTCTTATTTTGAATGTATGTGAGGTAGAAAGATACAAAATGAATTGTGACCTACCTCAGGATAAAATCCAGGCTTCTAGCTGCTGACTGACATGTTCTGACTGATTAGCTATGAATCTAGGTTTTAATGCCAAGTTAACCATTGTGTGGAAATTTCCTTTCTTAACAAATTTTGCAGCAGGAATTTATAATTAAACTTGGGCATCTAGAGTGTCATTCTTATCTTTGGGTATCTAGGCTTCAGAGTCTCAGAACTGCAAAGCTCTAAACCTGTCATTTTCTACCTCACTAGATGAGGGGTATCCAAAGAACTCTATGTTTCTGCCTTTCAGAAAGAATAGTCCATAACCTGTTGAAAAGAAAAAGATGCTAACAGTTTGAAGGGTAGCTTTGAGAAAGTATGTTATTTTTCTATTGTTGAGTCAGTCTTATTTTTCAGGGTTCTCCAGTTCTGTCCTGAGGAATCTTCTGAGTTATTCACTGGCTGTACTCCAGACGTGGTTATGATAGTCATGCATCATTGTTCTCACACAGGAGCCAAGAATTATGCAGGACCCCTAGGTAGCATTTTATTAGGCACCATATGTTTTCTTGGTGGTTTCCTGCTCTCTTTCTTTCTGAATATTCTTCCTCAGTTTTATGCATTGTACTTGGTACTAACTGGGAAATTATCACTTTTTGAGTGATGGGATTCTTCACCTGTATCAGATCTTAATTTCTGATAAGCTATATATGTGAACTCTTTCGTTCTTTATATTGGTTTTAATGTCTCATAGTAGATTGACTATCCAGTGGCTTGTGCCTCTAAGAATTCACTGTTTACAGGTCAATCCTTCGAACAAATGAAGATAACAGCAAAATAATGGGCTCATCAAAATTACAGAAATACATGTGGGGCACATAAGAGATTGCATGTTGCTTTACTGAAAAAAATCTCATTGCAATGATGTGTGCTGAAGAACATAATATAATATAAAATAGTAGGTCTAAAGCAGAAAAACCCAGCATAGTAGAGAAAACAGGGAGTTAATTGTTAGAGATAGCTTCAGGAACTGTCACCCCTATATTGTTGAAATCAGCAAGATCTTTCATTGATTATAGCAAGAAAATGTCCATTAGAGCTTTCTTCCATGTTTTTAAAATACATATCAGTATATGGATGTGTGACCAAGGTAGCTGATTTAAAGTCACCAGGATCCATCCCCTTCATCATCTTTGTGGCTCTGCGCTGGACTCTTTCCAGCAGTTCCCTATCCTTCATAAAGTGAGGGGCCCAGAACTGGACACAATATTCCAGATGCGGCCTCACCAGGGTAGAGTATTTCTCCATTTATTACCTGTTTACATCATCATTATTTCTTGCATGCTTGCTAAATGTGAAAAATATTTCCCCTTTCATGCGATGTATGAAATATCCAGAGTTCAGGTACCTCAATAACACATTCTTAAAGGATTTTCTGAAAAAGGTAGAGTCATTACCATATAAAAATTCACAGAACAGTTTTCAGTTTGTATTGAACATCCTTGTTTCATTTTTCTCTTTTTTTCTCATAGCTAGCAAGAACCTATTCATCATCATAGACAAAGAATGACATTTTTCTAAATACTTTGTATCACTGGGGAAAAATTAGTCTTTTGCTTTATTGAGTATGTCACAGAGGATTTGTCCTTCATTGTAAAGCATTTTTAATGCTATTTTTCCTTCCTCAAAATGCTCTTGCACAGTTCACTGATGCCAGCAATCTCTGTGTGTAGACCAAATTTCTTCAAGTGTGGTGTCTGAATATATTTCTAAGATTCCCTTTCTACTTTGACTTTGAGCACTCACTTGAATCATGCTGTGTATTTGGTGAATATTTTTTAGGTAAGTTTCAATAATTTGTAATTTCAACATTCTCAGTGAGTTGTATGTTTTAATAGAGGTGTGCCTGGTGTGGGGTATTCACTCATACTTTTTTCCCTCAGGTTTTATTCTTTGCACTACCATGTATTTTAAGAGACTTTAGATCTGCAGGATGTTAATTTTTATGGTATTTGAGGATTTTTTTAAAACTTTTTTCATTGCACAAATAATAATTATTTCCCTATGCCTTAAAAAACCCCAGAACCCATATCTGAGACTTATTCCACACTTCATGTTTAATTAGACAATCCACAATCCTGTTGCAAAGTAATTCTATTTCTTAGTTCGCTTTGTCTCCAGATACTGATTGTCCAAAGTGCCTGAGGCAAATAAAATTTGTTTTTAAATGTAATATATCTTGTAGAAGTAATCCCTTTTCTGTAATAAGAAATATTTTATTGTAAATTGTGTTCAGCTGTGACCTGGTATAATACCTATTCAGCAAATGACAGTAGTAGAGTTGAACAGCTTTCAGACATTGGTTGTTTAGCTACTCTGAACATGGCTTACTTACATGGGGTTTTTTTGCTCCATAAATGAAAATTTTTCAACAGACAGACAACAAATAATGAATAGCAAATACTCTGTAGCTATTTAGTAAACTTGCTTCAAATATGCTTTACAAAGAGTAAATTTTAGAGTGAGTATTTACACTGTGTAACTTCAGGCATTTACCTGTAATATCTGTGTTAAGAACTGCTCTGAATATTTTCAGATAAACCAGGGAAGCAGAAAACTTTGTAATTGTATTCTGGACTTTTCATTGAAACTGTTAAACCTTTATACCAATAAATGTTTATTAGAGCGCAGAAAAGGAGAAAATGCAGAGCTTATACAGTGACCTTACAGAGAAATGTTGAGTAAACTGCCAAAATATTAACCGTTAGTGAATTTAACAAACTGGATCAAAAACATTTTCTGCAGTGTATAAAGCAATTTCAGACTTCTTAAGAGTTTTCTCACCTCCTCTGCATTAGAAATCTGTAACCTTTTGACAAGATTTTAGTCAATTTCAACAGTCCTTTAGAACATTCAGAATAGAAACAATTAACTAAATAAATATCTACCTGAAACTGATAAAAAATATAATTACTTTTATCACATTTTATGATACTGACATTGACTGACATAGCACAGAATTTCCAGTGAACATAACTGATCAGTGTTTCAAATTTTTTTTGTTTTGATGTGTAACAGGGACAGTAGCACACTGGCCCTATTTTAGCTGGTTAATACTATATTATGGACTTGGACAGC
Organism: Galbula dea; assembly: GCA_013399015.1. Classification (NCBI taxonomy): domain Eukaryota; kingdom Metazoa; phylum Chordata; class Aves; order Piciformes; family Galbulidae; genus Galbula; species Galbula dea. The sequence continues at coordinate 263,200 of VWZX01005818.1, forward strand.
TTTTGAACTGCCATTAACTGTTTTTACAATGTGCAGAATTTTCTTTCAGTAAATCTCCTTTAGGTCTTGATTAGACCTAATGTTTAGATAGAGTCTCAGTGGGACCACGATTTGAGATGCCTTAGCTGTTAGAAGTTTCTCCTGAAAGGCAAAAGGTGGGTAGGAATTTTCAAGAAAAATCAATGTAAAGGTCAGGAATGTGAACAAACTCTGCTATAGGTGCCAAAAAATGGTTTCATGGGAAGGCTCATGGGATAGATGTAAGTCAAGAACACAGAGCTGCTGCTAGAACAGTTCAAGTAGTCTACATCTGGCCATGTTCCTCCCCCCTTGCCTTTCAGATGAGGTCAGGAATGAGTTAGGAATTTACTTAACCAGGAAGAGTGGTTTGTACTTCATGTGATTGTTAAATGTGATTCTGGGAAGCAATACAAATATTGTATTACACTTTGTGCATGCAGTAGGTGTGGTGTCTAGAGGAAGGGCTGTAGTATGTGGTCTTTGAGTGGCAGCAGAAAAAGCAATGTGATCTGCAACGTCAGGAAAATAGAGAACCGTTATTACAAAGAGTAAAGATATAAACACTCTTGACATGATTTCTTTTGGCAATTTGAAGACTTACACTTGAAGTTGCAAGGCAGTCTTGCAAGCTCTCCACTCACCTGTAGAAGGTGTGTCACTGAAACATAGTATCAAGTTTTTTCACGCTTAATTTTGTATGTGCTTCTGTCACTGGTATCTAGCAATCATCCTGTAATTTTGCCACTGTGATACTGTTTAATTCATCTAGAGCATGTCTTACTTTTTTTTTCAAAGGCTACACATCTCTGATTATAAAGATATTAAGACAGTATAGTGACAATAAACTGAGCTGAAAAGAATCCGATCTCATTGTAATACAGTGAGTTCTTCAGTATCTGGAAAAATTTGTTTGAATTTATTTTAACATGAAATCTACCTTTATTATAATTACTTTATGGACACTTGTTGGAGAGACGTGCAAAGGTAATGTACTACAGTCTCATAAATAGCAAATTCTCTTTGTAGTGGCATGAATACAGTTGTTTATAATCTTTTTCCTTTTTATTATTTTTAACTATGAAAAATTTGAAGAATTTAATCAAAAACACAATATGGTTGTAGGACCTCTGTATACTTTTTTTAAATTATAATTCTTCCCTACATCATAACTGTCAAGAGTCATGAATAATTTTGTAGAATCTAAAAAAACTTTGAATTATTTTTGAAATGTTTTTAGTCTGCTCTATCTTATACTCTGCCACATCTTATATCCTATTTATAGCTCAGACAAGGTGACTTCGATAAATTGGTAGTACTGCACTTCACTAATAATTAGTTATTAATACATTATTAATCAGGTTTTTTTACTCTGTCACATGGTTGGTTGCTTCTTTTAAATATTACAGCAAAGATTTTGTGCAGTTGGAGCTTTCTAACTATACCGGAATAAACCAATTGCAGTAAACCTGTTTTATTTCAGTTACCTGAGCGGAAGATACTGGCATTCATTGACCTCTGTCCTCTAGCTGTCCTGTTCCTAGCTGAAATACTGTTATTATAAATCAGCGTGGCCAGCAGGTCAAAGCAGGTGACTCTTCCCCTCTGCTCTGCTCTGGCCAGAACTCACCTGGAGTACTGTGTACAGCTCTGGAGCCCTTAGCGTAAGAAGGACATGAACCTTCTGGATGATCAAAAGGAGGGAACTTTTCTTCTATAAGGAAAGGCTGAGAGAGTTGAGGTTGTTCTGCCTGGAGAAGAGAAGGCTCTAGGGGGTCGTACTGCAGCCTTTCAGTACTTTCAGTAAGGAGGCTTGTAAGAAAGATGGGGGTAGTATTTTTAGCAGGACCTGTTGCAGAAGGACAAGGGTTAATGGTTTTAAACAAAAGGAGGGGAGATATAGACTAGATGTAAGGGGGAAAAAGTACAGTAAGGGTGGTGAAACATTGGAATGGGTTCCCCAGCAAACTGGTAGAAGACCCATCACTAGAAATATTCAAGGTCAGCTTGGACAGGGCGCTAAGTAACCTGATCTAGTTGAAAATGTCCCTTCTCATTGCAGGGAGGTTGGACTAGATGACCTTTAACCCTTCCAACATTCCAATGTTTGAATGGAAGGAGTGTTTCCTTCCAAAACATTCTATGATTCTATGATTATTGCTATGTTTTGAGGATGGTGCATCTGGACCAGGAAGAAAGGAGTGTTGTTTCGTGTAACTGATTTGCAGAGGGAGATTGGAAATAAAGGTCTTGCTGAGCATGGAGGAGCTGTGAGAAGAGAGGTAGTTTTCAGTAGGGCTGTGGCAAAACTCCAGTGCTGAAGAAGGTTTTACAGCAGGTCTTCCCTCAGCTGTGAAAAGATAGTGGCAGGCAGGATATCCGCTGCAGTGCAGAGCAAGGATTCTCTGGTTGGTCTTGGCTCCATACCTGGGCTGTGTGAGTAAAGAAAAGCTCCACTGGCTTCATGTGCTTGGTGGACTCATTGGGTCTGGCTGGTTGTGCCCAGCAAGCAGAAGCCAGTCAGGGACAGCAAGCCAGGGTGGGGGCACAAGCCCTGGTACATGTTACTTTTTATCTGCTCTCACCTCACCAGTGAAGCACACCTTTTCTGCTCAAGTTCCTGATGTATAGCCAGGAGTTAGTGACTGTTAACACCTGAAGTTCTCGATCAGTATTCACAAGGGCAGAAAAATTGCTTAGTAAGGGGAAAGACTGTGCAAAGACTGAATCTCTGCGTTACAAATTTATGAGCCAACACAGTAGACTAATACCGAGCTTATTCTCATGGGTACCAGGAAATACTCCTTACAGGTATTGGGGTCACAGAACGTGGAATATAGACTTTCTCATGTTTGAGCATCAAAGAGAAGAATGAGGAAGGGCCTCTGAGAATTCTCTGCATGAATATGTATTTTGCACCATGCCCCACCTCTGGGGATATGGCACTGTTGGGACTTGAGAGAGTACTAGCTTGGCATCTCAAAGGCATGGAAGGGAGCCCAGAAGAAATGCACAAATTTTCCATCTGGGTTAGATTCCTGCTGAATTTCAGTAGGAGATCATTCTCCTCCTGCTTAACTTTTCATGTCTGCCACTAACTATTTTAATAAGCAAAAAATTTTAGGCATGAAGGGTGTCCAATATTTCAAGTCAGCTGCCTCCCGGGTTTATTCTGAGATTTATAATGCCTACAAGCTTTTCAATCTTTCTTTTTTATCAGTTTCATAAGGGATAACTAGTTTATTTCAAAAGAAGATTAACTTTTTCAGTCTTTTTTTCTCCCACTACCAATTAGAAATAGGTATTTTTCCAGTTTTAGCAGCCTTCTTTCATATTTCAACTGTGATTACAATTATTACCTAGTAGTGAGTGCATAACTTTTTCATACAGAAGCATCCTACTTTCCAAACCATATGCAGTCTTTCAGTGAAAATCTCTGTTGAGCAATACCCTGTTATTTTCCACCTCCATAACACATGTTCTGCAATGTATGTTATTCAAACAGTAGAAAAGGGATCAAATGCTTCTCCTTTTTCCCATATCAACAAAAAACTGTATTATATATGTGTGGAGAATCATGCTTTTGGCCACTCTTGAGTTTCTGTCATTTTCTGTATTCAACTTCCCAATTAAAACATTTATCAGAAAGATGATCCTGATAGTCACTTTTAAAAGAAATAATGTGGAAGAATGTCTTTTTTTTTTATAGTTTACTAAGTGTTACTTTTAAATTATTCACAACACAACAGTTACAATTTTCTTCTAGGCACAGTTGATTGTGTTTAGTAATGACCTTTCCAACTTCTTATTATAGTATATTTTAGTCACTGCTTCTAACTATGTAGATAAAAAAACTAAGCCAAAAATGTCTGGCTAAAAATACACCTAATAATTCCATGTGAATACACGTAGAAATGTTTTCCTAGTTCAGGTGCCAGAGCACTGGAACAGACTGCCCAGAGAGGTTGTGGAATCTCCTTCTATGGGAGTATTCAAAACATCTCTGGATGCGCTTCTGTGTAACCTGGTCTAGAGAATCCTGCTGTGGTAGGGGGGTTGGACTAGATGATCTCCTAACATTCTGTGATTATAAACAACATGAAAGATAACTTTAGCCTTTTTCAAAGCTCTTAACCTGTGAAACCATAAGCTGCATGTTGTATCACTGTTTAAGAACTCCAGACTTTGCCAGAGTCCTTGAGAAAAGTGAAGAGAGAATTGATATTACTGGCACTCAAAATTTAGATCTTGGACAGAATATGTTGCTTGTAAAAGCCTTCAGCTCTGTCAGAGAAGAGCAATAAAGAAAAAATTGTTCCCTTTTTTTTGTCCTACTTATATTACCTATTGATATATTATCTGAAATACAATAATAGAGATATTCTGTTAAGAAATATTCTTGATTATGGTGAGAAGAACATTACAGCTATTTTTATTAGTTAGAGGTAATTGAATTGTTAATATGAATAGCTAATATTCTTTGTATTTTCCAGTCGGTGGGCTGCCAATTTGGGTCTCTGTTCAACTTTAAAGTGCAGTTGTTTCATCAATTCAAGTGCCATCTTGACAACAGAGGGGGTCAGGCTCAACTAGTTCAAAGCAGCTTGACACAACATCACTTCTAACTCTGCTTGTGTTTGAAAAGAAAAAACACTGCAAGATCCGTATTTTGAATTCAGATCTTTGTAAATGATGCTTGTTAGGGTATAAGTCCAGTGCTATCTTACAGACAGAAATTCAGACTAAAAACTGAGAAAGGATGTTTCAGTGAGTATCAGTGAACAGTATGACTGATGATCATTATTTAACAACTAAATTCAAGTTTTCTGTTTCCCATTTTAAAAAGATCCATTTTTATGCAGTCTGCTTTTGATGATATCATGGTAACAAAAGAAATATACAAAATTGTCTAAGTTTTAGTGAAAGATAAATGTGAGTGAAAAGTTCTAAGACAAAAGATTTTTTTAAAAACCCTCTACTAAACTTTATCGCTCAGAGAAGCTGTGGATGCCCCCTACCTGGAAGTGTTGGCTAGGCTGAAGGAAGACTTTTTTTATGCTGTAACTGATGTCTAGCAACTTGGTCTAGTGGAACGTGTCCCTGCCCATGGTACGGGAGTTGGAACTAGATGATAATTAGGGTCCCTTCCAATACAAAACATTCTATGATTCTGTGATATATTAGAACAGTATGGCTAGCAATAAAAGGAAGCGACTCTAGATACACTGCTGAATATAGGATAAACAATATTATTGATAGGAGAGGAAATAGGTAGTAAGAAGCATTTGTAATGAAAAGTTTCATGGACATGATGTTCTCAAAAATATTCTTATGTTAGATATTGTCTCTAGTATGCAGCACACTTGGTTTTGAAAAATCATCCAGAGATGAAAGTCAAGAAATTGAATAGGAGGAGAGGGATTAGAAGAGGGCCACATGCACCTTTTGATATCGTACAGATCAGACTGTGTGACCTGATTGGATGAATAATCAAGGCATCTTAGTAAAACCAGACATATATCTGATATTGTTCCTAGTGAAGTGATAAGGATAAGGAAGGTTTGGTCTTACACTTGATGTTCAGAAAGGTTTGATTTCCAAAGTATGATTGAACTCTATATTGATATGGCTTCTATAAACTTTCACAATGGAATTTTTGCTGTCTTGGGGAAACTGGCAAAGAAACTGGTTTGAGTCAAGATCTTGACTGGGTGCTATAGGTATAATTCTCCCTTGCTAAGGGGAAAAGTGCTCTCAATGTCTGTAACACCCCATGACCTAAGAAAGACGAAACATTATTTTTCATGCTGTAACTAATGTCTAGCATAGTATGTAGTTGGTTTTTGTTTTAATGTCTATTCTCCCTTCCTTTTTACTTCTTCCCTGAAATCTCTAACATTCCCCTTCTTTCAGCCTGTGTGGTTTTTTTGCTCTTTATCCTGTTGTAAGTAAATAGCATAGATGGGATATTGATATCCTTTTGCACAGTACATTTTGAAGCCATGAGACTGCAAATTCTTTTGAAGAAGAACACCATTCTCGGGGTTACAACACAACGTGAAATTAGCAACACAGTCAGCTCTGATGTTCCCAAAGAGAATGTGGAGTATCTGGATCCCCTTCTCATCCTATTGTCAAGCAATAATAGGATATGAACAGATACTGCATGTTCTCAAAGTGAAAAATTGCACCTTCTCTCCACGTGGTCAAAATGCTGTTTGCTTTAATTAAAGAATTTGGTCAATTATAAGTATGGAACATATGACTTTAAATCAAATTAAAAGTCTGAATGATGTAATCAAGTTTAAAATTCTTATTTCAAATTGCAGGCTGTGTTTAGGCTACAAATTAATGTCATAACTACCATTAACATGAACAAGATTTTTTTCCCCCTTTTTTATAGGCTGAATTTTAGACCTCAGGATCACATGATCTACTGTTTCTGGATTAGAACTAGTTATCGTTCTCTGGTTGTTCATCAATAATGGCAAACTGATTTCTACTAATGAAACCTCTCAAATTATCTTTCATAAGATTTTACTGTATTTTTTTTCCTTTTTTGTGCTTGGGCTTTGAGAACCATACAGAAAACTGACTGTAAATTAGCTCTAAAGAACAAAATCTTACACTGAAATGTGACCCTGCAATAATTAACAAGGTGCCCCAGAGGGTTCCATATATTGTGATACTCTTTCCTCTTCAGGCAAATTAGTGGTCTTTGTGATTCCTTGTAGATTCCAGTGTTGCCTTCATGCAGATGACATTGTAATCTGTATTAGTAGACCATCTGTCACAGACCTTTTATTTGAAGTACAAGGTAATTTGAGCCTTCTGCAACTGGTTGCCTAAAAAATAAATTTAACAAGATGTTAGCATTTCATCTTGACAGTGAATTTTGAATGGTTTTTGCAAAATATGCCATCTGAGCATAGGCCTTTTTGGAAAATATTTTTGTGGTTGTTGTTTTCTTCTAGACATTATTTTTTAGCTCTTTCTGCATTTACTTGATTATCAATTACTTGAATAAAGCAAGATAATTTCTCTGCAATAGTGAGAGATGATGGTCTTCTGAAAGACACTTAGGATTAGTTTCCTGTTTTTCATTGCTCCAAATTCATTCTAGTGCTCACTTAAGCAGTCTAACTTTTTGTCACTTAAAATTCAAACAATGTACCATATTTCTATGTGATTTATTTTGCTTTTTACCTTTGGGCTTTCTCAGGGACCTATGCATAAACTGAATTGATTATGCTGAAATTAAGATTCTGCCTGTATTAATTTACATTTACTCAGATTTATCCATAGAAACATGCTTATTTGTAAGTAAGAATCCAGTGTCTTATATTTTACATGTCAGCATCCTGAAGACACTGATACCTTTAAACATGCAAAATGAAAAATTTCTGGGGTATCGTCCTAATTGTAATGTGTTTAAATAGTATTCTCACTGGTATTTGGTGATCTGTGCTTTAGTTTTCTTTTTATAAAGTCCTAAAAGTACTGAAATGGAGATAAATCATGTGCACACTGGATATACTTTTTAAACTACTTTTTTATTTGATTGGTTTTGTGGGTTTTGTTTTTTTCTCATGCTTACTTTAGGTCCTAACTTTGGAGATTGTCATTCAAATGAATGCATAAAGGTCTCCTCAGGGATTTTTGTCTTGTTTAAATAAATTGAATTGAATTGTTTTAGTGTTCTTATTACAATTTGTTAAACTTACTCAGCCTGTTGGGAGACATAATATTGTTGGGTATTTTTATGGATAAAAAGGGGAAAAAATAAGGGAACTGCTCAGCATGTTGTTTTGACATTAGATTGTCAATTGTATAATATACAGATAACACTTCCTTCCTAGTAAAAAAATTGTTTTTGTTTAATTACACATCATTTTTATACTGTTTGCAAAAATAAAACAAGTAAATAAGTTTTTGAATTTCCTTTACATAGCTCTTCCTTTTAAATCAAGGACCTCTAGTGGGTAATTATAATAAACATCATTATTATAATAAATACCTTAATTCTAACATTTCCATTAAGAAATCACTGTGGTATTTCTTAGTTGCTCATGAGAAATAAATAGCATGAATTAATTTCTTCTGTCCAAGTGTAAAGTCATCTAGAAACTAGGAATACCGGCTCCAACTATGACATGGGAGATGGTATGCTGGAAATCATTGGTTTTGAAAATATTTGGAACAAGAGTAGAAAACTTGTTGAACATCCTAGTGATATTGAAGTTAAATGGCTAAGACATAAAAGCAGAATAATACCAAAAAGAGGTGGAAAGATGGATATTACCTTTGTATGAACAGGACAGTAACTGTTCTTGAAGTACTAGGTTCCCTCTCGGAACCCATAATTTGAGGAAGATGCTAAAATATCAGTGAGGTTCAGACCAGACTCACAAATGTGATAAGCCTGGAAAGGAAGTACTCTGAAACTTTAACAGGAATCAGTTCAAGGAAATCCTTATGCCTGTGTGATGCAGAACAACAAACTATCTGATTGCAATAATATTTTCTCTGTTAAATATGAATTATTTATATATTTAACTATGAATTCTTGTTTATTTTTATAATGAAATGTTATTAAGCTATTGTTCCAGAAAAATCCTGAAGAATGAGACATTCTTTGAGATCTGATATAAACATATTTAATCCATTAAATTTTAAAATGACTGTTATTAGTCTTTGTTATTTCATGCTTGATAATATTTCCTGGCTTCATTTGAAAATACTCTAGATTTATTATAATTTTTAAGTCCTCTTAATATGTTATTGTATTGGAACTATCTAAAAGGTTTCAATTTTTTTTTAAAGGCTCTAATTTGTACTAAACACAATATAAAATGCTTGTCTTCAGAATATTTTTGATGGCACCACTCTGATGATTTATTACTACAATCTATTATCACACTAACTGTTCTCTGATAATCTGCAGAATTGGAACAATAAATCTCTGGTATAACATCTGAAAAACTGATACATTCTATGAATTTAATTTAGCAGTATGTGAAGTTTTGTGGTTGTTGTGGCGGTGTTAAGAGTTTAGCAATCTGTAGTTAGTGAAGAAACATAGATGTTTTCAGAGGACAACTCAGATTATGGATGGGCCAGTTTACACAGGGAAGGTGTCTCTCATAGAAGGCTTTTGTCATCCTGGGTGACATGACTTCAAAATTTGATCTGTAAACCTAAAGTTGAGAACCCTCATCTTAGAGGTATTTAGGTAACAGTCTCCATGATATATTCGAGTTTGGATTCAACATCTAAATAACATTGTGGATCTGAACCTGAAGATACTTATCCAGCATTACAAAGGAGCAAGAAAGTGAATCTCCAGGTTGATGGCCTAGCTATAAGATAGGATTTGCACACACCCCACTTCCCCCCCTCATCTCTTTCTAACCTCTTGTTACTCTAAGAAGAAGAAAGTAAGCACCTTATGGTTGTGAGCTATTATTGAGAAAGTAATGCTACTAAAAGTGTTTAGGGATCACAGTGCAGAGTCACAAAATTAAGGCTTAGGAAAATAATGTTGTTATAAGCAAAGTTCCTTGGTTGACAAGTAGGTAAATACTAAGTAAAATAAATGATGCTGTATTACATTGCATTAATGGGATCATTATAGTTATGCTCTCCATGCTCTAAAACAGACAATGAAAAACTGGAAGAAGCCACAACAATGATTCAAGGTCAGAAAACCTGACTTGGAATGAAAGACGAGAAGCTCCATCTAGTTATTTTATTCAAGAAAAAACTGAGAAGCAATTTAATATATTCGCTGGTATTCAAATAGAAAAATTCTGATGGTGAAGGGCTCTTCATCTGATAAAGATATAAGATACACTACCTGGAATCTGAAGCTAGAAAAATTCACATTAGGTACTTCATGCATATATAGAAAAACAAATTTGGGAAAGCAGAGCGGTGGGTGTGTTTTTTTACTGCTTCATTTATTTAAATTTGGAGGCTTTTTTATGTTTATTTTTGGGAGGTTTTTTTAGTTTTTAATAAATTACAGTAAACTCAAAAAGTTATAGGATTGATTATGACCACGTTTGTGTGATGCTGTATACTATATAGTGCAAGTGACAACACATGACAATAATCCTCCTTCTTTACCTTTTCTGACTGACTGAGTTACTTACCTTTTCATGACTGATTAATTTTTTTACCATGTGACTTGAGCATCTAGAGAAGGCAAACCAGGATTTTGGGGTATTATCCTGTTAGACATTAAACTTGCATATTGAAAATGTTGTTCTGGTTCAGAGTCAGTCCAAATAATTAATAATGAACAAACTCTTTGCTTCAGTCAAATATAGTAACTCTCATATATGTCTGGAAGGATTATCAATGGTGAATGAGAGGCTGAGTTTGCTCAACTGTAGCAACAGTAGTTCTAGCAGAAATGAAGGGCACTTGCAGGAGGATGAAGTGCAGGTTTTCATTACAACACAGAAGTCAAAATGACTCTGAGCTGCTTCTTTCTTTGACAGTGATCTCACCAAGTAGTCTGGTAGGTGTAACTTTTCTTTGAGTTACTTAAACATCCCAAGTTTTTAAAACTTGTAAATGGTTTTCGGTGGTAGATAGACGGATAGATAGAGCATAATATAATGTTATTTAATATATATGTATCTCCTATGGTATTTAAGTTATGGTTTGAGTATTCTAGCTATCCAAATACTAGGCTACTGGTAAACAGGTGTGACTTATAGTGCATGCAACTACAGACTGAATTCACAAAATTCATAGACAATTGAGGTAGTATTCTAGAAGTGGAAGTACACTAAATATCTGTGAGCTTTCTCTCACAATCCAAATTTAAATTTAGTCAGTTACTGTAAAATGTTAACTGTGACTTCAGAAACAAAGGACACAAGGAATTTACATTCAAAACCAAATAGAAAGCCATGGTTTTCTTAATGTTCATGCTGCAATGTTAACTAGTCATGTAAATCACACTGATGAGCATTTAGGTAATATTTATTAGAGTATAAAACTGCTTATTTTGTTTTCTGTTGGATTTTTTTCTTCCGCCTTGGTGAATTGAGCGCTACTTTTGCATGTCGTCAAATATCATCTCAGTAATGTGTAAATTAATGCACTAATAGGTGGCAAAAAATATGTTGCGGTTTTTTGTTGTGTTTTTTTTTTCTCTTGGAGTGATATTGTCTTATGGATTTGCTAGCATGAAGAAAGCAGTAAAATTTACCAAGGGTGAAATTCACTCCTGCCAGAAGAGGAAATGTGCTCCAGTTACATTGTGCTTGAGACCTGTTATGACATGGCTTTATCGAAAAAATGGTGAGACTAGAATTCTTGAAGAGTTATTCTCAAATGATTTCTGGTATGCTGTGCTGGTACCACTGTAATATCAGAACATCGCAGAAAATCAATTAATTTACAGTCTGTAGCACTCGTGAGAAACTATTATTTTCCCAGACAGAACTAAGTGAGATTAAAAAGTTTTCCCAAGGTCACGCACAAAGTTACTATTGAGGTAGACACTAACTAGAGCCAAAAGGAAATCAAATTTTCATTCTGTTAAATCAGAGTTTTCTTTGTGGAAAGTGGAAGGAGAGCAAAAGAGAATTCTTATGAAACGTTGAAACGTTGTATTTAAAAAAAAATAAAATAAAAAAATGAAAAATCCAATCTGAAAAATGATAAGATTGAAGTTTTGCTGTTACAGAAGAAATGTTTGGTGGTTTTTTGCCCTAAATTCAGTTTGTGCGAAATGATCAAATCTTCAGGTATTCCTGATAAAAAGAAAATAGCATTTTTTTCAACATTTTGATGAAACTTCTGATGAAACAGTTCTGTTTATTGGTCTTCGTGTTTCACAGCCCAGTTCCTTCACTAAAAGTTCATTCTTATTTTTTTACAAAGGACACAGTAAGAGGTATACAGTTTTAAAAGAAATGAAGGGTGTATGACTTTAAGGGAGAATGTGACTTTGATTTGCTGTTCATTTTATAGCCAATGTACTTCTTCCATTTTTCTTTTTACAACCTAAATTCTAGATACATAGAACCTGCAGTGATAGCCAATGCCACTGCTCTGATATCTAAGCAGACTTTCATTTCATTTTAATTCAGATTATCAAAAATATATTCTCTATTACAGAAAAGTAGATTCCTCATAAGCTTCTGTGAAGTACAGGTGACAATGACCTTTTAGGTCACCATTTTCCTACCAGTGCAAGGGATTTTCATTTAACTACAACTGAGGTGTGTTTTCTTTATCATTAGGGATGTACGTATGCCATGTAATTATTTCAGTCCAGCCCTCTGGGGTTTTACAACATTTTTGATAGAAAAATCTAACAGTGTTAGAAAGGGAGAGGTTGACTGTCAGACTACAAATCCTTAAAAAGTTCTGACAATATTAGTCTTAAGGACATTGGATTTCTATGCTAATTCATGTAATGAATGCTATGCAATTCTTTGCATCTCCTTGTGCTCAGATTTCTTCTTTGGAATTGAAGTGTAGTTCTGTGTCAAACTAGGCACTGACTACTACACAGACCCAATAACTGTTTGCCCAATTTTGGCTCAGTTCTGAAACACTTAAAGAAGGCAATTTTACTGTTGAGTACATCTTTTACAAGATCATTCAGAGCTTAGATCAAGATGTTTGTAGACCTTGCAAGCCATTCTTGTTCTCTTCAGAGCCTATGTTTTTTTTTTTCCTGCAACTTCGCACTGTTATTAGCAGAAATCAAATATGTTTGACAATTACAGCTAGAATTTGGAATGCATTTGCATTGTGTAGTGGAATATAGTTAGAATACATTTTAATTTCATATATAATGCTGGATATCTATGAAGCATCGATAAATTATGAAAGATTAAAAAAATAATAAATGCTAGGGAAAGAGATATAGAAGTGTCTCCTGTTTTTACATGTCTGTATAGAAACTTTTTAAAATAACTAAATAGTCATATTGAAAGCATATGTGTTTTTAGAATTGTTTTGCAGCTTTCACTTTGCTGCTTTGATTTGCAACAGATTTTTTTTATATTATTTTAGTTATGAATCTGCACTTAGAGATTGTGTGTGAAGGTACTCATAGATAGCAAACTTTTTCATGCATTTTGTTGGCAACAAAATGTTATCTGACAAAGTTCCAGAAAATACTACAGCAGTGTTTGACAGGGAGACATAGAATCTTCTCATTCCTTAATACATGCAAACATCTATATTTGTTGACTTGAATTATTCTCAGAAATAAAGTTGAATTTCCTGCTTCTATCCCATTGCAATCACAAGGAAGGATGACAGTGTTTTTTGTTTAGCCCCCAAGCAACACAGAAGCTAAGAAACTGCAACCTAAATGCAACTTGGGTCTATAAAATGAACCTTTGAAATCTGAAGCAATAGAACAGTGAGATGAGTGGTTTATCCCCAGTGCAAACAAATGTGCTTTACTGCAGTATACCAATATGGGCTTACCACTCAATGCTTAACTGGATAATGATTTTGAAAGATTTTGATATTAAAGGAGAAGAAAAACTATATAAAAAGATATATTTAATAGGACAATGTAGGCCAAAAAAAAAAAAAGAAAAAAAGATTCCAAGGCAACTGTCCACTCTCTATCAGCTTTGGAAAATTGTGGCAATCAAGGAAGGTTCCCCACAACTAGAAGAAACACAAGTGTTATACCCCACCTTCAAGGTGAAAAAGCAGAAGGTTTGCAATTACACACTCATTATAGACCAAAGGGAAATTCTGAAACAAGTCCTCCTGCAAGCCATTTCAAGGCACACGAAGGACAAGAAGACAGTGAACATTCAGTGTGTGTTTCTGAAGGACAAATCCTGCCTGACCAACCTGATTGCCTTCTACAATGGGATGACTGACTCTGTGGATGAAGGGAAATACCAAGCTAGCTTGATGAACTAAAACTTATGGTAAAAACTTGCTGGCCTTCTAGCTTAAAGAGGAGTAGTCAATTATTTGAATTCCGGGTTGCCCATTCTGAATAGTTTTCTTTAGGGATCAATACAGGAGTTTAGACTGTTTACTATCATCTATAGGGGGATAATGTAAAAAAGTGCATTACAGACTTGTGGGTAACACCAGACTGGGAAGCAAATGCTGCACTTGGGAGGGAACAACTCGATGTATTGGTTCAGGCAGAGAATTGTCTACAGCTGTTCAGAAAAGGACCTGGGGGTCCTGGTGAACAAGTGGAATATAAATTAGCAGTGTGACCTTTTAGTAATGTGATTTGAATACATGGCTATATTAGCAAGAATAAGGCAGTGGAGTTAGAGAAGTGCATATTCCCTTCCCTTCAGCACTTATGATGGTAAGTCTCGAAGACAGTGTCCAGTTTTGGCTTCCCCAGTAAAAAAAAAGACATTGACAAACTGGCTAGAATCCACTGCAAGACTTTTAAGATGCTTAGGGTCCTGGACTATATGAGGTGTGATGAGAGATTGTGGGTTTGTTTAGTCTGGGGAAAAGAGATCTAGTTGCTGTCTTCCACAATGTATAGAAGGATTATAGAGAAGAGGGAATGATACTCTTCTGAGAAATGCACGGTGAAAGTGGAAGAGGCAACAATTGCAAACTACAAGGGAAATTCCACTTTGAAGGAAGGGAAAAAAATCACAGTCAGAGTGTTTAAGCACTAGAATGGTTGCCAAGAGAGATTATGAAGTTCCCATCCTTGAAGATTTTTAAAACTTAACCAGATAGGTGTCAGAGCGCATGCATTGTATGTGATTTTGTGATTATTTATTCTCTGGTTTTAATATCCCTTTACCACTTTTTTTGGTCAAGTGCCAGATAATTCAATAGTATAAATAATAGCAGTAGTAGCTACTGAAAACTTTATTTTCTTGAAATAATTCCATTGAATTTACTGTTACAGAGAGCTAATTTTCTAAATCGCAGTAAAACCAAATGCTTGAAACAGAAATCTTAGAAAATAAATTGTGAGGAAAAGGTTCCTTTCACATAAAAATGAAATAAGATGGATATGACTTTTCATATTCAAATGCAGCACATTATAATTAGCTTACACTGTCTTCGTCAGGGGAAAGAAACTAAAGCCTTAAATAATATTTCGGATAGAATTAAATTCTTTGTGATGAACATAGCCTTTCAGTTGCTGACATATAAAGGCCAACATTTTTTACACAGGCTTAGTCTGCATGCCTGATGTGAAACAATGCTATGATGCTTAGTAACATTAACTTACTCATTTAGTACATTGCAGTATTGATCTGTCTTTTTAGAAAATTGTAGTGGAGTTTTACTATGAGTCACTCTGCATAAAATCATAACCCTGCATCTTCATTGCATACAGTTCTTAATCTCGATAGACTTACTAAGTAAATTAGTCTGATGAAATACAGTAGATTTAAAGCAGTCTTTCAGTGCACTTACCCACACATTTGGGCTAGAAGTTCACCATCTATACCAATGTCAAGGACTTCAGTATCCTTTGTTACTTGAGAAGGATGTCCAGTAATATTACTAATTCTGGAAGAATATTACTTGATTAATATTTGTTAAAATATTGTAGGATTCTTGAGAGGTTTCAAAAAGTGGTTTAGTTCATTCTTCCATTTCCTCTGTATTTTTCTGTAATTATTAAAATGAACTTGACAATGCTAGTCAGAAAACAAAATGTAATTATGCCAAAACAGAATTCTTCTAGATTATTACCATATAAATAACAGATTAATTCCATAAGTTTGACTGACTCGTTCCTGTACTCTCTTGCATTATAGAGTGTTATCTAGACTACTTATCTTTTGATGAATTTGACAACCTATGAGAACAACTAGCTTTGCAAATACAGGTGTAAGGAAAGTGTTCTCTTATTTGATATTCAGAAAATACTCAAAGCACAGTGTGACAAGATTAAGGGGAAAGTTAAATCAGATAGGTTGACCAAGGACTATGTAATATTCAAACTGAATATTAAACATTGTGCTAAATGTCCTTCAATGAAAGGCAACAACAATCAGGAAGAATGTGTATTCCTATTTTATATCATGTATGTGTATGATTCATCAAAGATACATAATGTAAGTACTGTGTTCAGCTCTGGAGTCCTTGGAAGAGGAAAGACATAGACTTGTTGCAGCAGCTCCAGAGGAGGGCCACAAAAAGGATCAGAAGGATGGAACACCTCTCCTCGGAAGACAGGCTGAGACAGTTGGATTTGTTCAACCTGGAGTAGGGAAAGCTTTGGGGAGCTCTTATTGCAGCCTTTTGGTAGTTAAAAGAGGCTGGCTTATAAGAAAGAAGGGGACAGACTTTTTAGCAGGGGCTGTTGGGACAGAATGAGGGGTAATGGTTTTAAACCCAAAGAGGGTAGATGATACAAGGAATACAATTTTTTAATGATAAGGATGGTGAAAAGAAGACATTTTCACTGTGATAGTGGTGTAACACTGGAATGGGTTGCCTAGCAAAGTGGTAGTAGTCCTATGCCCAGAAGCATTCAAGGACAGGGTTCTGTGCAACCTGATCTAGGCCATTAGACCATTCCTTATGGTCTTAATACTACCAGTATGTTCTCCACTTTTCATAGCTGTCACTTGTGTCTGAAGACTGCTGTGTTTAGTATGGCAAACCCTTCAGTTGTCCACTTCAAGAAATAAGCGTGGGAAAATCTATTTCATTCACTTTTTTTATTTCAATAATGGAATCTATGTTTTCTTTTTTTCTGCTTGTTTTTCTGCTTGCTGTATAACTCCTTTTGCATACTATTGACCAACACGTCTGTAATTGCCTAGATGTCTTCTGCAATTTTTCACTTGTTCTTGAGTATATGTAGAATATTTGTAATGCTCTCCCTCTTAGGCTCTTCACTTATCTGATAGACTAGTTAAAAATTCTAATGTGCGGAATACTTTTTCCAGCCCCCACTCCCATTCAGCTGGACATACTAAGCCTACTTTTGCTTTTGTTTCAACTATGCACACACATTTTGTTTCTTGTCCTCATTCCTGCTGGTCATCTTTCCTTTGCTCTCATGTTTATAGTGGTCGTACTGGATATTAAAGTAAAGAATTTCAGTTTTAGGCACCCGTTATTCCAAATTTCTGGGGTTTTATTAAGTTGTGCTCTTTTCATCTTCTGACAAAAGCCCTTCTTCTTGTGTTTTTAGAGTTCTGGATGAAGAGTTTTAATGATGTTCTTTAATTTTTGGCACAAACTCAAATTCAGCACAATTTCTGACAATTCTATGTTTTTATTTATATGTTTTCAAGAGAATTTATATGTTTTCAATTGCAGGCTACAGTCCTCTTTGGTGGTAATTTTTTTCTTGTTGTAGTGTGTATGTGTTATCTACTTACTTTACAGTATTTGGTAGAGGTTTTTCAATTAGAGCTGAAGTACTGTAACCCCATTTATAATACAAGTTTCAGGTTACTTTCTTTTTATGTTTCTAAATAAAGCTTCTCTACATTTAAAAGTTTGAGATTTTCATTTCAGGATACTTCACTAAAATCCAGCAATTTAGTAAACTTGCTCCTTCAGGAGTATGGAAAGTTTGTTTATGGAGCTAATACCAGTTTGTGACTTTAAAGAAAGCTGTTAAGGATATTCTATCACCCTGTCAGCCAATAAATTTATCTTAGATCCTGTATGACACTTCACTGGGTAGAAGAGAATAGTGTAATAGGAGTTTCTATTTCTGGCTGGTAAATTGTGGCCTCACCACACATACAGTTTCTGTGGAGAACTCTGCAGAGCCTGAGCAGCTGAGGTTGCTTGTTCTGCCTCCAGGTAGGCTTATCAGGCCTCCAACAAGAGAGTGACTTTGCCATACACTGATTCACCCTACTTACTTTAAGACATTAAAGTAAAAAGCCCTAAACTTCACAGCAAAAGACAGGTGCTAACAGCAGGTAGTCATCTCCCAGGTAAGCAGACTGACAAACTAATAGAGCCTTCTCTCTCTCATTCTAACACTGGAAACTTAGGTTTACTAGCCTTCAAATATTGATGTCTCAGCTAAATCCTTAAATCAAGTAGAAAAAAAATAATTATTTCCACTCTTTTTTTTCCTGCGTTCCTTCCATTTTTGACAGATGAGCTGCTTTATTCTTGGTGAACTAATTGTACAGATTACGAATATTAGAAACACTGAACAAATTCCTGCTGTTTCTATAGTCATATGTCTCAAACTGTTTGCATAATACAAAAATATAGTTGATGCTTTATTTGCCTTATGCCAGGGCCATAATCTATAGTGAAATTATACATCAATACAAGATATCAAACATCAGAATCATGTAGTGAAGAGGTGGCCATAATTTCTCCTGAGATCGTCTGTGCTATAAGTAAATTTTATTTTACTCTTTATTCAATGAAAAAGATTACTCGTCCAGTCCATATCTATTATCTGCATCTCAAAGCAAATGAAACCTACTGAATCTACATACAAAATTAAGGGGTTTTCTTCTTCCAAATAAAATGCTTTTGAATGAATTTCAATTAAATTTTCAAAGGATATACCCATGAAACTTTTCCAAAGGAAATACAATGGTTTTAAACTTTTTTAAATTGAAATAATTAGAAATATATGTTTTTGTGACTGTCAACTAGTTTTAGAAGACCTTTCATGTACAAGTAAATTTAATAATGTTTATATCATTTGTCAAATAACCTATCAACCATTCTGTCATAAATGATAAGATGGGTATTACTCAGCTAGATCTGGATAGCTCCAGATTCTCTCACTAAATCATCTTTGGACAGTGGCTGATTTTAGAAAATCAGCTTTTTACCTGGAGGTAAGCCTGATTCCAAAAAATGTCTATGCTTAAATATGAGGGATGGAAAGATGTCTAGGCACAGTTCTGAGCTTTGATTGACTTCAGTCACCCCAGATTACAGATATCTTGTAGATGGATGGTGATTCTTTATTTTTTCTTTTCTTTTTATTTTTATTTGATGGATGGGTGCTTTATTTTTTTAAAAAGAAGTGTGATAACAGAAAACAGGGTGACAGCTTGATATAACAATGTTGTCATGAATCTGATATTGCACAATCCACAAGATCAGAACAGACCTTATCTAAGTATTCTGTATGCAAGCACATATCCATATATTTAAATGTAAGTATATGCTGAAAAGTGTACTTTCTGCCAAGCAGAATCACATATCAATTATGAGTCTTGCAATAAAGCTTTGTGTGTTATTGGTTTACTATTTTATAGTGTAATTAAATCTCACAGTGCTGCACTGTGAAACGTCTTCCAATCGAGAAGGGTTTACTAAGTTTCAAAGAGTGGTATGGCCTTTGTGTGAGTAGCTTTTGTAGCTGGTTGTCTTTACATAAAATGTAAGATGGAAACAATAGACTATCTTCTCCTCCTGAAATTAATTTCTTTTAGTCTTACCAGTAGTACCATGGAAATTTTTTGGATGGTATTGTAGATGTCCTGCTTCGTCAACACCTGCTGGTCTAAATTACTCGGAGACACTGGGAGTATACTTGCTTTCACAGGTATTTCTAACAACTAATTGCCTGTGAAAATTCATTTGGTTATTTGCAACTCGAAATGACAGGCAGCGTTATGAGATCAGTAGGTGAAATATATTCCCAGCTCACCCATCTCTGTTTTTTAATTCTACTGATTGACCTTTAACATATAGACTGTATTGGTGCTCCGCTGACTACTATATCAATAATTAAATAGTGCAGGTTTTATTTCTATATGAAATTAACTTTATGGTATGTAATGCTTATGGAATAGGATTCAATTTAATGGTGGGGAAAATATTCTAATTAATTGGAAGGTACAGTAATGGCATATGCTATCCTGATCTTCCATCATTATCCCTTCATATAATCTAAATTATAGTCTCATTTCAATTGGCATAGTTAAATAAAGCAGTTATTCAAAAATAACATGGCCATGTGTTCGTCATATTCCACTTAACAACTTTTGACCAATTAGCTTGCAAGCCAAGGATCCAGAGCACGGAGGTACTTTTTCAGTTAGTCTGGCAGAAAAGCCACATAGATCTCTTTTTCCAGTTAATAACCTGTGAGAATTAATATCACCTAAGAAAAATACAGAAAAATAACAGCCAAGATAAAAGATTTAGATTATACTACAATGCTTAAATTCTTGAGGACATAAGACTAGCTTAAAACTGCAAAGAAAAGCCCCCAGAATGGACTAGATTTGCCACATACAATTCAAGCTTTTCCCAATACAGCATTTAAAAGAAACATTTGATTTAGGAGATGTTAGAAGACTGTAAAATTACCATGATTCTCTGTTTTGTGCAGACTGCACTTAATTCCATACTTTTATAATTTATACTACAAGGTATTGCACATCATCAGCATTTATTTGTCCATGAATATACAAACATGGACAAGTTTATTTTCTGCTAAATATTCTTTCCTAATTTAATTTGTGAATTAAATCAGGCATTTTAAAATTATACTCCAAGCATGCTTTAAAGGATACACCAAAGACTTACATTTTTTGTGTGTGGTCTACCTTCTGTCTATAGTCTCATTTCAAAAGCATGTTGATTGCCTGAATTTATTGTGAATTATCTGCCTCCTACTCATAATGCTATGTTTAAGAAGGCTTTTTCATTGCATTGGATCAATATTTTGGAGGAAGTACTTTTGCCATAAAAAGAAAAGCTCTCACTCTTTTGAAAAAAAATAAAAATCCGTAGGCAATCTTCATTAGTTTGTCAACACTTTTTCACTCAGTAACTTTGGCTAAACTCTGCAATCCCTATTCATATTTCTTTCATTTATTGAATAAGACCAGTTAGTCATGTGTATGATTTTAAGTTCATATAAAAGTTTCATCCAAAATGAATCATTCACGCTGACTACATATTTTCTTCATAACAGAGCATTTAATACATGCTACACCCAGGTGTCTTGGTTAATATTTAAACTGCTGGTTTCAGTAACACTTCTTTGCAAATGCAGACATGCATTATAGCTTACCTGCTTGTTTAGGTAAGCTAATGCCATCCATTTTTCATGCCCTCTACTTCCTGCAGGAACCTAACCTGCATAAAAGGACCAGAAAGTCTCTGTGGTACACTCCAGATGATTCCTTCCTTGTATGGTTGTGTATCTGTTGTACTATTGAAATGTAGTCTGAGAAATGATTTTCAAAAGATATAGGATTTTAGTGGTTACTAGTCTTAGGTGATTAAATATCTCCTGCTTCCAAATCAGAGGTGGTGAAACCATACTGGCCCTATACTATTTCATTTTATAACTTAGCTTTTTATTGTCTAAAAGATCTTTGAAGCACCCCTTTTTATTTTACTAGGTTGGTATGCTTGCAAAAATAGATGACTTCTCAGTTAATGTGTCCTAAATCTGTAGCAAGTTCTTCAAAGGTGAGCAACCTATTCCTGAATTTACATTTGTTGATTCTGTGTATTCAGAGGGGAAACAACGAAGAGATGAATGAAGAGACCTGTTGTCATTGTCCTGTCTGGCTTTCTTTGGACTCCAAAATTATTCCAAATGTAGCTCAGATAAAGTCAGCAGTTTCATTTTCAAGAACAGAGGTTTACAAATTATCCTGGCTGAAGACTAAGATCAACACCTGGGTTCTCTGATAAGTACTCTCAAATATTTCCCTCCTTTTTCCCTTCATTACATAAGGTTTTTTGTAGATTTGGCTTGAATAGTTTTCTATTTCCCTTTTAATAGCAAAATACATATATAATTAACAACATCTCCAGTTTGTATTTTCCTGTCTTTTCTTTTTACCTAATCAAGCTCATTCTGTATGTTGCCTGAAAATTTAATTTTTTGAGGTTTTTCAAAACTCAAAGGTCTCATATTATCTGCTGGCTAACTTTACTGATTTTTTTTTTTTTTATTGATCTACTCTCTTCTTTGTCTTCCTTCCACTTTTAAATGATCACAAAGAACATCTATTGCTTTCTCCTACTGGTTAGACAACAATGAGAAACATATTCTCCAAAATAAGCACAGTTGATGCCTTTTTTTTGTTTGGAATTGCTTATTTGATCTGTCAGTCACTCTACCAATTTCAAACACAGAAATAAAAAGTTGAACTAGAAAAAATAGAATGAGGATGAGTACACTCTTTAGGTTATACACTCTAGGGCAAGACTATAATACAATCAAACTTCTGCATGTAACTTCTGTCATATTTTTGAATATTGCGTTTACCACATAATGGTTTTTTGCATGATTTAGCAACTAAACAAAAATACTATGCCAGATGTGCTTTATTAAAATGTTTAAAAGGCAAAAAATACGATTGTGTGAAAGAAAGATTGATTCTGTAAGGAAAATCTTTCAGATATTTTAAAAGAGGCAAATATGTGAGAGGAAAATTAAAATTTATTGTGCCTCAAGCTAAGCAGATACCATATTACAAGCATTTTGTTGGTGATTTTCCTGCAACAGTTTCACATTTTGCACCTAATTAAGTGCAGCTATAGTTTTCATATGATTTTCCATGCTACGTAGACAATAAGCTGGATGGCACTGCAATCACAGTACCAGAAACATCTATGCTAGAGCTCCGATTTTGAAGGAAAACCAACTGTACATCGAAAAATAACGAAGCTGAAGAAAATTGGCTCACCTTTTTGAGCATGTACAACAAAGGAACTTTTATTTCAGATATTTGCACACCAACTAGGGTCAGTCAAAGGAGAAAGGAAATAATTAAAGTATCTGAAGCAATCATTAAAAAATGGACACCATGATACCATCTAACACCATTCTTATCCCCAGTTTCTTCTCTGTCATTGTTACCCTGTTTCATATCTAAAATTACACTGTGAATTCCTTGAGAGCAAGTTTTGTGTCTTAATTTATTTTGCAAACTGCTAGCAGTCCTGAGACACTGTATAATAATGTCCTGGATCTCATTAGATTGCAGATATATTTTGACACAGGAAACAGCATGTGCTTAGCTTGCTAACAAGGTCAGTCAAAATCAGGAAGGTTTTCCCATTGCTTCCTGTTACCTTCTTCTCCCTCTGCACAGTCACACAAATATCTCTTTGTAGGACTTCAGTCCTGCATTGTTGTCCAAACAGTATAAATTCAGGGTTCAAATGGACAATATTTCCTTTTTGTATTTCTGTGTGGTTGAAGCTTACAAGGAAACACAGAGGCTCAGTATCTCAAAGAATGTTCCCAGCAATTCAGCCCACATACTCCAAACTCAAGCAAAATTATGATGAAACTGGGTAACTAGAGCATCTAAATCCAGAAATGCCTGCTGTTTCTAAAGTCTCATATCCCAGCTGTTGGCTCAGTGGGAGTTTTATTTTGTGTGGTACTGAGCTTCTTCATCTCTGATTGACTTTGGTGAGAGCTGAAAAGTGTTTAGCAGGGGATGGCAGGTACCAGTAGAAATGTAAATGCTCAGATCACTTTGAATAACTAAATATTAACACTGAGAAAGAGTAATCTTATCTCCAGAGTGATAGGAGGCATGTTATCCTTAGACTTGACTATAAGTATGCTGTCCTAAAAACTGGCAGTTGTGCTTTTTCCTGCCTCCCCCCCTAATTTGGTCATCTCATGGCAAACAAATCTTTTGGGTGTTTTTATTTTTTTTTTCCTATTAAATAGATTTACAGAGTGACTCCATGTGTGATCATGAATTGAACAGACTGGACCTGACTATTAGGTAAAAGTTGGAAAAAGTGGAAACCAGCAGCAGCAGTCTGTCATTAGGTGTTTTTCAATATATTTTGAAACTGCACCCAGTAAGAGATGGAGAGATTTCACAAAATTCTGATTATTTATTTGCTTAATTTATTTGCAGATGGGAATACTAGTTAGAAATTATTAGCATGTTGATGTTCTGACAGTTTTGTCTAATTATCGTCAAGACATTAGATTGGTTCATATATCTGGAAATGTTCATATGTCATATTTCCCCCGTAGAGATTCTGGGTAATTCTGGATTTCCAGAAATTTGAAATAAATTAATTAGAAATTACAAAAATATCTGAATCTTCTACTGGTAATTCAGAAGGCCTTTGGATCACTTTTTCTTTCTAAATACAGTTTCATAAGTTTGTTTCAATTTTTTGTGGTACTGTACAAATTTGCAACTTTTCAATAGTTACCTCAGGAATTTTGTCATATTTTCCCTTCTGTCAAATATAAAAATACTATCATCATCAAAGATTGGTAAAGAATCCAACCAATTTCCAAAGATATGACAGATCTCATCCATCAGTGACTATGGGTAACTGAAGAAAGTGGTTATGACAGGATACTCTGTCAACTGTTCTCCATATTAGAAATTTTTTCCCAGTTCAGGTGCCAGAGCACTGGAACAGACTGCCCAGAGAGGTTGTGGTGTCTCCTTCTCTGGAGATATTCAAAACCCATCTGGACGCACTTCTGTGTGACCTGGTCTAGGGAATCCTGCTGTGGCAGGAGGGTTGGACTAGATGATCTTTTGAGGTCCCTTCCAACTCCTAATATTTTGTGATTCTGCATGTTTGTTTTAAAAAAAAAAAAAATCTTAAAGGTTGACCTCAACGTAGCAAGAAATGAGCTAGATCACTGGGCTGGGTTTTAATATATTTTAATTTGATATTAACTGATTCTCGCTATCCTACTGTAGAACTCTACAGAAGTTTGTCATTAGGAACTTCATCAAAGGCTTCCTAAGCATATAAATAAGTAATGTCATCTGCTGTTAAAATTTGTAAGTTGCACTATAATATCCACAAAGTTAGGTGGGTAGAATTTTCCCTGTGTTGTATTATGCTAGTTATCTCTTATTAAATTATTGGTATCCCTTAGAGGCATGCTCTGAAATACTTCCTACCTACTTAGTTTTCCAATGCTGTTTCTTACTGCTAATTACCTGGGAAAATGTAGGTGAATCTTACTCAAATCTTAAGAGTAAAAAAACATGTTTTCTGGTCTTTAAAGAGAATCACAGAATATTAGGAGTTGGAAGGGACCTCGGAAGATCATCTAGTCCAACCCCCCTGCTGCAGCAGGATTTCCTAGACCAGGTCACACAGAAGCGCGTCCAGACGGGTTTTGAATATCTCCATAGAAGGAGACTCCACAACCTCTCTGGGCAGTCTGTTCTGATCTACATGAAATTTTATGTTTTGTTTTATAAGCTAACCTCAAAATGCACATGAACCATAGATCAGATCCTCTCAGACTTTTTACAGCTCAAATTGGGAGGAAAAGAAAAGGAAAACAAATGTCAAAGAATTAATTTTAAAAGCCAACTATTTGCCCTCTTGTCTACAATTTTATCCAGGGTCTGAAACAGCCCACACAGCTTAGAATAGCTAACAAGATAATTTGAATGGTTGTGAATCACTGAAGTGTAGCATGATCTGCTTTGTACTCCCCGGACCAAGTTCATCCAGAGATGTTTCTTACATGCCAGAGGGGTAAAGTGGTGATGGAAAGCCCAGAACTCCAAGAGAAACATCATGCAAAATTCCTTCTCTTCCAGTTCTTCCTGTAAGTACAATTCCTTTTCTGTTTACAAAGTTAACAAATAGGATAAAATTTGGATCCAAACATACACGGCAATAATAGACTTTTCTCCCATGAGTGAAAGACTCTATTTTGTCCAGTCACAATATCAAACACTTCTTTGTGTAAAGACAGAAGCACATTATTCCCCTACCCTCTCTCAAGACGAAGAGTATTGGCAGTGTGAAAATGACATTTTAATATTTCAGCAATTTCATATTTCTAGTACTTTCCCTTCAAAGTTCTGCAGATAACTTAGTGCTCTAGGCATTGTTGATTAAGAAATTATGTAGAAAAAAACAAAATTTAAACAGAGCCCATGGTTTACATCTTAGAAATCTTAAATGGCTTTGTGTAGAATGCCATTTGTGAATAGTGTTTTGGTGTTTTAAAAATGATCTTCTCCTCAATAAAAAGAAATCAAGTGTCTAAGCACTCTTCAAAAATCTACTGTGTGATCAAGGACAAGAAATTGAAAGGAGATTGTTACCAGTATACAGTGTCACTCTGTGCCCTTATTAATGACAGTCTTTGAAAAGCAAACTTTAAGTAATACTTAGTATTTGTAAAGAATCTAAGAAGTAATTATGTCACTACATTATAATGTGCAAGTTTATATAAATAGATGCAATATCAATTGTGATAAAAAAACTGCTTAGTTTAGTCTGATGACTATTTTAAGAAAAAAC
This sequence comes from Galbula dea, assembly GCA_013399015.1. NCBI lineage: Eukaryota > Metazoa > Chordata > Aves > Piciformes > Galbulidae > Galbula > Galbula dea. The sequence continues at coordinate 289,411 of VWZX01005818.1, forward strand.
ATAACACTTTATGTCATTTTCAACTTATTTGCAGATTTGAGAATAGACAAGTTCATTTTATATTTTCATTATTTATAATTTTAGTTTTTATTGTTCTTGATGTTTTATTCTATACCTGGCCTAAACACTCAGATACATACATCATCTTACCAAGAGGACTTTCTATCTTTACAAGGAGGGGGGTGCAGCTATTTCATCTTCACTAGATAGATTTGCAGAGAATATTCCTCAAGAAATTATATTTGTAAAATCTGATTTGGACAGAATTCACCTCAGCAGCACCCTGGCACTTCAGCCAGGCTGTGGCACTTGGCACTCTGCATGGCAGTTTTTGTGAGAGGGTGCACCGGGAGGGCTCTACATCCTGCTTGTAGATCTACAGGCCAGGGAAGCGCTCTAGCTTCCTGCAAAATGGTGGGCACTTATCTAAGGAGGCCCTGATGGCCCTAAGGAGTGCCATCAACCAGGGATGCAGCTAACAGGGAGAGCAAACAGGATGTGGTGTGTCAGTCGAGACACATTGCAGCATTTTGTGCCTCAGTTGGCACAGGCAGGCATATAGGTAGGGCCACCTACTTTTACATTTATTCCAGGAGCAAAAAGAGGTGGCCTTTTACCATACCAAAAATGGTGTCTACACCCTGCAACTGCCAGGCTGAGGCTGAAACCCAGACCTACACCCAAACAGACCTCCTAAGGATTGAAAGAGCTGCTCAGACTCAGACTGTCAGCTTCAGAGATCTCCAGAATATGAAAATCCTCCTAGGGCCTGAATGTGGAGAGGCATATCATGGGTGCAATGTGCCCAGCTGGCTAAAGGTTTTGAGAAGGTTGCTATCCTGTGTGAGGAGTTCACCAGGCAATATAATATCTGGGAATCTGAGCAGGAGATTGATGCATGATATTATGTATTGACACGGGCTGAGCAGCAGCCCCTCCTTAAGTTCTTGCAAGGGGAAAGTGAGTCAGCTTTCAACCCTGAGCTGACAGGTCTGGCTGATTCACAAGATGAGAGACTAGACTCCCATTTCTGCTTGGAGCAGAGGAAGGAGTCTCCCCCACACTACTGATGTAGACTCAAAAAATGTTGGGGAAATGCCTAAAGTACCAATTTTTTCCAGCTCAATGAGAGATTTCCTGATGCACATTGTTTTGGAGTTTAATGTTGCATTAAAAAAATAATAAACCCCCCCAATTTAGTATTTATTTACTTAATCATGTTTGGTGATAGAAATATGTATGAGTGGAGCTGCCTTATTGTTACTTTAACACATAGTACAAGCATTGAATATGTCATAAACAAATTTATGTCCTTTTCTGAGGGAAAAAAACAAATAATGAAAGTTAAAAGTATTAACATGATATTATACAAAAGGATAATTCACGATATACCATCTTTTCTACAAGTTATAGATAACCTCATAACTCATGAGCAATGAAGCAAAACAGATCTGGAAGTGAGTTGGGAAAAATATCAGCAGAAATGAATAGTGTATGCAAAATCAGCCTGCTGTACAAGTACTCTTTATGGAACACCAATTTTCATTGTAGAGTGCACTGATGGACTGCAATATTTTATATTAAGTGCTGAAGCAATATTAGTGGCTTGGTTGAAGTGTGACTGCCTGCTACTATTGATAGTAGTTTGGAAGTAAGTAATAAACATGCAGGTACAGATAAGTAAAAGGTTGTGCCAAGTATTTTACCCTTGCTACTGAAACTATTATTACTAACACAGGCAAAGAGAGCATAACTACAGATAGGCAAGAAGAAGATGATTAACAAATTGTTGCTAATTTTTGGTAAATTCCTCATCAAACAGTACAGACATGCTCTTCTTTCCCAGAATTTTCAGACAGCTCTGTATCAAATACAGTGGAAAGAGAGGAAAGCAGGTGGAGCCAGAGGAAAAATGGGTATTGAGTTTAGAAGAATTTGTTGTCTTCTTGCTAACTGTAGAAGTTACAGGAAAGATAATAAAATTCCAGATATGCTGGAGAGAGCTGAATTGTCTTTGTGTGTATCTCCCCCTCCTGCAGGTGTTTCAGGAATAGTGAAGTGTTTCCAAGTGAGGAGCTCAGTCACTCACTCTTCTTTCTGTGGAAAATAGAGTTTAACCCACCTGAAATATGGATCATTCTCTAAAGGAACCTATGTTTGTACCTTGATTATATAGGATACATACACAACTTAATAGAGCTTTGGTGCCTCAAAAGGCACAACAGATGCACAGCTCAGACTGAACTTCAGTATGACTACAAAGTATACACAAATGGTGAACTAAACTAGGTAGAAAAGTAACTTTACCTTGGTCAGTACAAGAATTGTTGGTGCTGGTTGCTAAAGGTGGGAAGGTTAAAAAGGGAAAATGTTACAAAAGCTGGAGAAAGCTGCCTTATAAAGAGGCATGACGAAAAAGATCTTCTGTAAGGCTTCTCAAAGATGGACTGACTTGCTTATCATCTAGAAGTACAAGAAAAAATATACCAAGTGTTAAAAGACTATTTAATCTAACAAGAAACAAAATAAAACAAAAGTAATAAGAACTCCTGGCTGGAAGCTGAAGCCAAACAAACTTAAATGAGAAATAAGGCACAATTTCACAGCAGCTATAGTGTTTAACCTTCAGAACAAAAAGCCAAGGACAGTGTTTGATTCTCCATCTCTCTGCCTTCAAATCAAGACTAGATGTTTTTTCTGTAATACGTTAAACATAAACTACTGAGCTGTGTACAATCGAAAATGAAATTTAATGACCTATGATATACAGGGTCAGAGTAGATGATCTAATGGATCCTTCCTCTCTTGAACTGTATGAAAAAGTTAATGGAGCTGCACCATTTTACAGAGACAAAGAATTTGTCTTTGATGTCCATTACTCAGCACTTTTCTTATTTTTTTAGCTGGCCTGCATAAATTCATGTAGAACTGGCTTTCCTTAGAAGGTTTTATTCTGTATATGACTGTAGTGAGACACATGAGGCCTATCAACTTCTCCTTAAATTTGTTTTGGAAAATTTCTCAATTTTCTAAAAGTATTAATGCTATCCTCATTACTCATTAGTGCCAAACAATTATGCTTGTCAATAAGATCTTTGCACTCACATGTTTGTGTCCCTAATTAGTGCAGATGTAATGATCCACTACATCTTCATTCCCCTATTTCTTTCCTTTGTGTCTCTGAGGTTTTTTGGTAATCAGAGGGTTGGAATTATGAATTCTCATAGTCTTGTGGTTTGGGTTTTTTTACCTTCTTTTTCTCACCTCATCTTTAAGCAGAATTTTATTCTCCTGTCTCTTCTTGCCCTGGAGGTGTGTACAACATCCCTTGTGCTATCCTACTTTTTTTCCTATCTAGTAGTAGCTTAATCCCAGCTTGATTCATTATGTTTCTCTGAGGCTTACTACAGCAATTTTTCAGTTCTGATTTTTCTCCTGATAGACACAGTTCTGCTTCCCCCTCTGTCTCTTTCATGTTTTTGTCTTCCAGAAAGTCTGGAAGCCGTGTGTTTAGAATTAGTATGCTTTCTTGGGAATAAATCATGTTTCTTATATAAGTAATACACAGCTATGCATTTGATTACCAGATGTTCATATTTTGAATATTGTATTTCTGTAATGGCATCTCCATAAACACTACCCTAGTTAAATTAGTGTTTTATAACTCTGCTCATGGAAGATTCTCCTAAAGTGTCTTTTATAGCTTAGTTTTATGGTGAAACAGTTGTCTCATTGTTGAGCAAGTTCTTTTTAACCACTGTCATTGGTTCTATTCATTCCAAGCCTCAGAACTCATTGCTGTAGTATAAATAATTTTACACTCTTTTTCTTCTTGTGAGAGTATCTCTAAAAAATGGGACCTTATTTTTATTGTTTTGGTCGAGATCTGAACTTTCTAAAGGACAGTGGGAATTCTAGTTTTCAGTGGTGAAAATTTCAGTAGCTGACTGAACTGAGTCCTTTTAATTCAGTGTCATAACTTTAATAACAGGCAGTGTCAGATGCCTGAACTGAGAGTGAAACAGTTGCTCAAAGGGAATTTTTTTTAAAAACATGTTAAACACTAACTGACTTACTTTATATCATGAAGCATAACCAATCTTTATACATTCATATTTTTCTTTTTGACTTTTTGACTACTCTCTAGATTCTCCTGATGTCTTTTAGAAAATATTTTTTCATTAGTTATACTCAACTTTGAAGTTCATGTGGAAGGTGTGAACTGACATGCATATCCCAAACTGAAGTATATTAAAATTATTTCCTGTCTTCAACAGTTTAGAAGGTATGCTTCTCTCCCAACATGAAATTATTCCATATGACATAAGGTATGTTTGATAGTTTTTCACTTATTTGTTCTTGCTGTAAAAGTCAATTATTTAAAATTGTAGAAGATTTAAAATGGTTTAAAAGCCTTAGTTCTCTGAAGTTTTAGGTTATATATAATTTTAACACTTTTATCTATTGCAAACATTCTTAAATGTGTATTAGGGACGAAGAATTTAATAACTAAAGCTTTCAAGTAGTAAACACTTTAACTGCATGGTAGCTTGGTTCTTGATTTGGCCAACAGACTGAGAGGAATGACAGTCTCTAAGAAATTATTTATTCTGGTTCTTTTAGAAAGTTTGGAATTGAAAGAAATTTTAGCCTGGGAACCAACTGTGGAGTAGATAAACATCACATGGGAGTTGAACCCATTGTGGCTTCCTTCGAAGCCTAACGCTCAATAAGAACCTTGCTTGTTATCAATTACAATTGTTAATACTTGAATCTGGGAGGCAAATGCCATAATTTTCCTATCATTAAAAGTTAAACTGCTTTAATTTTGCAGGGTTTTAGATAGAGGGGTACTCCAAATTTTAATCAAAATGACTCGATTTACTAAAAAATTTTTAGATTTTTTTCCAATTTCAGTATAGATATGGAAAGGTACAATTTCGAAGAATAAAAAATTATAATGGGAAAAGATGAAACACATGCCTTTTTCCTACTGTTCATATGGGTGGAAAGCTAATATTCACGTTTAACACACGCATTAATATTAGGGATGTGTTGCTAAAAATATGATACAAATTAATTCTGTAAAATTCCAGGTCAGTTTTGGTATTTCATTTCCCTATAAACAGAAAATAGCAATACTAACATTACCTCTAATGCCAATGAGAAGTCCTTTAGCTAGTATTTTGGTGTTTTGCATTCAGCATTTTGTAGGAGAATTGTAGTTGAAGTTGAAGTGTAGGGCCATCAGTTGGACTAGATGATCTTGAGGGTCCTTTCCACCCATAATGATTCTGTGATTCTGTGATGTTCTCCAGTGCAAACATACCTGTCGGATGATATGATCCAGGCTTACCTCCTTTCTCAGTCTTTTTAATACAGTTGTAAATCTGAGTGTCTTGAATGCATGTCGTACTCTGTCAAATAATTGTTGGAGAAACACTGTTTACTTGAAAAACAGTGTGGGAAATGTGCTTAATGCCACCCTTAAAAAATAACAATAAAACCTGAAATCCTATAGAAGACAATTATTCTCCTGTCCATTTGTGTATATAATTGTAAATATACAGGAATAGCAAGATTATGGACTGAAATACATACTTAAAAGGAAATACCACTGGACAATTCCTAATAATTCTTAGCATTTCATTTTTTTTAAATTATCTTGGATATGAAGTTGGTATTTTCATAGAACTACATGCCATACCAAGGGCTCTTACTCCTCTTTGATAACGTTTTTCTTCTAGCTATCCTTTGGTGTTTTTTCCCCTGGTGCACTATTTTACATTATCTATACTAAATTTCATCCACTGTGAGAGTTTGCAGTCAAACCATTTTTCCACAGATCAGAATAATTCATGACGGTGAAGGCTAAAGCATGTGCCAGAAAACTTCACTTAAGTATACAATTGTCTGTGAGAGAAGTAAAGTGCAGAGGCAGCTACTGTCTGCAGTAGGTTTTCCATCTCTGACAATGGACATTCATACAGATTATATTTTTCCTTTGGATCTGTAACTCTTGAAATGGAATAAGTACTGAGGGAATACAGATTCACAGCCTGATTTTTTTTTTTTTCCTCTTTTCCTAAAGAAATGTAAATGAAAAGTACTATTTTCAGCATTCCCTTTAAATTTATAGCAGTTCTTCATCAGGATAATAAATAGCAAATTGTTTACTACAGAGGATTGACAGGATTACTTAGTTAATGTTTAAAAAGCACTTTGAAGATAAAAAGCACTATTGAGCTTCTGAAGATTTACTGAATAGTTAATTATCTAAACGTCCCATTCTCCCTGCCCCCCCAGGTTATTTCTCCATAGGGGAGGATAAACTCTGCGCTTCATATTGTTACTTTTAAAGCCAGGGGTTTTAAATATTATTGGTTCCAAAAATTTACTTTTTTAGAGTCCTGAATCTGATTCCTTTTAACTCAATGCTAAAAGTCCAACAGATTCCACTGGAGCATAATGTAGCCACTCAGAATAAACAAATTGAAACAATGTTTAGAGCTCCCATCCACATTATTTACATTCTATCTTTTTCAGTGTGTATATCTATCTATATATACACATATATACACTCATGCATAGAAACACATAGCTAGATGTCCAGATGGAGATCAGTGACAAGTGGTTTCCCTCAGGGGTCTGTATTTGGACTAGTGTTGTTCCATATCTTCATCGGCAACATTGACAGTGAGATTGAGCAAGTTTAGAGATGACACTAAGCTGGGTGGTGCCATTCACATGCCAGAGGGGCAGGATGCCACGCAGAGGGACCTGGAGAAGATTGAGAAGTGGGCCTGTGTGAACCTCATAAGGTTCAAACAGGCCAAATGCAAGGCCCTGCACCTAGGTTGGGGTAATCCTCAATACCAGTACAGGTTGGGAGACAATGTGATAGAAAGCAGCCCTGCAGAAAGGGACCTCGGGGTGCTGGTGGATGAAAAGCTTGGCATGAGCCAAGTGTGCACTTGCAGCCCACAAGGCTCACAGAATGCTGTATCAAAAGTGTGGCCAGCAGGTGGAGGGAGGGGATTCCGCCCCTCTGCTCTGCTCTTATGAGACCTTACCCAGAGTACTGCATGTAGTTCTGGTGTTGTCAGACTAGATAGGATATGAACCTGTTGGAGCACATCCAAAGGAGATTTGAGAAAAAAGTCATGAGAAATATATATTTACCTGATTCCTCCCTAAGATAAAGAATGGTATCTCAACCTGAACTTGTTTAAGTTTGACCTTTTAACATGCTACATCAACATATTATCTTATGCTTTTAACTATATTTACTCTCAAATCAGGGTCTAGATGTAAAAGGTCATGCTGAATTCTTGATCTACATTTTAACAAGAACCATTCTTAAGTTTGTTCATGATTATTAACAAGAATATGCCGGGGTAGTAAGAGGAAAGAGTAAAGGAGTGGGTAGGAAGGAAGCTGATTGACAATTGCTCTCTGTAATTTAATTGGTCTATTCTGTTTGCAAGCATACACTAATCTGATGATAGGAAGCACAGCTGAAGAAGTGACGGTTAAAAAATAATGCTATAAAATAAAGAATTAGTTGATCTTTCTAGTAAGAATGTGACTCTTGAGTTAAAAACTAGTGTTTTGCCCGTGTGTTTCAGATATTTCCAAAGAACAGAAGTTAATTATAACTTTATGGGTTTATGCTTTTAAAACATTCCTCTCCCACAGGATCTCATGAAATATGTGTGTGTTTACAGGAAATTGTGGAAATAGTGAGTCATCTTTTCAATAATTTACACAGGATAATTTCTTGAAAAGCAAGATCAGCAGGGGCTTTTTTTCCTGGTTGTAAAGGATTTTGTTAGCTACCTTTGGATACTCTAAAAACAAGAAGAATTTACAGAGTAGAATGTGTCATTTGCTCTTTTGGCAATACAGTTCTACTAATTGCTCCAGTTCTCTAAACTATAGCTTTATATTTGTTACTAGGATTTCTCAAAAATTTGTTTCTGTCTGATATTTTCCAAACACAGTTGTATGTAAATGTCACAGATTTCTCCCAACACTTAGAAATCAGTCAGGTTTCTTGGGGTGTTTGTAGGTACTCTCTCTAGGTCATGGTGTTTTTCTTGAATGTGATTAGAGAGATTGAAAGCAAGTGAAGGTCAGAGCCTCTAAAAAGTGATCAAAGCCTAAATTATTTATTGTATCCTGGACTATTTCAAAGTGGAATGGAATGATGCCACTGAGGAAAAGAGGACACTAAATATTGTGGTAATGCTAAGTTCAATTTAAGTGAACCAAGCAACAAATAGACTGTGTTAGAAAAAGCTTTTCACACACATACATGCAATAAACTGAGCCCCACCCCAATTACCAGCCCAGTGAGGCAGCACAGTGAAGCCCAGGGGAATGCGGCATTCCCTCTGACCAGTCTCAGTGTCAAGCTCTTGGGCAGATGCTCTGTGCCAACACATAGCAGTTCCACCTCAGGCACTCTGCTTGTACACTGCTGTCTGTCTACGTAATACCACCCCCCTGCCCCAAACCTCTACTGCCAAGTGCCTTCATAGCCAGATGTTGACATAAGCTGCCAATCAGATCACAGTACACCCTTCCAGCAGCTTCCGGTACAATTCTCCTTTCAGTTGTTGATCCACAGGCCACAGCAAGCCTCATTACACTCAGATCCTCTTTGCATATAAGCCATGGCTGATTGTGCTCAGTCCTTGTCTGCAGTGTCCTCTTGGTCGTGGGTTATTATATACTCTGTCACTTAGACCTTGGTCAAGGCAAAGCTACCATGTCAGTTGAAGGACATTTTCTATATACCTCAATTCAAAGCAAGCATTTATTTCTATCAGATAGCAGTTTATGAACTCTGGGATGGTATTCTATTTCATGTTTCTTCATCACAAATACTGGAGCTGCCTGTGGATGGTCTATTCTATCATGCAAGTTACAATACCTATTTGGGTTCTTTCAGTTCATAGCTGAAAACCATAGCTCCAAGGGGAACAGGAATAATGTATAAGCAATATAGATATGATGCCATTTTTCCTTAGCTGCATCCTCTATTGCCAGAGCTGCAAGAAGAAAGGGCACAGTCATCACAACAGATAAAACACACCTCTAGGATATTGCTATAATAATGCCAGAAATATAATGAACTCTTTCAAGTATTTCTTATAGACAGCCCTGCAGAACCTAACATTATTTTCATAAGGAAAAAAATTCAGGAGCTTTGTTGCTAAATAATAAAGCAGGTTCTTGCAAATGCTCAAACATAACATGATGTCCAGCCATGAATGAATATGTTAAATGATTAGCCACAGGATACAGAAAATGTTCTACAAGTCTGCTCCATTAGTCTTCTAAGAGAGTGAGAATCTACTACAACACTGGAATTTTCTTTCGGGATTTTTTAATTTAAAGCTTATTGTAGTCTTCTTTTAATTCTGAGCCTGCAAATAGTAGCTAATGAAATTTGACCTTAGAGACAGAGGTCGAAATAAATAATATTAGTACTCATCAACTAGAAAAGTAAAACTGGTAAGCACACATTTTAAAAGTACGTATGTAAAAAGTACATTTCTGAACTGCAGAAGTGTTTTAAATTCTAGTAGTGACCTGTATGACCTTCTCATCAATATGCCCCACATGAATAATGCAGCCACCCCAAATTCATGCCATTAAAAATTGTAATAATTGTCTGACATGCACATGCAACATTACACTGGGGATCAATTTGGCCCAGAGCATTCCATTAAAATACAAAGTGAGTTTCAAATGTATATGTTAAAATGAAACATCAGCTATAATGAAAAAGGAAGCAGAACAGAGTGGGCTTTATGTATTAGTACGCATTTTCCTTTAGAGAACATTTTGCCACACTTGTACTATACATAATGCCATTCCATATTTGACATACAATCAATCCACATTTTATTTTGCTTTTAAAATTATCCTATGAAAAGTACAAGGCAATCAATGTATTGTGCTCTAGAGAGACGATGGTATTATTTGAATTGCTATTGCTATTTAATATTTAGTTTTCTGTAAAGCCTTGATTATGGTCCATTGTATTACCTACCATAAAATTTGGAAAATGTGGCCCCTAACCTAAAGTTCAGTATCTCTGTTTGCATGATGAAGTTTTGGTAAGCTTAGAAAAAGACAAGTAAAATACAGTACAGTGGTATGGTTCTTGTTTGTTCTTCATATGTTACTTCCAAACACTGAGAGTTGAGGTCACTCCACCACGTCGGATATATTAGGATACCTAAGAAGTCATCCTATTGGAATTGTTTTTAAAGTGGTTTGAAAGACTTTTGACACTGCATAATAGAGTATTGGACTTTACATAACTTGAAAGATTGTCTTCATAATACTCTGCAGACTTTAGCCTCTTAGTTTGGCAGTGAGGAATTCAGACACAGCCAGATGAAAACTAAGAAACTACTGCTGAGTGTTTGCCTTTTACCAAGCACAGAATCTGCCCCCATAGAGGTCCTTGACATGAAAAGTGTATTCCAAAGCATGTAAGAGGCAAAGCAAGAGTGGATCAATGACTAGAGAAGGTCATTTAAGACACTGAAAATCCTGGACACATTTTGGCTTGACCAAAGAGTGCAGGTGAGAGTTCCATCAGTGTAATTATGTAATTTCAGTGGGGATACCAGTGTGGAAAGTGGTTGGCCCTGACACCAGAAGCACATGGAATTTTTAATGTGTCTGTGGAAAATATTGTGAGGTAGACTTATTCCCAGAAGGTAATAAATGTACCCTTTGGTTTCCTAAGTCTATAAAGCCATCACGGCTACTGTGTACATCAGTATTTTTAAATCTAAAATTTTATCAATGGATCTATTGCATAAAATTAAGACCTACATTGGTGCATTGCTCCCTACCATAAGGTATTTAGTAGTTGAAGGAGAATGCCAATGCTTCACAACTTATCAGACTACGTGAAGCTCTAAGGAAGTTTGTATTAAAGTAATGAGTTGACATCACTGTTATGTATTGCAGTTAATTTTATGTAGCTTCAAAGTTTTATGTTAAACCCAAATTTTTAGTCCACTTATTTTGCATAGACTAAAACAAATTTATTCTTTCACTTCCTTCTTCAAATTAGAATACATAAAATAATTCAATATTCTGACAGAAAAAGGGCAGACTTTTTCTAACAAAATCATACAAAGTTATTCTTTTCCAGGCCAATATGGTACACACCAGATTTCAGCCTATAATGTACTTTTTAACAAAGTGGTAAATAGGGATTTGAAAGAGAAATACTAACAAGTCTATTACTAGCATTGAAATACTGTTGAGTATGAGAAGTTTCTGAAAGTTTCCATTACATAAAATTACAGTACTTACAAACACATTTCCCAGCACAGAAAAGGCTAAACTTGGTAGCAGCCAACCTGTCATTCTACCTACCTTTTCAGCATTCCTGCTTTTCTTGGAGGTCATTTTTAATGAGTTTGTACAAGCACCTGAAAAATCAGGTGCATAAATTAACTACCAATTAAGGCAGTTTAAAAGAAAAAATTTAATTACTACTTTCTACATATGTCTACTCATTATCATGCAGTATGTCTGCATGTTTATCACATAGCAATTATTGAGGCTCCAAAGAAAGGTGATGTTTCCATTGTGTTGCAGTCCTGAAACTGTATGTAAGACAAAACAAAAGAATTTGCTTTCCAATTTATATGTCAGTGGGTATAGTTGAAAGAACCATATCACGATTTAATATAGCAAGTGCTTAATTATTTCCGTACAACATTTCATCCCCCATTTAATATCACTGTCTGTCTGGAGTGTCTGTTGACCTAGTTTTCAATTAATTGCAATGAGAATACAAAATTGCCTTTAAAGCAATGATTTTTTTTCACTGGATTACCCATGACAGCTTAAATGGTGAATTCATAATTGATAAACTTTGTTGCCACCATCAATAGTGCACAAGCATAATCACCCAAATTCTTACAAAAAAATATTACCATCAGAAAATATCCAGAATGATGAGAATAAGTCTGTGTAGAAAACACATTTATTTGTAAGACAGAAAGAGATCTAATATCTAAAAATATAAAATAAAATGCTTATGTATTTGGGTATTAACACAGTAATTATCCTGTTAAATGTAATCAGGTGATAACCATGGATTTCAGGCAGCTTTGCTGGGGTTTAACTGAGTAGCATATTCAACATTCGCCATTACAGCCATATGACAATGGAAAATGTTTCTCTTTCCATCAGACAAATAAGAGATGGTAATAAGGTAAAGAAAGAAAACAAGTGAAAAAAGATCCATTTGTTGTAAACAATCTCACTCCAACAAATCACAGACTAGGTACAACTAGAAGTGTAGGTGCTTATAGTTGCAATTTTGATGCAGATACTTAGAGGTTTAGTCCCCAGGGTGGAATCCAGAAATGTAAGTGCCATGGATATCTGCAGGAGTTAAAAGGCAAGCTATGAGCCTGAGATAATGCAATCCCAATGTTATGAGTAATTTTCCAAGAAGCAAATGTTGAGAAGGTAAACATAATTTTTAACCTTTCATACCTGTCCACTAAGGACCAATAACCAGTATGTCTCTCCAGTACACAGCCATTTAGACTTTCTTTTGAATATTTCAGGTAGGTTTACACTTTGTTAAAAAGTTAACCACTGGAGTAGAACAAAAAAGAAAAAAAAAAAAAAAAAAAAAAAANGATGGTAGTGAGAATGCCCCTCTTATGTAACAAGATTTGGTACAATTCTTCAGTTGTCTTTTGAAAGCTTAACTCCCACTGAAATTCTCAGGAGAATTATGCTCCTAATTACTTCTGTAAATAAGAAGCCTAGAAGTCAGAACAGTACTTATAATGTTTAAGACCTAAAATCAAGGTCCTCCTTTGCCTGAGGGAATTTAAACCCTATATACCCAGAGTAAAAATACCAGTCAAACGTGTAGAGTTTAGCTACCATCTGGTGACATCATTTTTTTGTAGCAGCACTAGTTTCACCAATTTTGAATCCATTTGATCATGGTGGCTCAAGAGTTTTAATGCCAATAAGACACATGGTAAGACACGTGGAATAAAAGTAAAGTCAGCAGATAGTAAATGCTCCCAAATACCTGTGACCTCTCTGTTGTGCATCCAAACATAATTCCTTCTTCTTTTGTTTGGTTGTTTCTTTTTACCAGAAAAAATCTCAAAGGAAATATTATTAGACCAAATGGATAACAATTAAGTTGTTGCTGACATTTCAGAATACAGGGTATCTCCACACAGGTTAAGTAATATGCAGGCTGTAACTTACAGCATTAAAGACATTTACTGTATGCATTTCATTCAGCACTGTAATAGCTATGGACTGTACTCAGCACTTGCTAACAGAATTAGTATCAGCTAAAAGAATGTTATTTATCTCTTTCCTTTTTATTATTCACCATCATTTGTTATTGATACCTACACTATTAGCACCACATGAATCACCTTAAAGTAATTTCATCAGCCAAGTTCTCCTGTCACTTAATATTGGTCAACTCAGGCTGCATTTATATAAAGTGAAAGTATAATTTAGCTCAATGACTGAAAATTAAAGATGATGTTTCTCTTATACTTTGCATTCTTACTGTTTAGACTTCAGGTTGGTTTCCTGTTAGTAGGGTTTTTATCCTGTGTAACTCACATTGATGACAAGGGTTATCAGTGGCCATTAGTAGCTATTAGTGCAATACAGCTCACAGGTACCACCCACTGCTAACTCTCACTGCTATTATTCCCCATAAAATTACTTTTAAGTATGCAAGTCAAGCATGCCAGTATTGTCATGCTCAGCCATGGACAGTCCATTATCTGCAAATGCATAATAAATATTCAGGACTTTGTTTCAACAAAAATCAATGTGTAATTTTTTTATTCCCAGAGTTTTCTATATAGCTGGACAAAAGAAGGACTGAAGACAGAGATATATTAGAAGATCAGAGAAGAATGCAACATAAGTCAGAATTCTGTACAGGCTTTTAAATCATAACATCTCACATGATAAAACTTATAGGTAAGACTTTATTCATTAACGTGAAAGTTTATCTGGTGTTTTGTTGAAAAAAACCCAAGCCTATGAAGAAGACCTTAGACACCACATAGACACGCTATGTATCTATGTTGGGGTTTTTTTACAGTTCATTTATAGACTTGTACAGATTCCTGTACCCTGTAAAATACAATGAAAGGTACATATTATTCCTCTCCTTGCTTTGGCCTTTGATCTGCTGAAAAGACAGTGAAAAACAACATTTTGCACCAGGTAGCTAACTCATTGGTTTGTTAGGGTTGTTCCTGCCCTTTCTTGCAGGTGTTGTATTTCCAGTGCTGAATCTGCAGTACCAAGCAATTTCTGTTGCTTTTGACTATAAAGTAATTGATAAACAACCAAGCCCATGAAAAGTGGCTATTTCATCACTATGAGGCATTTCTCATAAATTGTAACTGTTTGTTTTATGTTTTTAAAAAAACCTTGAAAGCCAGGAAGGCAATGTTACAGGGAAGTAGGATTTTGAAAGCATGGTGCTACAGTTGAACAAGGTATATCCCAAAGACATTACGCAGATGTTTTGCACACATGTGTGTGTACATATATATACATATCTCTCTCAAATAATACGTGTTGTATCTAACTAATTGCAAATTATTGCATGATGAACAAAACTAAATTAGCATCCTTAAAGAGTAAGCTGTTGAATGAACAGCAGCTTATTTTGTTATTGTTTTTGACAGGACAGTAAAGACACTGATAGTACATAGACAACATTTTTTTTAACTTGGACAATTTAAATTGTGAGGCAATTAGGACATCAACTGTTTGTATTAATTTAAATTCATCTAAACAATGGTATTATGGAGCCAGAGTGATTTATAAAACTGAGAAAATCACCTTTTCTCTTAATCTTTTTCTATAGAGCACATTGATGAAAAGTGGACCCGAACATTTCCTGAGACTAAAGTGGTTTACTTGTTATTCCCTTTGGCATTTTTTTGTTTGGTTGATGGGCTTGGTTTGGTGGTTTTGGGGGTTTTTTTTGTAGCCAGGAACAAATACATATGGTCACTTTGATTTATTCAGTCAACTTTTGACAGTAGGGGCTATTAAGCAAATAACTAACACCTTCATTGAGGGTGTAGAATATAAAGGGAGATGAGGCAGAGAAGCTGAAGAGGCACGGTAGATGAAGGATTTTCCTAGCTGACTTCTGGGAAAAGACCAAAGTAATAGAGAGATTCTGTTAGGATATTGAAGTAATTTTATGGATTTTGTCAGTGTCTTGTAAACAGAAAAATGTCTGTTTAATTTATTTCTACATCAGTCTTTGTGCACTGGTAATCCTCTCTGCTTAAGGTTTT
The DNA here is from genome assembly GCA_013399015.1 of Galbula dea. Taxonomy (NCBI): domain Eukaryota; kingdom Metazoa; phylum Chordata; class Aves; order Piciformes; family Galbulidae; genus Galbula; species Galbula dea. Next base: position 304,782 of record VWZX01005818.1, read on the forward strand.
TATGAGTTTTTTTGAAATAGTTAATTTTAGTCTTTCTGAACACTTGGCTTCATATAAAATAAATGCAAGACCTATGTTTATTTTCATGATGGGAAAAACAGAATTCTCTTTGCTTAAGGATGACAGTTTTATCTGCACATCTTTGTATGCAGTAGCAAAGAAAAATATGTGTAGAAGTGGGGGGAAAAAATGAATGAGGAAGTGGAAGATCTGTATCATTCTACTGATTCTGCAGCTCCAAATGGTAGAATACTGTAAATGATGTGAACTCTGATGAAGAATTTCAAAAGGAAACATTTCCTTACCAGGTATGCCTTTATATTATACCACAGAAATGTATATAATGAATGCCAAGAAGAAAGGTACAGGCCACAAAAGTTGGAGTCACAAGATATTGTCTGTAGTTTTCTCAGGTATCCTCACAGTTTACTAGGAAGTCAGCAGGTAAATACAAGAAGACCCTTGCTTCTCCCCCTTAGTATGGGACTCATATCTTTTCTGTTCAACAGTTCCTTGAAGGGGAAGGAAAGTGTGTAAATCTGACACCTCTGGATGCCACATCTAGGATAAGGTTTAGTATAGTTGTCTATGGACACTATCAAAATACAAGATTTTTGTAGTTTTTAAGAGTTGTACTGGATGGGTAAGCTGATTTGTATGTTATCCACATGCATTTAAAGGTAAGTGATGCTTCTGCCCCAAGTGGAAAAGATGTTAGCATCTTCAAAGTCACATATTTATTTGAGCTTCCACCCTTCACTCTGAAGTCAACTAAATGAAGTCAACATAACTAATATAGATATGCTGCTAAGCAGCAACTGGTGTGAGAAGAGAGTTTGCTGACAACTAATGAGTAGCAAGAGAAGATAAAAATCCCAAGCAGCACTAATGGTCCTCAAATAGTCTTGTGTGAAACTGAAATGCTCTAAGTAAGGATCTTGAGCTTTGAGATTTGTAGTTACTTAACTGTGCAGTAATTGGGGAATTCAAGTATTTTGTAGAAAATAATTTAACTGTTCTGTAACTAACCTTTTAAAAATTTATAACACTTGATTGTTCTCATTCAAAATATTCTAGATTTTATATTCAGACTTTTGCATTTTGTATTTTGAACTTTTAATTCAACAAAATCATCTAAAATCAAAACAGCTGAGTAATTTAAATTCTATGCATATAAAAATGAAACTGACATTTTTCATCATCCATAGCTAGTGTCTCCTTACACTACAGCTTTTCCATCAAGTTATGTAAGCACTGTTGTTACTAATAAATTCCTTAGAATCAAATAAGAGAAATGTCTGTGATCAAGTTCTACAAAACTTCACTTGACCAGCTGGTGGTCAGTGTATTAAATAGAAACACTACTTTCACTCTAAACACCTACCGTTTTACTATACAGGCAAATGAAGGCAGAGAGTTAGCTTGATATCTGTACAACAGTTTATCAATTTAAAGCCATATTATTGATACTATTGCTCAAACTCAGATAAAAGAGAACTTTTGCAAGATAGTGGCAATTGTATATTATCTGCTGGTTTTTTGAGTTCCAGAAAGCTACAGTGAAAGACATTATTGAAATAAAGCTCCATCACAAGAAAGTATTGGATTGTCTTGCCATGTCCTATTTAAAAGTTAGATCCAAGGCCCTAGGGCCCTTGAAGATGAAGCTCATCAAGGTTTAGTTCTGGTTTTTGTTTTGAGTTTGTTTGGTTGGGTTTTTTTGTATTGGTTGTGGGATTTTTTTTCCTCTGGACTAAACTCGATTGGCTACTGGAACAGCACATTTTTGTATTTTGAAGTGTTTAGAGCTTTGTTTGAAATATTTGGAAACATGATTTTTAACTGTACTACTGTCTTTTAATCTTAAAAGGTCACATCTATTATATTCTGCAGTCAAAGCAGCTCTGTAGGGAATCTTACCTGTGACATATGCCAAATTAGGCAAAAGCTCATCCATCTAATTGCACATCATGTACAATGACTTTTAAAGAGTGCATTTAGGCCCCAAGACTGCTACTAACCTTTAAAAAGTGCTCAATACATTCATTGTGCCACTTGTTATCACCTATTTAATTTTTGTCTTATAAGTTAAAAAAAGGAACACACACACAAAAAAAAAAAACGAACATCCCCCAGGGAGGGTGGAAAACCAAAGCCAAAACAACAACCAAACAAAAAAACACCCAACAACCAAACAAAACAACAGCCAAACAAAAAAACCCCAGCTTGATTGATTTATTTCTGAAAAGCACAGAAAAGTTTGCATCATCCATATTCAGGTGAAAGGATCTTCCCTCTAAACTAACATGTTGTTATGGTTCATACAAGGCACATCTATGCCTTAATTACCATGAAGTTCAAAGCTATTAGCCCCTTTGTGTAGTATTTCCTTAAAAGATTGTCTTGAATGGCTTCAGTAGGTTCTTGCACTGCTTAAATATTAACTTGTAGGACCATGTTTTCAAGGGGTATTCAAACTACCATATTGATTTTGTCTCTGTGTAAAAAGTGCTGAAGTATACATTTAGTTCTGAAGGAAACTTCACTGGGATTAAACGAAGTACATAGTAGGTATTGAATTTCAATGTCAGCTGAGTTCTTCACTCACAGAATTATCTGTAAAGGTCTCTGTCAGTATCTTTCTTGTACATTTGAGAAATTTAGGAATTAGACATCAACATGTAACAAGGTACTACTGCAGTTTATACTTTTAGGAAAATTAAATGTGCATATATATGTTATTTGCTTAAAATATTCACAGGGAGTTGATAAACTGGTTAGAAAAATACAGTAGTTTAAATTGACTTCCCTTTTGCCCAGCTTCTGCAAAACTAAAATTGCTGTACATTTCAAACATCAAATTGTTCTTCTTCATACTAGAGGTTAGTGATTAAGACAGATTCCTTTTACATAAGACTTGTCTACAGAAATTGTGGACTCTTCCAAATTCATTAACCCAAGACAAGTTTACATAGAATATGATTGCAAACTTTTTTCTCCAAGACACAATATGAAGACTTTGTACTTAAAACAAAGGAAAAATGTGGTTTACTGTATATTTTTTTACCTGCACCTCAAACAGATCAAAATAAATATCTGCAGGAATCTTTGAGAATTTGAGTCTAAGAAGGTTACACACTTCAAGTAAGAATGTTTCATCTACATTAATTTCTCCTTACCTTTGTCCATGACAATCAATAAAACTAGATTTGAGGGGGGGTTGTTCCATCTTGAATAGACAGATATTTTTTTGTCTGTGTGCTAGTTTAACAGGAGCAGAATTATTTCAAAGTGTTTGCAGTTTGCTTTCATTAATAATCCCTAAAAAGTGAAACAAAATAAGGTCCCCTGTGCTAATACCTGTTTTGATAACGGTGCAATTTGGAGGAAAAAAAAATGCATGTCCTTTAGTGTGGAACTTGACATATTCCTGTAATTTCATAAACTATAAATTTAAAAACTATAATACTCTACCCAACAGCTTCAGTGACTAAGACACTTTGGAGAAAAAGTTAACCATTCTTTTTCCTAAAAAAAAAAATTCTGTGGTTAACTAGGGTTGAATAGCACAAACTGTAATTTGAAACATATAAAACTCTCTATACCTACACCAATTCATACAGTAAGTACTGAGGTATTCAAAACCTGTCTGGACATGCTTCTGTGTGACCTGGTCTAGGGAACCCTTCTGTGGCATGGGGGGTTGGACTAGATGATCTTCCAAGGTCCCGTCCAACTCCTAACATTCTGTCATTTTGTGTGATTCTGTGATTCTTCCTAACACCAGTTAGGATTTCTCAGCATTATCTGATTTGTAAGGAGAAGTTCAGCCAGGTACATCAATCTTACTTTTGCAGGAGCAAAGCATTTGCCATGTTGCCTCCTGCAGACATGGACTATACAAGGTTCATAGGCAGAAAAGTGTACCATTCAGAAATGTGAAGATGATGAATGGTTTTTATATGCTCTTCACGCTCATTTTAAGGTGAGTTTATTCAGACTGGAATGCATTTAAGTTCATGATTACATTTTAGAACGAGTAAAATGAAAGATCTTTCCTCTTTAAAGTTCCTCATAAAGGAATTACTACAAGGGTAAAGAGTGACATGATATGAATAATAAATATCATTGTATGTGTGACTACTGAACATCTTTAAAAGCATACAGAAAAATCCACATTAAACATCAAGACTCCCCGGATTCCCCCACTTGCTCTATTTGGTAATGAGATGTCAGAAGTTCTAATCTATTCTAAGAATTAATGATTAAGTGAAGTCTTTTCCTTCCACTCCAATAAAACAGTAATAGAAAATTCTTTAAGCTCAGCTTGCTGCCTAGCACCTGCAGTTTTTTTCACCATGTTTCCATAGCACTCTAATGATGTGTGTTGTGTCACAAACACTGAGTTGCTCTTTCCCTTAAGACCAGTCTAAGTAGTACTTTTGTCTCTTAGCGGGCACACACATTTCAGTGTGATCACTGCCTTGCAGCAAGGTGAGGCATGCAGGAGCTCTAGCTGACCTACAGTAACACAGACTGTAAAAAGATTCTGTCACAACAGGAATATATTTTTATTCCACAGTATGGTAAAGATAACTATGAAAACATATTTTATTGTGTGCAGTCTGATTGAATGATGTTATTCTTCCAGCTACTCCTGAGTTCAGTGGGTGCTATCCCATGTCTTGTTTGTTAAAGTAGTATTTAGCATCTAAATAATCAAGATAAGTGTCCAGAGGTTTACTATTTTTAAAAGTAATTTAATTGGTAAAAACATATTTTATTCCCATATTAAAACCATATAATTATTCAGAAAAAACATGAATGATTCTGCAACTTCTATACTGCAGTAGCACATCTGTTTGGTTTTTTTTTCTATTCACACAAATATAAGTCCAATAGTATTTCAGATATATAGACTTCTGGAAAATAATTGATTGAAAAGATTAATAGCTGTTTATTGGCTTGCTGTTTCTTAAGAAACATAATACTAAACATTTACATTGCAGGAGCTAATAAATTATGGCAAATTCCTTAAGGCATTATCAAACTGTATGAATTTCTGTATCTAATCAAATATTTATTAGCTGCAGTCTCTTCCTACACTGATTTTTCTTTTCATTTATTGCTCTAGGCCTTACAGTGCAACACTAAGGTGATACTTATGGGCATAGGCCCCCAAAAGAAAGGCAATCATTATGAAATACCCAACATCAAAACCACAGGCTGCCTGAATTTTAATTTTTGTTGCTATTTTTTCTTTTAAGTTAGTGACTGCAGTAGTTAATTATCTGGTTTAGATTTACTTGGCCTGTATTAAAATTAAACAGGAACAAAACTTCATTATATAAGCTGATAAGAGATATTAATTTCTATTGAATTGTATAAGCTTTTTACACTTAAGCTCTTCTGATTGCTGTATAATTCTACAGAAAGTGATTTGTTCTGATTCTTCCCTCAGTATTTACTGTTGTGGTAGAAGTCTGCTCTACATTATTTTCTTATTCTATAAACATTAGATGTGGAGCAGATTTATTGCACTAAACTAGTCTGAAACTTTGGAAACAGCAGATCTACCAATAAGGCTTGTGGAAGACTGATAATTGAATAGAACAAAATGTCAATGAAAAAGAAGGAAATGTGTACAAATTCCTCAAACATTCTCAGTTTCAATACTGAGCCATTATGAAGTCTTCTGTGTACAGTGCCTTGTTTCAATGCAGTTAACTCAGCTGAGGCAATCTGTGCTGCTGACCCAGTAGGAACAGTGTCTACCATATCACATGAGCTCTAAAGAATGATGGATCTCCTATTTCCTCCCATGACCAGTCCTTCAACACCTTCCAATAAAGTAGAACTTCCTAGTGGGGGCAGAGATAATATTGTTCATTTCAGAGTTTTCTTCACCTGATCATATTGGGTAGGTTCATGGGATAGAGAATTATCTTCTGAGCTGTGATCATATATGCTTTGCAACAGGATTTTGCTTCTCTGAGCACTGCATAGCAGATTGTCAGGATCCCTTTTATAGTTTGAACATCTGTGTGTCTCTTTCAAAATAGATTGAAAGAAAAAACAGGTGTTTTGCTCAGGAAATATCACATCTTTGGATTTTCTGCATTTCAGTAGGGGTGTGAAGAAGCTTTGGAGGAACCTTTTTTCAACAGTTTCACTGCAGGTATTTATATGCACCTAGAAAGAACAAGGGGCACTATCTTCTCATCACATTTTCTTTAATGTCTATCATAGAGTCTTCATTTACCTCAGAGAATGTAGGCCAAAATAGGCCATGGAGACATTGTGTAAATATAACCATAATATCCTATGGTCTCTAAAATGGAGACATTTTCAGATCTAAGCTGAATTTTGACATAGGGCTGGAAAATGCAAACAAATGCACACAGGCAAAATAACTCTGAATTACAGCTTACAAGAATACACATTTCATAAAGAATCAATAAGGAGAAAGTCTCAGGAGAGGGCAAAGTCACAGACTTGTATAATCTAAGTATTTATTTAGATTCATACAAATAGACGAAGAGGTTTCTATGCTAAGCCCTAGGCATCTTTGACAATTATCAAAAAGCATAAGCAATGTAAAGAATGAAGCACCCTGCAGCAAACTGCCATACACAGCATTGTGTCTTAGACCTTACAGCAACAGGAAATGAAAAAAACCACACCTCCCTCATTCACTTTCTCCCCAAGCACCCTTCCAAAGAAGAGTTCAGGTGCAGGACCACATGATGTATATAATACTGATGTCTGGTTATTTCATTACCGAGATTTTCTTTGCACAGGAGAGATAGATAGGTATTTCCTATGTGCATAGATATAGTCTTGTGTGAAATGTGAGAAATAAAGGTTTCCATTTCATTTGTTCTGTGGTAGTGAACAAGAAATCCCCAACAAGTAATCACTGGTTAATACTTGTAATAGATTTGTACAAAAAGTTTGACCCAATATGCTGTCTTTTATTATTTTTCCCGTGTATGATCAGTAACTTTTTCTTGTTTTGTTAACTAATATATTAGCCAGCTATTGTTCCCACCACTTTGTCTTCTAAAATATGATGCCCTGTTGTAGTATGGATTATGGTGTGGGGTTTGGGTTTTTGGGGGTTTGGGCTGTTTTTTTTTTATTATTGTATTTTGATTTGGTTTTAGGTTTGGACTTGTTGGTTTGTTAGGTGTCTTTTGGCTTGGTTTGAGTTTTTGGTTTTGGGGTGTTTTCGTTAGTTGATTGAGTTGGGTCAGAGTGTGGTGGCTTTTTTGGGGGATGAGGGTGGAAGGGGGAGGAAAGACTGTCCCTGAGGGATATGATTTCTTTTTACTTGCATTTTATTTTAATTATGTAATACAGCATTCCACATTGGGGTTTCTGGAGGTCTGTTGAAAGCTTCTTTCTTGGCAATGTGTAGATGACTAAATGTGTGGATAAGCCACACAACACAATGCAAGGATGTGTAGATATGTCTATGCTTGTTCTGAACCAGTAATCAGAGATAGTAGAAGTCCCTTAAATATCATTAATATTCCAGGAAGAAGGCAGCATTATAATGTATTGTCTACAGCCAAGCTAAGTGCACTGAGTAAAGCAGCACACAATCATGATTGTGCTGCTTTTAAAACACAGGGTACTCTGTGTATATGTCAGTATCCTTTAAACGCAGTAACATAGTTCACTGAGCCTGAGTCTCTACTGTCAGGCACAGTCTAAAATCACAGGTGTTCTGTGGAATATTAAAACTTCTATTTTGATGGTGCATTACACTGAATTTGTGCAGAAGTAAATTATTCTTGAATCTTGGAGGACAATATAGATTTGGTCCCAGTTTATTCATCCATGGTTAATTTTCCTTTGACAAAACCACTCCTGTATATCTTTGTATGTAAAATCAAGGATATTATGGCCTCAACTCCCATCAGAGTTCACTATCACAAAATTTTTCTATTTGCTTAGAATAACACCTAGAAAGCTAAAAGCTCATACTACACTGTGAATGAAAATGTGAATTTCTGTAATTAGGAACACAAGCATAGTCACATTAAATGAAGGTCATGTCCTTACAAGGAGATTTATAATGAGGGTGACAAGTACACATGCTGCTGAAACATAATCCTCTAAACTGTACTGCATAGAAGTTGTAGTAATGATTGATTTGGTTTGTGGTGTTTTTTTAATTAAGTCAGTGATGGATGAAATCTCTTTTGTCCCGCTTTTATTGTCTCTTGGTGACATTTGTCATGTAATTATCAGCTTTTAATGTTTCATAGGATCTCCCAACTCCGAGCTATCTTCTGTTCTTGGTAAAATTATTCTCACTGTTGGTCTACAGCATTATAATTGATTCTTGAAAAAAAAAAACCAAACCTGTAATATTGCAGCACAGACTCCTAATGCCCAATACTGAAAGCTGTAATAGATCAGCATTTACCAGGTTTTCAAAGAAACTGTCATAAACTAACAATTTAGAATAAGATGTATTTCAATCTCAAATTGCTCCCTTCAAAAATTTTTTTAAAGGGTAGTATTCTGAATATCAATGATTTTTTTATTATTCTCAGACTAGAAGCTTTGCTTATGTAAATTTGAAGAATATTGATCAAATTACATTTCTGGTTAAATTTTAGTTCTAAAAATTCTTGAAAGTGGAAACTACTTGGAATCCCCTGAATGCTTTCTAAAATGCTCTATGTGCTAGCCATTGATCATAGGATCATAGGATTGTCAGAGTTGGAAGGGACCTCAAAGATCATCCAGTTCCAAGCCCCCTGCCTGGCAGGGACACCATCCACTAGATCAGGTTACCCAGGGCCCCATCAAGCCTTGTCTTAAAAGCTTCCAGGGATGAAGCTTCCACAACCTCTCTGGGCAACCTGTTCCACTGCCTAACCACCCTCACAGTGAAGAACTTCTTCCTAATATGATACCTCATTCTAATTAAAATTGAATAGAAATTAAATATATTCCAACTGCAAAAAGTAAATTTTTAGTGTACTGAACTTAAATTAGCACATTAGATATATTTTGCTTTGAAACTATTCCCCTAAGTTAGGTAAGATCAAGTCTGAAAAATCTTACAAAGGTTTCTAAATAATTGTTTTTGTTGTATAGGTTTCCATGCTATTGCACAGAACAGTACGGACTAAAATAGTTTATTTTCCCTTCATTTTTTTCTAGATTTAGTTGTTTGCTTGAGACATCAATTGTACTAACACAAATGGGAAAAGCAATGTTCTTGGTAAAATGTATGAGCTGTGATAATTAATACATATTTTTAATAGTGCCTTACTAAGGAGGAATTATTGAAACAGTTCAGTGCATTTGAATAAAAAAACAACAAATAAAAACACCCTAAACAAACAACAAAATAAACCACCCAAGGGGTTAAGACAAAACCACTGAAATTCATTGTTATAATTAATACAACATAACATTGTAAAAATATGGTCCTCTCAGGGGAACTAACGCATATAAGAAAAGGATGAAAATTCTATCAGGTCAGACTTGCAAGTGCACAGATCTAGCATCTTTGTAGGGATCTTCTATAAATTAAATAATTTAAGTTGTTTCAGTTTATTGTGATATAGCAAACAATGTCTAAAATCACTACTTCCCTTAAAGAGAAGCTCTGCAGTGGATACTTCATGAATTAAATTTATTACTTGAAAATATTTACATTTAAGTGTTTCAGGATACTGATTTAAGTTCTCTAACACTATTTGAGTTAAATATTTTTAGATTAACTAAATAGTAATACTAGCGTAGTTAGTTTTAGAGAGGCAGAGACAGTGATGGCACAATATGTTTTACCACAATAGTATCTATTAATTGTACATCTTTGATATCAGCTTGGAATCAGAGAGTTCTAAGATTGTAAGAATATCACCTCCCTAGTCCAAAACCCATGGCACACTGACACAGAGTGCAACTAGTGTCTGCATATTTTGGGGTTTTTGGGTTGGATCCTAAAGGGGAAGGTTTTTGTATTGCAGACCAGGACTGCAGAAAAAGCAGCAAATGGTGAGAGCTATCCAGAAGTGCTGTAGGAGGTTGTTCTCTGACATTTCCAGCCTCAATCAACTCTGACCAGTCTTTAGCTCATATTGGTTAATTGTAGACCCGCATGCAAAAAGATCACAGCCACTGTAGACACACGTTGTCTATGAAATTTCAAAGCCTACATGTCATAGATGATTGATGTGACCATATGACTGTAGCCAGCAGGGCATTGGGGTAACATGCAGCTTCCAGTAAGAAAGCAAGCTGTTAAGGGCTACTTCAGATGTTTGTATGTGATTTTCCAGTGTGTGATAGAGATATCCCAAAGCCTTTTTTTAAACAGGAGTTTAGAGATGAACAGAACAGAAATCAACAGAAATGGTACAAGTGTTACAATTTTAAAGCTTCTCACTGTCTTTGCTGGGAATCATGGGTGGCTTAGATTTCCACATCCTTTCAATAGAAATTTGAATTGAGTTTGCTTAAGTGAACCCATTTCACTTTACAGTGAAACCAATGAGGTGATCACATTTTTCTCCTTTGCCAACAATGATTTTAAGCAACTTAATCTTTTGAGTTTCATTGACTCTCATTTAAATCCCTACTTCAGAACAATTTAAATGTTTTTCAGCATTTTCTTTCATAATTCACTGTGGTGTTATAATTGCTGTGATACTGTCCCAAATTTGAAACAGCTGAGTCCTATCAGATCCTTCTTTGCTGTTTACAGCTTCACTAATATTAAATGTTTGGGGAAGGAATAGTCCAATTTAGGTTTGTTTCAAAAATGATCCAAAGAAATTAGAAAGTCTGAAAAGAGTCGTGTGAGGAGCAGATGTCTAGTATAAAGGCATATTAAGTGGCAAAAAGAGTAATAAAACTGGCAGACTTTATTCAACAGAAAGATGTCTTTTACATTGTTGTGAACGTTTATGGATGTTTTCTATACTTGGCAGAACTAATGGCTAAGTTTGAGGCCTGGCTGTAAGGTATTACACATGTCAACATTCTTGGGGCAAAGCAATCAAGAATGGAAACTTCATTAAAATGACACCTTTCTTTAATCAGTCCCCTTCACAGCTGTCTTCTTCAAAGGATACAAAAATGATAGCTGAGCTTCTGGATTTAAAAATGACATTTAAAAATATTTTTAAAAGTACAAATTAATCCAGTTATAAAAGGAAAATACATTATCTCATTTCTTTGTCTTTGGTATTACTGCTTTGCAGTGATAACCTGTCTTGAAATCTGTGGGAATTTACAATTGATTTTAACTTGGGCAAATGTGCCGTCTCCTGACATCAGGAAAAGACTGACTGAAGAGCTTAAGGTATCTGTTGTAACATGTTATTTTTGGAAACTATGCAAATAGAGTTCCTGATGTATTCTAACCCAAAACTAACATATACTGGACCTGATTTTCATGATTGCTCTAAGTAGCTTTCCCATACTGCTGACTAGGATGTGGAAAGAGGAAGGCCTAGACTTGAATTTGCACAGGCTAAGGAGAACAAAACCACAGGTTTTATGCTTTTGAACAGATTAGCCTAATTGGTGAGTTGTTTTGAAAAAGGCAGGTATCATCAGCCAGCTCAGTTCCAGAAAAAGTGAGTCCTGACTAATTAAATGCCTGTCTTGAGAAAATTACTCCAGTCTGTAGAGCCAGCATGCATGGAGGTCCTCAATATGCCACACGGTCACTGGTATGTTTGGTGGGGGTATAGATTCATTGCTATGCTCATAGTGGTTTCCTGGTTGGAACTGGATATCCTTACCACTCACAGAAGGGTTTCTGTGGGCCAGCATACTGAGTTTCTTATTTGTCTTTATTTCCTACTGAGGAGAACCTCAGTACCTAATTGTGACTCCCTGGATCATCTTCAGAATCAGCTGCCTAAGTTTTTACTGCTGCCTAAGCTGAGAATATTTTGTCCCTTTCTTTTCATCCTAACACTCTGGCTTTAAGGAAGCTCTTTGGATACTGTTTATTACTGCAGTTTTTGTTCCCCCCAAAAAATGGTCCTTCAGGTACTACTATTCTAGCAAGTACTAGAAACAAGCCAGATCAGCTGTGATAATCGCAGCTGATGTGGTAGTAACAGTTGTCCAAAGCCTAGTTTAAGAATGGGAAAATAAGCTGGAGTCGGTTCTTCGATTGTTGTCCCTGCCACATTAACCATGTTAGTGCTGTCACAAGTTAATTTATAAAAGAAACTAGTCTTGGTTGAAAAATTTTTGATGGAACATTTCCATCAGGCAGTACTGGTTTGTTGAGGAAAAAAATGAAATATAATAATAGTGATCAATTTTTTAAATAAAGCCAGACATGTTTCTGACAAAATCCTGTTCAATTTCCCAACAGCTCACCTGACCTCATTGGCTCCTTGGTAACCCCTGGGCAACTGCAGAGCCAAGGGCTGTGGGGAAGCCAGGAACTGTTGGTTATCCAGATCCACAGAGGGCACACTATGTTTTCCAATTGTAACAGCACAAACCCCTACTTTTTAATGAAAGATACTTTTTGGAGCCTTTTTATCAATGGTCTAGGACAAAAGATTCCAAAGTGTAATCTAAAGGCTGTGGTGGATAGTAAATAATAGTGGCCATGGTATGTGGTCAGGCAGTAAATGGCCATGGAATTGTGCAACAGAAATCTCACCTAGAATCTTTTGTGTTTGATTTTTTTTTCCCAGATACTTTGTTAGAGAAAAGACTGTAGGGGGTTTTATGGGTAGCTTTTCATGATTGAGACAGCAATGTGCTAACTCAGTTATCTTAGCAGAATTTTATAACTACCTTCTTCAAGTTGTTCTTGATAATTACAATCATCACCATCAGTTTTGTGAGCTTGCAAATGTGCAGGGATTTGTACTGTCTCTCAGTCCCGCTCATTGTGCATAACAGTGTCTTTAAGAAGGCATTGGAGAAAGGTTGTGATAGCAATCTCACAGAAATCTGTACTTTGTTAGAGCATGTTTTAACTAAATTTCAAAGAGCATTTACTTTTCCTCTCTTGCTTCTGTAGTGTAGTCTTTTACTAAGCTAATGCTTAGTAAAAATACTGTCTGAGGCAAGAACTCTCCTTGCTTTACAGCTGCAATATGTGCAAGCGGGAAGAGAAATTCCTGTTCTTTTTTAAGCAACGTGTGTTAATGACAAATGTATCACTTATCGATATCAAAGGTACATTTCAGTAGTTAAATCAGCTGATAAACTATAGAACCTTTTTTTAAAAAATCTTAATATGATCTGAACTTGAATTTTGAACCTGAATAAGAAAGATATACAAGCTGCTGTGAAAAAATATTCTGCATTATTTTGTTCTTATGAAACAACAGCAGAAAATGGGGGATTGGAGGGTGGGTGAGTAATCTAAACCAATGAATCATTAAGTCATATTTACATCAAGTTCCATTTATGTCAAGTTTTGATGTGGTGAAAGAAGTCAGTGTAGACAATGGAAAATACCCCAGTGTGGAAACGGTGAGTTTGATTTTTTTCGTTTCCTCATTTTTCATCAAAACCACTGTACCAGTGCAGAAAATAATTTTAACATGTTATGTTATTGATTTGGGTTTCTCTACTGCCCAATCAGCCACAAGCAGCAACAGTGTGTTGTAGGTCAGAGCATCATGTATCCCTTGTTTCTAATACCACCCCTTCTAAGAGAAGGCCTTTTTATGCCTGTAGCAGCAGATTCACTCAATTTTGCCAGCTAATCTGTATTGTTAAACTACCATTTTTCAAACTCCTTACTGACAACAATTCTGGAACATCATTTTAGACTAGATCAAGTTTCAGATAAATATTTTTTTTTTTTGCCAATTTAGGGATACCAACTCCAGTCAATTTACTGTTCTTTTCCAGTAAAGTGCAAGAGATAATTAAGGGGAGCATACACGTGTGAAGTACTGAGTACAGATTGCTGAATGTCTTGATAAAGTTTATTTCACTGTGAGGCATTTGCTAATCAAATGCAGATAATTTAAATTATTCTAGGTCTGTCTTTAGATTTTAAATGAATAAATAAATAAATAGAAGTGGGCCTTGAAATACTTTACACACGAATTTGACTTGCCATAAAATTAGCATAATAATTTTGTATTCTTAACACTATTCCACTCCAAAACCTACCAATTTATTGCAATGAAACAATTGATTCTGTTTATTTAAAGGTTTCAGTATCTTGGGTTGACATGGTTTTCAAGCTAGCACAGCCTTGCCCAATACACATTATTTTTCTATATAGCCCTCATTTTGCATAATTGCATAGTAATTATTACCTTATAAACAAGCTACACAGCTGCATTCATTGCAGCAGAGCTGACAAAGTTGTGTTGCTGCGTTTGGCTTTTTAGCCTAAGACCATATAAAAATAGTCAATGGAATTTCATTTTTCACTCTGTTATTTAAACCCTGATAAATTTCCCCATTAAAGATCCCTGACATTCTTGTATGACAGTAGATGAAGTTGAGTGACATAAGCCTCTGCCCCCTTGTGGTAGATCAGGTTGGTGAAGTAAGCTAACGATTAGAGAACATTTTCTTTAACTTGAACAGTGTTTCTATGAAATACGAGTAAGTTCTGCGGGCACTGAAATCTTTGCCTACTCTCATAGTTTCCTAATGGTGCAAGGCCCGTGGGGAGAAAATGACTGGCCTTTCTGAGCTCTGCCATTCAATCTGAATACAGGTATTTAAAGGAGAAAAAAACAACCAATCAACCAAAAAAGGGTTCCTGTAATGGGTGAAGGGTAAAATGGTAAAAGTTCTGCTTCCAAAGATTGCTCTAACATTCTACAACTTCTCTATTGAGATTAATCAAGCTGGTTTGTCACTACAAATATCCTGTCACACCCTGTTTGCAGCAGACAAATCATCAAATAAGCTGTAACAGTTCCATCCCATCTTCTAAAGATATTAAAGAGAGTTAACTGAAGGGGTATTTTATCTAGGTGTACTTCAGTACGAATGTTAAATGAAACTTGTTGAAACTTGTACTGATATTACAAGGAGCCTAACGAGTGTCATTTGGACATTTGATCAAGGAAGAAACTTTTTTCTTCTTTGTTGCCTTAACACCAATTTTTTTTTCTCTTAAATTTTTCAAGGCACTTGCTGATTCAGCAAATTCTGTTTCTTGTTTTGAACTTCTGACATACTTTGTGGGTGGTTCACTAAGAAAAGAGAGGTATAATAATAGAAAGAGGGGAGGAGCACAGCTGTGAACAGGTCTAGAGGATCATGAGAAATTTGTGGAGACAAGCTAAAAATCTCCAGGTATATCAAAAGCCACAACAGGTGACAATAAATGAGTGATAATGGTTAAAATGTAGAAGTACATAAAAATGTAGCTAGGGCAGACTGGATGTCAGGTTTTGTTTGCTCTTCTGATTCACTCTTGGAGTCAGGTCAGAAGAGTCTTTTTAGCTCCAATTCAGTATAATAAAAAGGCTGAGAGACTTTCTGAGGTAAGAAAGATAAGACGTCATCTGCTAAAAAAATAAATACCAAAACAACACCAAAACAAACCAAACACAAACAAACAAAAAACCCCAACCAACAAAACAAACCCAAAACCACCAAAACCACTCAAGATTGAGTAAATAGAAAAACAAGCTCAGACTTGAACTGTGGCAATTAGTTCTCTTTCAATCTTGTGTTTAATGCTTCAAGATTAGAAATCTTATTTTATTTAATGAGAACAATGTGACACTCATTTAGCAGTTGATTGCTTTTGTTGTAATGGCAATATGTACAGATGTAAGGGTCTGTCTGTTACCTAGGTTTTAAGCTCAGTAGTGCAGAGATCTCTCCTCCAGATGCTTAATGACCACAAAGTACTATAATGTGTTACATATTTAAATACTAGCAAACATATCCACTATAAATAAAATCTAGGGTATACAGATACCAGATTGCCAAAGAAAACTGGCTGTAAACAAGATAGCACAAAAAAGTAACTGAAAATTACAAGGATAAAAAATGAAAATAAGATAGTTAAAAATATCAGTTCTTAAAGTTTATGAATCCAGATTAATAGGATAATAACATCTGGCTATCTGTTTGTAATGCAGTATCCACTGAACGTCCTAACCAGTCAATACCAGCCAATAGTCTAGGAACTGATCAGCAGAATGCTATTGATTTGGGGATATATCAGGAAATACCACAAAAGATGAAAGAGAGGACAATAGAACTTTCGCCATGTGTTTGGCAGAATCTTAGTTTTAGTATTTCTGCAGTTGTCTGAAACAGATGGCACTCTTAATGCCTTCCTATGGAACCTTGCTACTCCACTTTAAGATACCTTTACACCAAAATTATTATCTCCCAAACAAATAACATATAAAGAAAAAAAAATAGCGTGAACACCCCTAGGTGACAGAAGAAAACAAGAGGTGTGAGTAGGTATGAGGGCCCTGCTAGGGCATGACAGTGGGTAGGAAAGCTGCAGGGAGAGGTGAATGGGAGAAGAGAGGAAAACCTGGAATTCCTTGTGTCTGCAGCAAACTTGGACTTACAGAAATCATTAGGGTTATTTCTGCCTTATGCATTTCATTGAAAATAAAAACAAAAAAAAAACAAAAACCCCCAAACCATTGTGGATTAGCATCCGTGTTGTTGTGAGCATATTTATTATTAAATCTCAATTCTCCATGTCCTTCATGTACGGCTTCTATAAGCAAACGGCCAACTATTTCTCAAACATCTGTTTTGAAAGACTTGTGAATATTTGCTTACAGTAGCATGCATTTAACATTTGAGCACTTTCAGCAACTCTTTGAAACAATTAGCTCATAATGAGCAGCTTCTATGCTAGTAAACTCTACTAAAATACTTACTGAAAACTTCATAATGTTAGGAATCTGGTTTTAACGAGAAAAAGGCCACATAATCATCAGCTCATTTCTGGGAATATTTTTGAGATGTACTTTCTACAAAGCAGAAAATAACTTCTGCAAGAAAGTTACATTTCAGTATAAGCTTTTGTGCCAGGACAATGTCTAAAGGTACATCACAGCCTGCTGAGGTTGAACACTTTGTGACAGATTCCTGAAACATATGAACACAGCTTTGACATGACACATTCTAAAAGTTATTTGGGATTTTCTTGGGCTTCTTCATGAACTTTTATCTTACTTTATCCATCAACATCAGGCCCAAAGTGCTACTTTGCCAACATAGCTGTGAAACCAATGTTTGACAAGATACTCAAGCCAGGAAAAAAGGGAAGACAGGGAAAGTGTTTCCTGACACCCTTTGTTCCAGAGAAGGTTGCTGACAATGAGGTACTGCTACAGGGGTAGACCATCAAAAAGTGTAACTTGGATCATAAGCAGACCTTATCCTCATGTTTCTTGATCATGGAATAGTGTGAACTCTGACTAGAAGCTTTCGTAGAAAAATCAGCAAGGTTTCTTTGTAGAAATTCCTCACAGAGATTCCAGGAGTCTTAACTCTCAGATTTGAAGACAAATCATTACTGACTAAGCTTCTTTGGTTAGAGTCCAGGATAAGTGTATTCTATTAGGTGAAATATCCCATAGTGCTTTGAAGTGTTACAATGACCCAATTAATGTGTATACTTACCAAGAAAATCATAAAACTGAAATATCAAGAACTATCTCAAAGAGACCAAATATCAAAGAGTAAACGAAGCCAAGGGCCGCCCTCTTTTTGTCTTAGTTACTGTCATTTCCTCAATTCCCCCCCTATACAAAGTATGCATTTCTTTGTTCATCTTCTGATATGTTGTAGTTAGGCTGTTTCAGGCAAGGACAGTTTGCCTCAAGCAAAGAGATAGTGATCTTGATTTTGTGATGCAAATCTTAAACACTTCAGTCGAATGTTTTCAGCTTCCTCTATTATAGGTCAATGGCAAAGTCTCAGCTGACTTCTGTAAATTCAGGCAAGGATAGGAGAGGTCCATTTCATGATACATACTTAAACAACTGAAAATATTTGCAACAAGAAAGCAGGACTTAAAGGATCTAAGAACTCTTAACTTTGAAATCTGCAATGTGTTAAGGGAGCTGTAGCACATTCAGTCTCCAGGCTACTATAAAATTGAGTCAGAAAATAAAGTAGTTTGTGAGAGGAACAAAGTGTAGCTAGCTCACTTAGAAGCATTATAAGTATTATTTTTTTCATAATTTTATATTTAAAATCTTTATATTTCCTCAGATTCATTTAATGCAGTATAATTGTAGCTACATATGTGAACATGAAGGCCCAACAATTTTATATTTTGAATGAAATAATTTGCATTTATTTTTAACTCTAGGATTTTATTTTTAAATGTTTTTTTCCTCGATATTTATCTGCTACCAAGACTTTTTTTCAGCCAAGGTCTTCAATATCGGAGGCCACAAAGCAAAACCACTGATGGTTTAAAATGTCATTAAAAAACTGTCAACACAACCATACAGATAAAGGAACTTCAAATAGCCTCAACTTTACAGACAAGGAGAAATAAGCAGGAGAAAACATATAAAAGATGGAGCAAGTAGGATCAAGGTATGGGATATTAGTAATATTAACATAATCATCTATCAGTCTCTGTTTCTTTTGGCTAATTGTTAACACCATATATTCCTTTGAAAGCAGTAGATTTACCCTGCTCTTTGCATTAGTCTCTTCTGTATCTTTTACTGTAATCTCTTAAATCATAGCGAGTTTTTATCCTGGTAAGAGGAGAATGACAATTCCATCATGTCTGGATAAATAAAATGCCTATATAATGTTTTTTAAGCACCTACATGAACAAAGCTAAGTTTAAATACAACTATCAGGAAAGCAAACAAACAAAATTGGTAAGGTATTTATTTCTTAACAAACAGCTTTGTTCTCATTTTCCTGCTTACTTAAAAAAAAAATGATTTACCAAGAAGGGCTAAACTGGAATTGTGCCCTCATCAGTACAGTTGCAAAGTTCCATCATCTTTTTACAGTCTCATAAAGGGACAAATACGGTCCTTCAGTTATGATCCCTTAAGTTCATGGGTCATTCTTTGTCACTTAGTGCAATCCAATCTTCACCACAAGATAGATACATTGGGACCTATAAGCTTGTATCTCCTTCCCACACATCATTCAGAAAACTTGACCTGATTTAGGGATTTGATTCCTCATTGTAAAAGTCTATGCATCTGCCATAGTTGTTTTAGGAACACTAAGAAAAATACCTCTCATTTCCTTCAAAGCTTTGGGTGAAATGATGTCATATAGTGCTTGTAAAATGAACAGCTGACATCAAGGCAAAGGTTGCCCTTTAAATCATTTTGACATGGGTTTATTTCTTCATATTTGTTGTAATGCACTTTACCTAAGCAATCTTCTGGAACAGTGGCAAGGATAGGTACTTTGTAACCATGCTACCTGAATTCTGTTCAGAACACATCTAAGAGTAAATGACAAAGTTGTAATAGTCTAATGACTTATCTACATGATTATTACTACTATTGGCAAAGAAGAGAAAAAAAAAATTCAATGATTGATGGATTTAATGAGCCAGCTAAGGTTATTCAGTGTTACCACAGCAATCAGACTGACTGTATATAAAATAGTTTTCCATGAATATTTTTCCAGCCTGAGGAATAATCGGTTATGCATCAATGTAGAATGACTAACCATTTCATATATCTTGCATTACAGACTAAACATACTATTTTAAATCCCTCCCTTTGAAAACATTATTGCATCTGTAGTTCAGCAGTGTAGTAGATGATAACAAATCCCAGGAACCCAGGAGGCTCAAACTCTATACCAGTTATTTCAAAATGCAGGAATATAATATATAACAAATGGTTATTTATGGTCTGTATAATACCACTGATATGAATAGCAATTTATGCCATAAAACCCTACAGGTTTCTATCCTGATTTTCCAGTCTAGTACTGAAAACAGTAGTAAGGATCAGTTTCCTTCTTGACTTCACAATATTTGCAGAATTACTGTAGAATAAATTATTGGCAACTACAAACTAAAAGGAAATAAATACATTGAGGGATTGTGTTGACACACTGTAGTACATAAAACTACTAATGCAGAGCGAAATTCCTCTGAAGTCAATGGGAACTTTGCTACTGGCTTCCATATTGCCAACATTTCACTGCCAGTACACACAGTTTGGCTATTTTTACCTTGAATTAACATACAATTCACCTGCTCTCTCCACTTGTTTTCTTTTCTTCATACTCTCCCTACCTGCTTACCTCTCTTTGGTTCCTGTTCTATATCTGCTGCATCTGCCAGGCAGTTAAATTTTAAAATAGCTTTTCCCTTTGAAGTGCTAATGCCAGCACCGCCTTTTTTATCGCAAGGAACTTCACTGACTGTTATGGTTTGCTTTTACTCTTTGTTTGTGTTTCTATGTGCATATGTAGGGTGTAATGTGATTTTAACAGTGAAGAGCTGCAAAAAATAGAAATAAAAAATTTTCTAATTAAGTTTTACAATGTAAACCAGTGAAATCCTACATGCTTCTCCTTGGGTTGTGGTTTTTGTCAGATCTCATGAGCTAAGCAGGTCAAACTTGGTGTATGGATAGGAGACCTCTGAGGAAAACCCAGGGTGCTGTATGTGGTGGCACTGAAGATTCAGTAGCTGCCACTGTTCCTTTTTATTAAGTGGTAAGTCATTGCTTATGTTGTTCTTTCTTCATCCAGTCCATCAGTGGCTATTAAACATGACAAATCCGTACAGAACCTCAGTTTTGGAAGATCCCTACGCTGTTTACCTCCAGAAGGTAGGAGGATGTTCTCCTGAAAGGACCACTTGATACACGCTCTCTTTTTATAGTCTTTAACCATCTGCTAGTGGCCAAGGACAGGAGAGCAGATGAACTATACACTGGAGACACAGTACTGGACTCTTGATCAGTTCCAGCATGGCATTCATATGCTTTTATAATAGCCAGATTGTGTGTGTTTGTGTGTGTGTACTGAGCGCTTCAATCACTATTGTCATCTTCAAGATGGTTTCCATACTTGGATGTTAACCTTAAAAAGTTTGGGAGTCCTTACTAATACTGTGACATTCAGAAAGTTCAGAGGTGTCCATTTTAAGTATTTAAGTTTTGTTCTTTCACACTGTAATGTTTAATTTATAAGTGTGTTACATGTTTCACATAAATTTATTTGTTTATTTATAGGTATAGAAAAAACCAACACTGATTAATAATGGAGTCACTAGCTACATATGCACTGATAAAATTAATCACTTGCACTGTCTGGATTATCCTCAAGGTCTGCTTTGAGAATAGAAATCTGAGATAACCATTTTCTGCTCTGTTTAAGTCAGGAATGTACTTTAGTGTGTTGAACAGTGGGTCGGAGCTTGATGGGTTGCTCTCTTACATAGCAGTTTCTTTGAGCTGATCACGTTTGTTTACAAAAAACTTCAAAATCTTATTTCTCTGAACAAAGCAATGGAGTATTCCTTCACCATTTGCTCCAAGCCACTGTCAGGCCACTACCCCAAAGGCTCTCTCCTTTTCTAAGCTTTTTTCAAGGCAGGAGGGAGAAAATTCAAGATACCTGCCTACATGCTCTCTTTTTTTTTTTCCCCTAGACTTGCTGGAGAGGGGATGTAGGCGTGTTGGGGAGGTTACAGATGCCTAAATCTTCACATAAAAGTTGAGCATTTAAAACTTTTTCCCCTGTATAGGAATGTCTTTTTGATTTAGCAGGTCTTAGAGGTATTTGAGTGATAGCTAGATATACCAGTTTCAGCTCCTAAAGCATGAATAATTTTTATGACACCTTAAAGGAAGATGTACCTCTAAAAAGTTGAAGCGGGAATTCTGTCAATCAGTTAATAACAATATGTATATTAGTATCAGAGATTTATCACTTTAATAACAACATGTATATTTACAGCTGTGCTTTATCACACTGTCACACAGCTTTGTTATTGTGCCCAACGGCTGGTCAGAATTTGGAGGTTTGTAGACTATTCCCACAAGAAGTAGGAACTGTTAATAGAGATTGATATTTTTTTTCAGTGCAGTCCTGTTTCTAAAAAGCAACATAAAAATAAAAAAGCTTTTTTCCTTGAGCATAGCAGAAATTATATGTATTGAAAAAGCTGCTTTTTTTCACAGACTCAACCCTTGTCAGTCTGTGCCAGCAGACCGAAACCTGTTAGGTTTTTTCCTCTGTACCTCTTCTTTAGCAGTAATTTCACATTAACTCCTTCTACATATTGGTTGTTTCTGCATCTTTATGTATGTTCTACATATATAGTCTCTATTTGTTTCACTTGCATTTATTTCCTGCTTAAAACAACAAAATCACTCCACCCACTTCATTCACATTCTGAGCTGACTCTTTCAAGCTTTTCTTTTGTACAAAGACATGTAATTATATTTGGGGTTTAGAGAATACAGTCACTCCAGCTACTTGTTTCTGCAAAGGAGCATAATAACTTCTTATATCTATCCTAAATGAAGAGGGACAGCTATACCCAAGAGTTGCAATGAGGTTTACCTGACCTATAAGTTTACAGCATTATAAACCACATTTCAGCTGAAATTTCTGGGCTAGAAAAACAAAAAAGGTCTTGGTTCAGCATTGTGGTTTAGTGAGTTTTCCTTCCAGTGATCTCATGTCTGTTCCTCTGGAAGCAGGAAATGCATCGAGGTTCTGAAGGGCAGGTCTGCAATACACTTTAGTCTTTGGCTGACAGCACAGCTTCAGGAGGATGTCCATTGATGGTGTACTATAGCCACTAGCCCTGTCTGCAACTTACCCTAGCAATATATAGATAACTTTGGATTGTCTTGAGAGCTACAAAAGCAATTCTACTTTTAGTTACAGTTTGCTTTGAGCCTGCAGAAGGTACAATTCAGCTAGACTAACAATTCAGAGTAATGTCTTTTTTGGGATCATTTTATTCCTTCGAATAAGAAGTTAAGTTCCTTAACTGCTAATTCACCCTTCCTATTTTCTCTATTTTCTTTCTTCAGTTCACTGCCTCTGGTGACACAATTTAGAGCAGTGCAATGAACATATGAGTGAGGGTATTTAAAATCAAGGGCAATTAAAAAAATCAGAACTAGAGTACATGGCAAAGAGTTTCAGCTTCAAATTTTATCTACATTTGTTTGGAATGCCCTCAGTAACCCTTCATGAATGACAGAATTGCCCCATTTTCAGCAAATACATTTGTCATCTTTCAACCACTGATATCCTTTCAATAACTTGTGTTTATTGCTTTACTGTTAATAAGGATTTCTAAACAGTCTTTATGACATCAGTGAAAAAAGTCATTTAATGATAATTAAGATGTCAGGATTTAAAATAAATTACTAAGTAAACATGAAGGAAGATGCACTTCTCTGGAGTATTTCAAAGATTGGTACTGAATTGAATACCAGATCCTGCCTATGTCAAGCCTTGAGGTTTCATATGACAAAGTTCCTGTAAAGTTTATGCAGATTGAAATCCAAATTTGTCTAGATAATCTCATTTTGTTATAAAGCTAAAAATAGAAGGTCTTTGGAGAATGAGAAAATATTAAGTCAAATTCCATGTTTAATGAACTTTAGTGACTTAAGTACAGAAAGTTGGATCTGTCCCATTATTTCTCAGATGTTTAATTCACTTTAAAATTAATTGAAAATCAGGGCAAAAGACACACTTTATGCCTTCAGTTTTACCCTGTGCTTCAGACTGAAACAAATAATCATAATTCAACTGGAACCACAGTTTCAGTGGCCAAAATTAGTCATAAATCAGACTAACTTCATGAATCTTATTAGATGAATAATTGTGACCAAACTTTCAGTATTAAGCATTGAATCAAGCAAATGTCATAAGACCTTCAGGCCAGGGATATTTTGCATAGCAGTATTACCATAATTTGCTTTTAATTTTACTAAATCAGGATGCATCCTATCATAAATCTAGAAAACATCTATGTTTATATTTTGTATAAGCTACTGTAATTAGGAATTTCATGTCAAATACAGTAAACCCTCAGAGAAAATTTAGTGAATGAAATCCTAGCCCTGACAAAGGAACCAAAAGAATTTGATTTTTTTGTGTGATCAAGATTTCCTCTGAAGTCTTTGATAGAGATGCACCAAGACTAAATGTCTAGATGAGACAGCAGTGAAACTTGAAGTGATCCACAACATGAACACCATAGTACTTGAAATATTCCTGATGAATCTGCGTCCATATAAATTCAGGTGCTACAGTAGTGGAACTATGCATCTGTATGTAATATATCTCTCTATCTTTCAATACCAATAAGGCATTAGCAAGAATGTTAATCATTTAGTAGAAATATAAATTGCACTTCAATAAATTAAAACAATATAAGAAATCCAGGCTTTAAAATTCTGAATAATTTTATAGGTACTTAGCTCTATAAAGGTCACTGAGATGACTCATGAATAAAATTGCCCATGCAATTGAGTTTTGTGTTAAGGAATCTGGAGAATTTCCCATAATAGAAGAAGCAAGTGAAAACAATTGAGAATATGTCCTTTTTTCCCCTTCTTTAGCCATCGTGATTTTTCCTTGAGTGATAATCCTAATCCATCTGTAAATAGGTAATCTAACACAGTAGATAGACTGAACTTCCACCTGGCTAGCCATACGTGTTTTTCTCCTCTATCCTTTAAATGACACTGGACCTTTATCCGTCTATCACAAACATATGCTTAATTTTAAAAGTTAAAAATTGTCTTTTCCTGTGTTTTTATCCTGCAGTAAGAATGGCTTGTAATACACATGAGAACCTTTAGAATTCACAAATGTGAAGAAAATGTGAAAGGAGGACAATTAAAATTTTTTTCGCTGCAGAAGGCAAATAATTATTATTTTTAGAAGAAAATTCAGACATAATCCTCAAGTGTTATTGTGCCAAATGTGTATTCTAAATACAAGCATTCAAGTATTAAACAGAGATTTTAGTTCTTCTGTTAAGTGCAAACCACAATGCAATCTCAGCTGTAGAGTTACAAGTAATTACTCTTCTGTATACAGGTAACACAAAATCTACAGCATAATGTGAAAGGAAAAATAACAATAAAGAGTCACATAAATTAAGTTTTCAACTAAACGCACTCTCTATTTTCTTCTTCCTCCTTTCACAGCTTTAATCCTCATTGCTTATGATTATCTTACTAAAGACTTGTGACAATGTAAAGCTTATGAATTCTGTTTGATACTTGGGAAATCTCTATATATAGCTGTGTCAGGTTGAATTTCTTCATTAATCTAAAATTACAAGAGGTGACAGGAGAAATTTTTACTCCTGGCACTCGATCAATAAGGAATTGTTAAACCTTGATAATACCCTGTTCAAGTACAGTCCCAGGAAGCATGATGATGGCACCAGGTAGACAAACTTGGTTTTATAGATGAGGTGAGGAGGTAATAAATAGGTGATAAATCATCTTTTCTATACAAATTTCATCACCTGGTAAGGAAGCTACCTGACTAAGAAGATAAGGTGTCTGTAAGAGCAACTATCTCTTGCTTGGTATTATAGACTAAGTACATCTGGTGGTAAGCGTTACAGGGGGATGGAGGACTTGTAGTACTTTTACCTCTATTTGGAATGGAAAACAGAGGCAGAGAAATGAATAGGCTCCTGCCTTTAACAGCTGTTCTGAAACCCTTAAAATCTGAGTGGTTGCTTACACCTGCTGTGAAGAAACTCCTCCAGCTTAGTGCAGGTTTAAACATTTGAAGAAATCACTACCGCCTGTCAGAAAAGAGGAAACTAAAGCCCCGTGCCAAGATCGGCGCCGGAGGACTGGGGAAAGAGTTGGTGTTGCTGTTTCAGCAGACCAAAACAAGCTCACCAAAGCAAGCCCACATGCACGTCAGTGGCGTGTGGCATGGACAAATCTGGCTCTAGCGGTAAAGCGGCCAACAGTTGTTTTCACTGAGGCTGGCAGGTGGGTCTACGGTGTAGATACTTTTGTGAAAATGAACCGTCGTGCTAATGATCACAACCACGTGAATGCTCAGTCGCCTTTCTGCGGTCAGGGACTGTCGCACTGCCCGCTTCGAGGCTCTGGGGCCCATCTACACGGCCAAGGCACCTGGCGGGCGACCGGCAGCGAGAAGATAAGCGAGGGGTGCACCTCCCGGTGGCTACCTGTTTCCCGCTGAACTGGGGAGTCCCCCCAGGGCTCAGATGAGCGATGACTGAAACCCGCTTCGTGGAGTGCAGCCTTTGCAACTTCCCACGGTTACTTCACCCTTCCCCGCCGCCGCCCGGGCGAGGTCCCGCTGACAGCGGGGGCTGAAGGCGCCCGTGCCGCGCCCCTTGAGCCCTAACGGTTCCAATCACGCGGGGTGCCTCGCGCCTGCCGTGGAGCCAGGTCACTCAGTCACCTGCCCAGAGGACTCCCGCTACTCCCTCCCTGGCAGGTCACTAGCAGCTGCTGCGAGCCGGGCGCGGCACGGCGCAGCCTCCCATCTTTTCTCCTCCCCTCCCTTCCGTGCTGGGGGAGTCCTGGGCCCGGGGGGTGAACTGCGGGGGGGGACACAGTCTTTTGCGCGCTGCGCTTTCCCCCCCCCCCCANGCTCGAGGCGTAGCGCGGCGGGGTGAGGGAGTGAGGAGGGCGCCGGTCCCTCCGCTCCGCCTCCGCTCGGAGCCGCCGTGGCCGCACTGCTCTCCATGGCTCCGGAGGAGGTAATGGGAGTCGGGACTTGCTCCCCGCTTCCCTGGCAGTCAGGGAAGAGGGCTGGCGAGCGCGGGGGTGTGAAGGAGGCACGGCGGCGCTAGCAGGGCAGTTTTAACTTACCGGGAGGGGGAAGAGCAATGCGCGTGTTGGCGCGGAGGGTGTGTGCGGGGGAGGGGAGAAGAGGGTGTTTGTGTTCGCTTCGCGTCCCCCCAAATCCTGCCCGTGGCTTAAAAGCTGCTTTCTTGGCATAACTGTGCGGTAGCTAGGCTCACTTTTGCCGTCGCTGATGCTGTCAAAAACGTTGTGGCTTCAGCAGTAACAACAGAGAGCCCCCTCGCTCCCTCCGCCGGGCCACCGCTCCGTGTGGGAAATTAAACGCTGATAAATCCATTTGCTTCATCTTCCCCGTTTACGCGAGAGCGAAGAAGACTTGCTAATTACTGTGCATACGAGGGAATGATCCCTGAAGGAAGGAAAAAACACCCCGTTGCACCTGCTCCGCCGAGACTTGTCATCTGAATGTGGAGGAGAGCTATAAATCATGTAAAGTGTTCGCAGTGGAGTCGGCTTCTGAGAGCTGTAGGATTATGCATCCAAATGCTGAATTTATATTTCCCACTAGGAAAAGGCAAACTCAGGTCAGATATAAATTACATCATTTCATTTAAAACTAAACTGTAGTTATTTACTGTAATTCTAGAGGGGATTTTTCTTCTCTTCTGATTAAATAGAAAGTATCATTAGATCATGTAGTAATGATTTACACATAGCCTGAAATCCCTTGCAGAGTTGGACGTGGTTGACAGTATAAGGCTGACGCTTTAGAATCACGTACGCCTCTTATTTTTGCTACACTTGGAAAGACTGTTAACAACCAGGCTGTTAAATGTTACTTTCAGTTTTTAGACTGTGCAAAGCCATATTTGCTGAGGTATAGAATAGAGAAAACTTGGACTAGGGAGACCACAACTCCCATTGAAAAGGCTGAGTTGCTCAACTACAGCAACTAAAATCTGTTTGATGTCTGCTTTGATTATTTCCATCCTTTGAAAAAAACTTTAAAAATGTGATAACCTACTTCCAAGAATTTTGCTTATTGCCTCTAAGGCAATACTGTAACAGTTCTTGACACTTGCTTGTTGAATTAGCTGAACTTGGAAGAACTACTGTTCAGTAAGATGTTTGTGTTTAGGGATATTTATTCCTGTGGCAAGTATTTATCCATCAAATAGGAAATGGAGGTTTGGGGCTGATAAGATTGTGGTTTCATATTGTAGAAATTATTAATACTTTAGTTTTATGACATCAGTAAATTTTCATTATTTGGCTAGTTTTGTTGCTGTCATTTCAGATGGAACTAATTTAGATTGGGGTTCATTGCTTTAGTAGCCTAACATTTTTGATACTATTCTAAGTGGCAAGTATTACTAAGTTCTTCCGTTCCAATGATGTAAAAATGTCACCTTTTGATTAAGAAGATGTTTTGTGTTAGAGATGGAAACTGTACATTGTGTTAAGCCAACTCATCAGAATGAGGGAATTAAGGAGTTTTTGTTCTTCAACAGCATGTGTGATTTGCAAGTTCCATGAAGTTGTGAGCTTATTGTTAAAATGTGTGTATATGTGTGCCTAAAGAGGGCTGTACAAGTAAAACAAACTAATAATAACCCAGAAATCTGTGAGGTAAGCAAGAACATATGAACTAGGCTAACCACTCACTATGCTTGCTTTTGAAAACAAGCATATATGCAGTAGTTTTCATATCAGTGTTCTACAGCAACAAAGTAAGAGAACCAAAAATAATCACAAGCTAGAAATAAAAAGACAAAAATATAAAAGGAGACTAGTCAGAGTTTTGAAATATTTTGAAATATAGTCTTTCAGTCAAATCCAAGACTGTATGCCATTGTTGAACTAAGTCATGCTCACATGTGTAGCAGTTTATGAAATTTAAGGTGGAAGCTTCCTTCTAGTCTATAACAAATCAATTAAAAGAGATTCTGTTGTTGAGGGTTTGGTTTATCACAGAAAAAGAAACAGTAGAGGTCAAATGACAGTCAATAAAGGTGGACTTCATTGACTTTATCTTTGAACCTGGAAGAGGAAAGCAATTTGTTTTCTTCTCTGATTCTTCTGTCTCTAACTGGAAATACTATAATAAGCAACAGTCGCCAAAGTATAATAAGAGGTGCACATTTATTGGTCTGAGATAGCACTGTCATAGAAATACTTCTTCTATGTAACAGGCATTATTTTGGCCAGTGCTTTGACTGTGTAGTTCACGTATGGATAACATAGAAGTTCTTAAAAATGAAGGCTTTGAACAATTTCTGTCACTGCTTAAGGTTCAGTTCAGTGTAATTTTTAAGTGAAATGCATGTTTGACCTCCAAAGTGTGGATCAGGTTGCACTGGAGAAGCATCTGCTTCTTTTCTAATATAAAATGTGTTTATAGACACCAGACTTTATTGAGCATACAACAATGACTTGATTGTGTTTGGTACATGAGTTGTGGTTTTGGTAACTTCAGTGAATGGCAGATGTCACCCTGTGTGTGCCCCCCTTGCCCATCGCCTTTTCAGCATTAGCAACAGATTGGGGGTGATTTTTGGTCCATGAAACCATAGTGCTGCATGTTTATTGGTGGATGTAGCTTTGAAAGGACCTGAATGCAGAAGAGTTAGCTGTGTTGCAGCATTGCTTAACGTCCTCTTAATGCTATTCAAATAACTGTGTTACAACTGGTTCTGTAGTCATGTGAATGTGCCCTTTCTGTTTCTGTTGCTGTCTTTGAATTACACACTGCCATAAGAAAACTTTTTAATGAGTTGTTCAATCATTAACTTAAAAGTAGCATGTTACAAGGGCCCTGGGTAGCTCTATGTCCTAACAGAAGCTTTTATGAAGTTTTCAGATAGCAACATCAGTATAGAAAAGATTGTGCCAGAACTTGAGACCTATATGCATAGACTACAATCAAATTCTTTTTTTGCTGTTTATATGGTAAGCAGGAATCTATTAAACTGGCAAGGAGGACAAAAATTTAATGAAGACCTAGGGATACAGTATAATTTCAGTATGTTTGTAATGCACTGCTCTGTTTAGTTGCTGATTAAATCTTTTGATCTCAAGGAGAGCTTCTGGTCATCTGTTTTGTTTTATAAAAACATGTAGGATAAACGGGCAAAGGTTTAAGTGTTAAGACTGTTTTTTCTTAAAGATAAAAAAACCCTGCAAGTAGTCCTCTCATAGCCCCACTTGTACTTCAGTGGGAATAGTGGGAACAAAAAGACTGGGAAGAAGGGAGCAGAACAGGGAGCAGTTCTTATCATAGTAATTCAGGGCTGAAGAAAAGGCCTTTCTGAGGTAGGCAACAATCTTATCTAATCCCAGTCAAAAAGTCACTACTGTCTACCTTAAAGTCAGTTAAGTACTTTGCCTTGTTGCTCTTTCTGGAAAGATTTTTCAGAACCTCTATGCTAATGCTTAGAACTTGCTTTGAACTTCCAGCCTAAAATATTCTTTGATTCCTAGTTTTTAATGTCTCAGTATTGTTATTTAAAAATAACTGTGTCCTTGTTGTGTAGCCCTTAATAAATTATAAATATTGAACGTGTGCCTTCCTCAGCTCTTATGTGCTGGGATCAGACAAGCAGAGAAGGTACCTTTTAGTCTGTCTAGTAGACATAATAAATAGGAAGAGACAGAACATAGTAACTTGAATTACAAATTCCTGAATTCTGAACACACCTCACCTGCAACAAACACCTTGTACCTGAAGTGTTTCCTCGAAGTCCTGAATAAGAGTGCTCAAGTTCCACTTGGCCTACTAAAATACTTTGTCAGATATTGTTGAAGATCAGGTTTGTTTTACAGGTATGCCAGGTTGGCTTAATCTTCTTGCAGTAAACTAGACATGAGTGTGTCATTCCTCTTTTCCTGTTGTTCTCAAATGATAAGACACTGTGTAGTCACAGAAATTCTGCTGTTTGTAATCATGTGGCTTTGAAGAGTTGTTGAATGTTTCCTCATTTCTAATATGCCTAACCCAATGGTCCTCCAATTTCTTCTGTAAGTTAGTGAGAGCCTCCCCTGTATCAAGAATGCTTCCAGTAACCAGTTTTTATAAAAACGTCTCTACTTTTTCCCAGGTTCACAGACATGAAATAAGATGAGTCTCAAGAAGGGTTGTAAATAAGTCTATTCAATATGTCACTGTTAGTCAATTTTATATCCACTTTATTTTTGTGTTACACCCCTCCTTTTCCAACTTAGTCATGGTTGCTGGGTGATACCATATTAAACTCTTTACTGAAATCTGGAGAGATTAGACTCTGGATTTTCTTTGCCTTAATATGTGCTTGTAAAAGTTAACTTATTTGTTCTGGACTGGTATGGCTTTTTAAAGTTATATGGAAATTATCCTTATTTTTTTAAATTGTCCTCCTTATTGTTAATTACTCTTTAAAAAAATTTCACACATTGAAGTCAGGATACTCTCCACTTTGATCTAGCTTTTTTTTTTCCTTTTTTTGTCTGCTCACCTTTCAAAAGGATCAGCACCCTACAGATTTCTACTGATAATACTAGGTACATTGTAAATTCCCTACCTGGCAACCAATCCATTAAAAATACAGGAAGAACAATTTAATAGCTCAAAAGTCCTTGTGCCTTAGTTGTTGAGTACAGGAGACAGATCCAGACACTTTTTTTTTTAATTAATACTTGGTTTAATTTCCTGGGTCAGCTTTGTGTCCCTACTGCTTCTTTCCCCACTCCCCCTTACAATTACTGTCCATTCTGTTCTGTTCAATTCATCATATGGTGTTCTCCTAAGACTTAACAAAAAATGTGATAGAGGTGGGGTAGTGAGATTTTCATGATGACATGGGCAACACACGAAAATTGAGTCATTGAATTACCTGAAAATATACAATAGAAGTGGAAAGTAGCAATTATGACTGGATAATTTTAAATTTATTTGCTATTTTCTTAAATAACAGACTGATCTATGTTTGTGATGAATAAACTTGTTGAAATGATTTAAAGATATTGCAGTTCTCTAGATATCACTTTAGTAAAACAGCTAGCTCATGTGGCTTCACAGAAGAAAATCATGTCTTGCTGAAAGGGCTTTCAAGCCCTTTTCTCAGTTTTACATCCAAGTTTCGTAGATCTCAAAAGTAAAGAATTTCTCCAGGATTCTGGTTTGGTTTTGTTTTGGTTTGGTTTTTTTTTCCTGAGATGTCTTTCTTTCTGTTATAGATTTTTCTTGTCTGTTAAAGCAAACATTATTTTCAATCCAGTCCTTATAGCTACTGGTAGCTGTGCAACAGGTGACCGTTACCAGAGAGGGCTTTATCAGTCTTCTGCTACCTACAAAGTTTGGAATGGGAGCTGTGCAATTGACCAGAATCTCTTGCTAATGTTGCTGCAGGACTGCAACTCTATCTGTAGCCTCAAAAAGCTATTACCCTTTCATGCATATTTAGAAGTTTAACTTTTCTAATTATTGTTAGAATCTATCTCCTTCAAATATTGAAGAAATTTCTGTAGGGAAAAAATACTCAGTTAAGCCCGTTGGCTAAAACTAACAAATAGATTAGGAAGTTTTAAAGCCTAGAGAGGAAAGTAAGCCCTTTGTATTAATGAAATAGATGTCTCTAACTGAAATGTAAAGTAAATGGAAAAGCTACTAAAGGGACATCTGTGTGGCAACGGCTTGAATAATGAGATGGAATAAGATTATGGGTACATTTCGTAAGTTAAGGTGGGGTTTTTAAGCAATTGTATTTGTTAAATATTTTATTTAACAAGATTTCCATTAAAACATGATGGTGTGGTATTACTTTTGCTTAATACTTAAGATTTTTAATTGTAGATAAGAAAGCGGAGTATGTCATGTAAATGGTCTATTGAAAATTCAGGATAGGACATTAACATTGTCATACTAAATAGCTGTGGTTTGCCTTTATATATGTAATGGAGCTGCTTACACAAAAGATCAAATAGATACATAGTCACAGAACTGGAGAACGTTGAGGGGACCTTTGGAGATTATCTAGTCCAATCTCCCTGCTCAAAACAGGGTCACCTAGAGCTTGTTGCCAAAGGATATCTCCAGTTGGGTTTTTAATATCTCCAATGGATGGATACTTCATAGCCTCACTAAGCAACCTCTTTCAGTGTTGACCAATCCTCACATGAAAAATACTTTTTTTGTGTGTGTTCATATGGAATTTCTTTTACTTCTTTGTATGCCTTCTGCCTCTGTCCTTTCACTGGATACTACTGAGAAGAGTCTGCCTGTTCTCTGTTCTTCCTCCCATACATCCTGACAAGATATTTCCTGAAACTTCTCCAGGCTAAACAATCCCACATCTTCCAGCCTCTCTTCATATGACAGAAACTCCAATCTCCATATCAACTCTGTGACCTTTCAGTGGATGCATACCAGTATGCCCATACCCTCCTTGTACTGGCAATCCCAGACCTAGGCACAGTACTCCAGATGTGATCTCACAGATGTTGAGGGGAAGGGTCATCTCTCTGCCTCCTGGCAGTGCTTTTCTGAATGCAGCCTAGGAGGGTGTTGGTCTTCATGGCTGCAAGGACACTTCTCTGACTCATGTTCAACTTTTTGTCCACCAGAACCCTCTGCATCCTTTTCTGCCCTGTTGCTTTCCATATGGTTGGTGCCTAGCCTTGCATGAGGTTATTCCTCTCTAAATGAGGAATGTGCATTTCTTTTTGCTGATCTTCATTTCTCCTGCCTGTTGAGGTCCCTCTGAATGACAGTAGGATTACTCCAAATTTTGTATGGTCTGCTGTCTTGCCGAGGGTGCACTCTGTCCCACTATTCAGTTCATTAATAAAAACGTTGAACAGCACTGGCCCCAATATCAACCCTTTGGGGTGCACCATTAGTAAGTGGCCTCCACCTGAATTCTGTGGCCCTGATCACAATCCTCTGAGCCTAACAGTTCCACCAGTTTTCAGTTCAACTCGCTTCCATACTTTATCAGTAATCACGTAGATGACTGTTGCTGTGTTATACTGCCACAGGACAATTAACAGATAAAAATATCTTTTCACTATACTTCCTTGTCCTGATTTAATAGCACTGGCATATGTGTACACACACACTAATTGACAATTGTCCTTTTGTCTGTTTTGTTTTTTTTTTTTTGTCTGAGTGTGAATTACCCATACCATGTGTTTGACACAGGGGAAAACATGTTTTATATATCACACAGATACTGCATTTTTTTGCATTAAATTTATTTCCCCTCCTCATTTTTAAGGGAGAAGGACCCTCTGGGCTTGATATAGTTATGGAGGTTTTGAAATGTGTAGTCTTGAAATTGATTCTGAAATGAGGGTGAATTAATCAGGCTGTGGTTGAAGTTCTTGAAGCCTTAGTCTTGCATTCAGCTGAAGCAATTCTGTATCTTATGTTAGAAAAATGCAAGGGCTTTTAAATACATGCTTGCTTCAGATGGCAAAAAAAAATCAGAAAAATTGCATCTGTATTCTGCATTTCTTGTCTCTATGGCACACTTATCTGGCTTACCAGAAGCAGCAAGGAGAAGAGACACTGGACTACCCTCATTGTAAGCAAAACTTAAGATTTCTAGGGTTATACTCAGTGCTTTGTGTAAGCCTCATCTAGGATCAAGGTCTTTTGTCTCAGGAAAATTTATTCAGTGTTGCTTGAACAGGAGGAATTTTCTGTTGGCTTATCAAGTCACTGGTGCATTTGCTTTTAGCTAAAATGCTGTATTTTCTTTGTGTGTGTGTGTGCATAGAAGAGTGAGAAAAAGAAACCTTTTCATCAAATGAAGGTTTTCCATTTACAGAACACTGCAAAATGTAGTATTTAAAATACTAAAACAACTGGTTCCCTTTTTTCTACTCGTTGAAATGAAGATATGCTGGTCTAGGGATGCAGTGATGAGCTAACTATACTTCCAGGTTAATACCTTGACACTGATTTCAAGAAGCAATCTAGTCTTTGCAATTTGATTTTTGAATTCATATCCTGTTGGAACTCCATTTGAAAAATGGAAGAATTTTAGTTCTCTGTGTGATACTGAGGCATCTCAGGATGCCTCCAGACGTTGGATAGGTATAAGCCTTGGCATCTGAGCTGCAGTGAACAAATGGGAATCAAAAAAGTGCTAATGGGCACCTGTGCAAGTACACAGATCTAGCCTTTACCTTCATTTCCAAAATCAATATAAATGCGTATGCTCATAACCTGAATTTCAGAAGAATAATTGATTTTTCTTCTTTTTGTTGTTGTCTGAAATTTCCTAACACTGTACATCTGTTTAATTGAAAAAGCTGTACAAATCCTTTTCAATGGGTGCTGTAAGAGCTGTAGATGTAGTTATTGGGTAAAATGTTACACATTACCTACAGAACAAAGGAAAAAGTTTTTTAATATATTTTCCTTACTGTGATTGTTCAGCATGCTAACCAACCATTTGGTGTATTACATTTAAGTCTCTGCAAACCTTACCTTTTAAACACTTACAGAAGTGTTTAAAAGTGTTTAAAATGATAAAAAGATGCCTAGCTAACCTTTGTATAAACCACAAACAGAAGGCTTTCCTTTTTTTTTTTTTTTACAGTCATCTACCACACAAAATGTGTTCTAAGATTCCATTTACAATGGGATCTTGGTGGATATCTGAAAAAAAAAAATGAAGCAAGATAATAAGGATGTAGTTTGTATTAATAAATGCAAAATATCAGTTAGGAGAGATACTATTTTTTATACATGAGTGAATAAAGTAATTCAAATAGTGAGTGTAACTTTTTAGTTTCCAGATGAAGAAAAACAGGGCTGCTTTTGTCATTTTCATAATTTAGCATTTATATAGTGCAGACTACAAACAAAACTCTTTGTAGATATTAATGATCTTCATTACACTCTCTGACACAGGTGGATGATCTATGAATGAATGGTATGGGGCCCATATATTTTAGACCTAGAAGTATAATAGGAGTTTGAATTTATATGTAAATCTATTTGAAGTGTATAAAGGACAGACTATATCCGTCAGCATCCAAAGTCTGCTCTTAGAACATATGCTGTCAGTTTTAAGCAACAAAGATACGTTGCTTCGTTGTGAAGACTTGAATAACATCATGTCTCTTTGATAAGGGGGTCTAGTCAGATGTAGTTTTTAATGAATTAATGTGTTTGCTACTATGCAGAACCATTTTTTTAAAGGTTCACACAGAATAGATCTTTAATTTACAAAGATTTTCAGATTTAGTTTCCATTTTTGTGAAAAGAGGGAACTTGTCTTTCCTGTCTCCGCCCTCCTTGGTTGACAGACTTTCCCTCCAGCAATCAGTTGACAGCAATCAGTTTGAGGATTATTTTTGAAAGGAAAGGGTTTACAGCTTTACTTCAACAGTAGGATTAAAAAGAAAGTAGCTGTCATCAGTTTCCTTGGCTTAACTAGTTAAAATCATAGCCATAAAAATGCCATATTACTCAACAAATCTGTACTGTGCTTTTTATATAGTAAGCAGACCTTATTAAATAAAGGGTGGTCAAGCCTTGTAAAGAACCATTTGTAACACAAAAGACCAAAGGCTGAATTTTGACTGGAACTTCAGAATTTATTTATTGTTTCTCGATAAACTTAATTTTAAGTAAGTTTTACAAAGATACTGTAATGAAATATTTTATCTTGTGACCTTGTCATAGATGAAAAAACATAGATAATTTTTAGGATATTAAAGTTCATGCCTTATAACAGCCAGATTCTCAAGCATCTTCCAGACTTGCCTCACATTAATTTCCACACCACCATCTTTCCCATTGTACAGTTTATAAAGGAAAGTACTGTCAAGTTTAAGATTGAAAATCATTTGCTGTTGTCAACTTTGACACTTCCTAGTGATAGATTCCTAAGATGCAGTATGAAAATAAGCGCTAAAGATTTTTTTTTTCTAGGTTGCAACAGTTGGACATCTTTTACACCTAATTCCCAAACATTAGGTTCTGTCAGTCTCAGAAAAATCCGACTCTGTTTCCTTTGTACCATATGCCACCTTTAGTTTATTCTGTAAATTAATGGCTCAATTTAGTGAGATGCTGCTCTGCTGGGGTTTTTTAATCTATTTACTTAATTTACAGGATTTTATTTTACAGCTCTGGTTTTGTTCTATACTATCAAATATTGAGTCTTCCAGTAGTTGTGGTAACATGTGCATCACTGGTTTTCTGGCTGTGATATTTTTCCCTCCCCTTCTACAGTGGATTAATGAAACACACTTACGGTATGTAAACTTCTTTATGCTTCTAGGTTTTCTAAATTCAAAATCTGACATGTGCACTGGAGAATGAAGAAAAAGAAAAGGCTTGTTATTTTCATACTCTACTGCATTCTTATGTTAGCTCCAAGTTTCTGGATCCTGAAGTAAAACCCATGCCTGTACACTGCGAAAAATCCTGAGAGATTAGGCCTCTTTAGCAGGTTAGAGCGCTGGATATTTTTATTGTTTACATCCTTTATTTACTACTCCCCTAGTAAAAATTATGGAAGTTTAAGACATTTATTTAAATGCTTGATGGCTAGCTTGTTATGCTTATACTTTACCTCCTATATCTTGATAGCACAAATAGTGCTAGTGATAGAAAACGGAAATTTCAAAACTAAATTTGTCTTGAAAAGAGGACTGGTATAAGAGTTGTGTATGGAGTTTTAGAAAACAGAAAGAATATAAATCTTGGCTGAAGAGACATTCCTCAAAGTAAGGTAGTCACGAACTTAGAAAAGAGCACTGTATCTCTCTTCTTTTCAATCCTTCTGTGGTCATAAACACAGAATATTGTGCTTTAACACTCCAAGGAATTGCTCTACTTTGCTTCTGTAATGAAGCAGTTTCCTTTAATCAAATGGAAGCCAATACAAATACACAAGCGTTGAGCATAGCTCTATATTGCCCACTGGGAGATACTTAAATTTGTGCTAGCTTGCACTAGAAGGAAATGCTGTTGAAGCACTTTTATTTTGTTTCTGTAAAAACTCTAATATTCAGTGTGTAAAATTTCCATTTAAAAAACTATCAGATAGTATCATATATACTGATTAAGGTAATTAACTGGTGAATTGTAGAATAACACTCTACATGTTTTAACATGTAATTTCTGAAGAAGCTGGTCATACATACTTTACACAGTAGATAAAGAAATATGGCTTCTTTGCTGTTCCTTATTTACTTTTTGTGTTCCTAGGGTATTCTCATTTATTAAATGAAAATAATAATTTCCATGTATATGTATGTGAGGAAGTAAATAATTGTCTAGGTCTTAAATTGCAAGTATTTGTTTTGAAGGAGGTGGTTTTACATTTACCTATAAAAAATTCCCTGCTAAAAAGGTTCAGAGAAAGAAGGTTAGGATTGCAAAGTAATTTTTAAAAAATTTGGCTCTAAAAACACCAATTCTTTCTGCATATAGCTTCTTGTATGTGCATTGATATTTTGATGGTCTCTGCCTCTGCAGTCATGCTGTTGATCCTGGTCCCATTGAATGTGTTCATTGTTCACAGTAAATAATAGAAACGGATACTTTAAGACTTTTCATTTGTACATTTTAATGAAGATAAGAAGATTACGATAGTGTTTATTTTTACAATCGTATTATAATCTTGTGGTTTTTAAATGGATGGAGCAACCAAAGCATACCCAGTGAGTTGTTACATAGGAAACTTTGGGCGGAACTCAGAATAAGTTTTGGGTTTGTAGCTATTGAATGAGAGATGCTCAACATGGATCTTCACTGAACTTTATTCCTCATGTACAGTGGTTTAAATCTACTGCATTGTGTAACTGAGATGAGTTTGGTTTTACCACTTAAAAATATTCTTAAAATGGAAGGAGTGAAGGAATGTTAGGTATCAGTGTAGGGTTGTGAAAAACTTTTGGAGGGGATGTTGATACACTACTTCAGCCTAGTATTTAACGAGAAAATATTACTTCTGTCTAATAGAATTACTGTCTTTCCTATTCCTAACTGACTTTAAGGGATCTACAGGTCCCAGGAATCCCAGCTGTAAAGCAGAACTAAGTGTTGAAGTATAACATACCTCCATCTTGACCTCTTAATGTCTAACTTACTCTAATTTTGATGCTAAGTAAATACCTACTTAGCTTTAAAATATCCAGTGGTAGATTAGGTTCTATCCTACTCTCATAGTCTGTGCTCATTGGACTTGGTACTAAGTAGTAATCCAGTTTCTCCATATGACACCAATATAAAAGGGGACTGTCTGCCTCCAGACACCAGTGCCATCCACTTTCCTGCCTGCCTTTCTTACAGCCCAAAAAAGTGATGGTACATTTTAATCCATTTCTAAGTATGGCCTTCTTTGCCCATCATCAGATTCTACATTTGGCACAGAAAATGCAAGAACTGAGGTTTCTGGTTTGCATCTACTGGGCTTGAATTTATTGGTGAATCAAAAAGATGGAATTTAGATTGGCTGTCATTGAAAAAGCTGAGCTTTCTACTATGAATAATCAACAGTTGGCTAGCAGCTGTGTGTGGAAGAGCTCAACTGTAGAGGCTTGTTGTGGAAAGCTAGTGTTTTATCATCCATGTAATTGGTGTCTGAAATCCATCTGTAGCCATGTGTTGACAGAGAGTTGAGGTTAGAAATTAACGGTCTCTACCAGTGATAGCCAGTTGCTGGAGAAAAAAAAAACAGATAAGAATGTGATGATGTCATACTACTGATGAACCAGCATTAGAAGCTGGGGGAAGGACAGGGATTTAAGCCAAGGTTTTAGTCTGAGAACCTTGGCCAAATTCTAGTTTGAATATATGGTGTCTGCCTACCTGCCCTGATTGTCTTTCTTTGAGGATGATGTAGGATAAAGAAAAATAAATCATAAAATATCCATGGTGCAAAGAAGCAATTCTACCTCTGGCATAATAGAATCTGAGACATCCAAAATTAACCTTGTGAAATTAATCTTGCGTGTCTCCCATACTCAGTTCTTTAACATTAGAAAGTGTGAGTTTGGGCTGTGGCAGATCCTCAAGTTTTAACTTGCTCTTCACTTGTGGTTGTCTTAAATGAATTCTATGTGCAGTTGTTTCTGAGTCTAGTGTAAGAAAGTTACAGCTTAAAATTCTTGCAATTCGCTTTCAAGTACCCACTTAATTTTTATTCCTCTTTTATTTTTTTTTCCAAAGCATGGTGAATGTTTTTTCATGGAAGACAGCCTGCATACCCTAAGTGGCACCCTGTCATTCTCATTCTTAAATGGAAACCTTCTGGTTTTAGGTTTCTGTATATTATTATGGTTTATATGCTGTCTTTACCCTCTCTTTGTCAGAAAGATTAATGTGAGAATAGAATATTACCATAACATGTCACAGGATTGTATTAGCTAGTTCTTGTCTCTCTTGAAAGGACCCCTATTCCTTTAGTGTATGTTTTGTTTGATTCTGTTGACAGTAAGAGTAGAATCCCACTGAAAAAAAAAAAAATCTCTTAGATGTCACATTATGTCCACATGTTAACATGGCATTTGGAAAGCTAACAAAGGAACAATTCCATATAACAGAAGTGTCATGGAAGATTGGTCATCGTTTTCATTGCTTGCACCTTTAGAGTAAAAAGCAGAAATGGATCTAGTCATTTAATGCAATTCTTGGATACTACAATGACAGCATTTGAGAGTAATTGTGTAAGTGGACAGACAGGAAAACAGTAAAAGTACTTTGGTATTTAGAGGTATATACTCTCTGAATTCTTCCCTGAAGAAGCATAAGGTTACTGTTTTTCACACTAGGATGACAGAATAAATTCTATTTATAACAATGCCAGCTGAAGGTGGTGGTCCACTGCCTTTCATTTAAGAAGCATCAAAACAAACGTATGTCACTCTGTAAAATAACAGTATATTCATCTGAGGAGTTTTGCTGAATAATTCTCAGGAGAGATGAGGAAATCACACACAGGTGAAAATGAACCAAACACTCACGACCTTGAATAAATGACTATTTGAAGTGTGAATTCAGACTCTGTTTTGTGAGAGCTCTTTAGATGGAATTGTAGAAGAAGGTGAATAGTAAGGAACAGAAACAAGCTGCAATTGCCCGCTTCTGATTTGTTGTGCTGAAAAAAGTGGAACTTAAACACTCTCTGTAAATAAGCAAGATTGCATCAGACACCAAGTTCCATCATCTGTTTCTTTCCTTAATCAGAAGAAACCTTGAGAACACCATAATTTTATGTTTAGTTCAGCTGTAGTCAAGCTGATCCCACCTTTAGCAAGAACCAACTCTTTCCCTGATAGAATAATCAAGGTTAAGAATGGAAAAAGTAAGTTCTCATGTTTTTAAGCAGTCTATCTGTAATCTGAGTAATTGTCCCAAGGGATCTCTGAAGAACTTCAGTTTTCTCATTTATTTCTTTAGAGAACTGGGAGCACTTTAAGCTGTTGAGGAAGCAGTTATTAAATCCACACAGTGCATACTAACTTTTGAGAGACTTGCACCTGCTTCCATTTAAATGTCAGCAAAGGCAGCGTAGGTATTGGATGAGGAAAGGACTGAATGTGCCTCTTGCATCTCACTTGTTACTGCTCAGTAACAAGAACTATAATCGGGGTTAAAAAAAGAAACACAAAAAAAAAAAAACAAAACAAGCCCAAAAAATCAAACCCAGAAAAACATAAACCAAAAAATCCTTAGTCATGTTGAAACTGAGAAGATACTAATTCTTCCAGAATGGTATGTTGGTTTTTTCTGTTTTATAATTTTAGAAAATTTTGAAGCTGTGAGTAGTATGGTCTTTTATCTAGGCTAGCTTAAAAGTATGAGAATCTAATCCACAGCATAGGTGATGTGCAAGATAATGATATGTATCTAAAAATGTTGTTTCCTGTACCGTTTTGAGTCTTATTGTATGTGTGGGTACTTAAAATGTTACAGAATTGGCATTTAACATCTAGTTCTCTTACACCTACTTTAAGACCCTTTTTCCTATTCCCATACAGTTCTTACAGAAGTGTGTTATTTGTGGTCATATTGTTTATATTTCCAGAACATAAATATTGGGTATTTTGGTTGGATTTTTTTGGTTTAACAGTGGTAGAGCCAACTCAGACCTCTTATTCAGTTCCTTAAAAATTAATTGCAAATACTTCTGTCTTAGATTATAGACTCATACAATAATTCAGGTTGGAAGAGACCTCAGGAGGTTATCTTGGTACAGCCCTCTGTATCCAAAACATACCCAAAATCCAAAACAGGGTTAGTATAGAAGTCAAGCCAGGGTACTCCGGGGTTTCCTGGTCTGCTCTTGAAAATATCTGAGGACAGACTTCAACATCTCTTGAGGCAACCTGTTCCAATGTCTGACTGTCCTCACAGTATAGAATAATTTTTCTTAGAGTCAGTCAGGATCTATGAAGAGCCTGGCTCCACTGTTGTAGTGACCTCCTTGTAGGATTATTAACTATTTTGTTAATAAAATGCTGTTGGAAGAAAATAGGTTTTTCACCTGTACAGTTTTCATTAATTGCCTTTTATTCAGAAGCATATATCTGTTGGAATAAGAATAAAAGATCTTTATGTTCTTTTTTCCTTCTGTGAACGCACTAGTCTCATTACTTCAGTAACATTAAGCATTTCAGTAAAACTTGTGGGTTATGTCTCCAATCAGTTCCTATTGTTCCAATAGGAAAAAAAAGTGAAGCATTCCAAGTCATCATATAACCAAAGATTATTATTCTAGGGTTTTGATTACATCTTTCTCAGCTTTTATAAAGCAAGTAAGGCAAGTAGGAGTTTATTCTGTTAGGTGTACAAACCAAATCAGGCTTCTCTTTTTTTAAGATACTTACTCAATTTCAGCCTTGTATTGTGTTTGTGTCTGGTGGACTTTTCGTAGCAGGAGAGGGAGCTATTGGCACAACTGCAATAAGAAACTTAAAGGAGCTCCCCTGTCTCCAAGTCAGACCCCACTGCTGGCCAAGGCTAATCCAATAAATGTCTCTATGATAACACATTTAAGAGGGGAAAAAGTGTTGGGCAAGTGCTTTTGTTTTGGAGGCTCTTTTGTTTCAAAGAGGAGTGAGACTTGAGAGAGACAACCATGCATACACCATGGTCAGTGAGGAAGGAAGAGGGGAGGCATGCCCTTTCAGCCCGTGAGGAGGTGGCAGGCTGACCTCCTGCAGCCCTTGGAGATCAGTGCTGGAGCTGAATCCTGCCTGCAGGCCATGAAGGACCCCATACTGGAGCAGGGGTCTGCTCCTGAAGAAATAAGATGACTCTGAGGGAAGTCTGCACTTTAGCAGTCAATCCCTGGGAGGACTGCAGTGCAAGAAAGGGACCCAAGCTGGTGGGAGAAATTCATGGACAACTGTGTCCTCTGGGAGAGATGTGATGTGACATCAAGAGAGGACTGTGAGGAGTTTTCTGCTTGAGGAGGAAGGAGCAGAAGAAGCAACATGGGACAGACTGACCACAATCCCCATTATCTGCCCCCCTGCACTGCTGAGAGGGAGGAGGTAGAGAGTCAGGAGCAGAGCTCACCCCAGTCTTCCTGGGGAGGGATGAAGGGAAAGGGAAGATGTTTTAAAGATCCAGTTATATTTCCCACTGTCCTACTCTAATTCAGTTGGATAGGAGAGGTGTTCCCTCCCTCTGATCATTTTTATGGCCCTCCTCTGGACCTACTCCAACAGGTCCATGTCTTTTTTGTACTAAGGACTCCAGAGCTGGACACAGTACTCTGTGTAGGGTTCTCACCAGAGCAGAGTAAAGGGGCAGAATCCCCTCCCTTGATCTGCTGGCCACGCTGCTTTTGATGCAGCCCAAGATACAGCTGGCCTTCTGTGCCAATCCAACAGTACCTCAGAGGTGAACTGAAGACAGTTTAGTTTTGGTTATTTCTGTATGTCTCAAAGCTTATTTTGGAAAGTAAACTCGGGGAGTTGCTCAAAGCTGATTTTGGAAAGTAAACTTGGGGAGTTGTATCATTCTATAATCATTTGAAGCTGATGATGACAAGGACCATATTGAGGTAATGCTGGTCCATTACAATTCAGACTAGCCTTTCTCTGCCTGGAGATCACACCCTTACTTGTGAAGTAGTCCTAGGGAAACCAGGGAAATCAATATAAATGCAGAGATGGTAGTAAGAAGACCTTACACTGAGATTTTTCTGTCATAGCATTTCTGTTATGTAAGTTTTCACACAAAGTTTGTCAGGCTTCTGCTTTTGTGCTAGGAGATACGTCTCCAGTAGATTGGATGGCAGGGTTTTATGAAGACTTTATTTTGTGGGAATATTGAAAACTAGGAACAAAAACTTACTTTCAGAAGTTAAACCTCTAATCCTTGATTACTTGGCAGGGAAAGTGACAGTTAATCCACTGGTACCATTAAGAATTGTATCTCTTCTGGTTTTCATTTTTTCCTTGGGTAACAAAAGCCAAATAATTCAGTTTGCTTGTCATAAACCCTTCCTCTGCCAAAGTGTTAGACAGCTCCCATGGCAGTAGACTGTTTTGCCAAATCCTTTACATAGATTCAAAACCTCTCAGTAGTTGTAGTATTCTTTAGGTTCTTTGGTGTGGGGTTGGGTTTTTTTTTTTGAGATTACTTTTGTGTGTTTAGCCCCAGGATATTTGGATGAACTTCACATTGTCTTGACTGGGATTAAGCAACATCTTCCTTTTTTTTTTTTTTTTTCCTATTGTGTACCAAATTAAGCCAACTGCTTGGAAAAACTATCTCTATAATGATACTCTGCATTTTTACTGAACTTCTGAAAATGAGGTATTATATGTATCAACAGTCTAGATTATATTTCAGGTATGAAACTCATGGTTAGAAGGGTACAACACTTAGTCACCTGAAGAGGTATCAGAGTCAGTGTCTTTAGTAAAGTAATTTGAGAAAGGTGTTTTTGAAAAACAGTCTTCGAATAAGAACAAATATGATTCTGAAACATTTCTGGTACTATTAAGTTTCCTCTTTCAGCTGTGAAAGAGACAATTATGCTCTCTGATAGATTTCTAATGGATTTTAGAAACCTATTTTTAGGAGAAGGTGAATTTTCATTGTTGCTCTCTCATTATTTATCTGTAGTGACTCTGAGATTGGTAAGGTGTTTTCCTGTATTGGTAAGTTTTGCTAGGAAATCACTTGCTGATCATTTCACTTATTAAGCTCTGAAGCTTTGATGTT
Organism: Galbula dea; assembly: GCA_013399015.1. Taxonomy (NCBI): domain Eukaryota; kingdom Metazoa; phylum Chordata; class Aves; order Piciformes; family Galbulidae; genus Galbula; species Galbula dea. The sequence goes on from VWZX01005818.1 coordinate 349,680, forward strand.
CTGGGTGTTAAATATAAATGTGGTTTTATTCAGGATTTTTGGGTTGAACGCATTTCCCAGAACAATAACTGCAAATGCAAATCAATGTACTCTGGTTTAGAGATAGGGATATATAGAGGTTGGTGTTCTTGAGGAAATATCTTTAACCTGAACTTGATTTTTTTTTTTTAAATGTTTGGGTTTTTTCAATGTGATTATTCTAATTGTTTCTTCCAAGAAAGAAGAAAAAGATACTTTCTACCCCCAAAGCCGCTGTCATAGAATCATCATTCACATTTTTCTTTCAATTTTGCTTTGTAAAAATGTTTTTAGAAACAACCAAGAAAATTTCCTCAGTTGAAAAATCATTAATTCACTGTTTTCCTTGACTCTTAGCATCCTGATTAATTAATAGTATACCTGAAACTCTGTTTTAAAGAATGCTTTAATTGTCTGCCATCTGTCACTTCAAAAAATAACAGTTAAACTCTCTCCGGATGTCATAATTTCTTTTTTAGGTTTTATTATTTGTTTTCAGGAAAACTGAAGCAACATATACAATAATATTATAGTTATATGCTGCTTCCTATTAAAGCTGTAAAATATTACCAGATTGACTTCTGTTACAAATAGATTGTAAATATTTTAATTTTTAAAATTTATTTATTACATTTATATTGCATTGTTTTTAGTTTGTCCGTCTTTTCCTCAAGTAATCTTTTTGGGACACTGGTTATGGCTTCAGGCAGGACCTTGTTAGCTAATTGGTAACACAGCAGTGAAACTGAAAATGCATTTTTTAAAATGTAGTGTGTGGGGCACAGATATGAAGTATAGCATACAGTATTACAGAGCGCCTGCTAGTTGCTCAGCTTGCTTGAGCAGTTAGTGGTGCTTAAAACTGCCATGGCACATTGAGATGCATCAGTTTGGTAACAATGCGTCCCACGGTCCATGCTGTGGACTAGAAGAGGCACTGGTAAAGTCTAGTCAGGAATGAAGTGCTGTGACTGTAATTGTGACAAACAGTGATTCCTATCAATTCTGCAAGTAAATAAATATATAAACTTCCTGTTATGCACCCTTACAACAGCCTAAATGTAATGTAGTTAGGCTCTTTTTCCTTGCCTGATAAATATAAATTAAAATTATGTGATATTTTGAAATTTTTCTTTTTCTTCCTTAGTTTATTCCTCAGAAAAATGAGCTACATTAAAGTTGTTACAAACACATCATAGTATTCTGAGCCACTTTACTTAGTGAAATAAACATTCACAGTATACATGGATAGTCCATTCTGGACCGCAGTCAAATCAAGTAAATCCCTGTGTCTGAACATAGGCCATTTAAGTCATTAAGCTTTTATATAGATTATAAAGATGTAAATACAGTTTGCTCCCCCAAGGGAGAACACTTCCTTTGCATGCACTAGTGAGTTCACCCCTGTGTAGTAGCTCTAATGTAGGGTGCATTGAAGCTGTCTGTTTCTAGTGCACTGCGCAGCTTGATGTAAGCATACATGGCAACTTCATGTCTATCTGATAATATTGCTATGATTGTAGATCTTACTTTAGCTCTTAGGGGGCTGTTTTGTTTATAAACTATATCTTGTGCTAGTAGAAGATGTCAGTTTTCAACAAGACCAGGTGTAGACTGGAAGTATTATTCCCATTCCCTCTCCAGAGATAATGCTGTCTGAGAGCTATACAAAAACAACTCTTGAATGACAAAGTGAGGAATTTATTTTTTTTTTTAGTGCATTTGCTTTTATACACACTATTAATACTTTTTGGGTTTTACCTAGCAGTATTTTCTTTTTTGGGGGGCAGAGGGGTAGGGGAGGTGTGGCTGGGGGGCAATGCTCTGGAAGTGTTATACAGGAAAAGAAATACAAACAATGCCATACCTTCAGGACGGGTAGAGAACAAAGTAAGACGTACAACCAAATTTGTTTGATGAATTGTATGTTAAATAATAAGTCAGTAGGTTTTCTTCAGCTTCATGTCTTGATAGTAACTGTGGAATCCCAATGTCACAAGAGGAGGAATGGGAGGAAAGATGAATGATACATAGGGATAAGAGTAGTGTAGGGCTATTGGTTGGACTAGATGATCTTGAGGGTCCTTTCCAACCATAATGATTCTGTGATTCTGTGATCTTAAAAGGGACCGTGACCTTTTCTATTATCATCTGACCAGATAAAATTCTCCTGATTTCTGAACACTGGGCTGCAAGGTAAAGAAAGTCCCATAGATTTCATTAAACTATTGCTTTCACTGTATTATTCAGTGGGTTTAACAAGAGTCTGATTTGAATAGAGAGGAAGGAATTTCATGGAAACAAATAGCAGGCTTCTAAAACTAACTAATTTGTATTAGGTTCTGAAAAGTAATCCTCCTCAAGTAAGCCACTTAAAGGGCCATTTACCCTCAGGCACTTTATTTAAATTTGATTTCTTTAAGCTTTAAAGACAATTTCTGGATCTCCATGTCACCTACTCCAGCATTTATTTCTCTGCTCATGTTTTCCTTTGAGGTGGAAACTGTTTGGGGAGAAGGAGCATCAAGGCAACTTGTCTGTGGATGCTTCAAGTAATTTTATTTGCAGGCAAGTAGAAACTTAAGATTGACTCTCAGCATGGGTGATTATTGGCAGTATGTCACAGCAGAAAATATTTCGTTATAAGTGCAGCCAAAATCTCAGTCGAGAAGTGCACTTCAAAGAATAAATAGCAATGAAGTAACAAGCTATTAAAAATAAAAATCATGAAAAGGCAAAATAATCAGAACCAGGGGGAGCTCTCTTTCAGTATAGCTTTATCAAATTGAAATTTAAAGGCTTTCTAACTCTTTGGAAGACTTTAATTAAAACGTTTTGGCACTTTGTGGGTTTTTAATACATTTTTTCACTTTTTGGAGTTTGATTCTTTGTTTAACTTTATCATGTAATCTCTCCAGACAACTTAGTCACTCAACCACATTTACTATTAAGAAACTTTTAAAAATGTACACCAAAGTGCAAAGGAAAAATACCAGTTGTTACAATGAAATATATTTTTTCCTGAAATCTTTTGATTCTATTATCTGTCTAGGGCATCTTTAGTTTGTCACTAATGGGGAAAAATATTTCAGCTTCAAAATGAAGTCTATGCATTATTTTCTTCAAAAACACTGTCAGATTTTTTTCCCAGCAAAAGATATTACAGAGCTTATGCTGAGCAAAATAGACACTCTCTAAGCAGGAAAGCTACCTTACCACCCACAATATCCAAACTAAAGTCAAGACTAGTGGGAAAGTGTGCACCAGAGTTACTTCTTACAGTCTGCTGTGGTGGACTGAGGTCTTTCTTATTGACATGGACTTGTCACCCAGTAACACTCTCCGTGTGGAACATGACCCAATGTTGTCAGTAGCCGCTGTGTATCCTTTTATTACCTTACTACGGTAGATAAGGCAGTTCAGTAATTAGTAGAAGCTTAGTGTTAGTGGTCTAATCTCTAATTACCACAAGTGTGGTATAGTCCTCCATTTCCCAGATTTTAAAGTACTAGACTTTCTAAGCTTTTTAATGCCAGTTGCCTTTACAAGCAGCATCTTCTGATGCATTCTTGTCCCTAGGATATTTTAGAAATTAGATTTTATTGCTGTACTTGTCTGAAATCTCAAAAGGTACATTTTTTTAGCAGTCATGTCAAATGTCCATTTTTGGAAGAGAAGATGAATATAAGGCATAGGTGGACAACAACTTAGAAGTTGCAAACACAAACTAGTTATATAAACATTTATTATATTTTATTTAAAGCATTTGGGCATGGCTTGTAAATGACCAAAAACATGCTTACATGTGATTCACCATTCCTTGTGAAGTGAATTTTTACTCTGATTGGAAGAGACATTTCAGTCACCTCTGGCACTTCTACTAATGCCTTTGCTGTCTGAAGATTTCTCTCAAAAAAGATTCCTTTTTACTGATGTATACTCAGATTAAAAAGCCTCTTCTTAATTAATTATAAGATTTGCTTTATTATAAGACATTCCAGGTTTGTCCTCCCTGCACTCAAGGGGCTTACCAGCCACTTTTTAGTGGAATCTCAACTGTTGGAGGAAAATAAATTTTGTTATTATTATTTACTGTATTACTATCTGTCTTGGAATTCAAGCTTGAGACCACTGGGTGGGGCTGTACAAATACCAAAGACTTCTGCCTACAAGAGTTTATAATCTAAGCATGAACAAACAGACAACAAACCAAGGAGGACTAATATGAGGGAACAACGAGATGTTAGAAGGTAGTTATTCAACAAAGAAGCAATGGGCTTTTGGAGGCCAGGAAAGCGAAGAATTTGAAATAGGGCAGTAAACTGGCTTTGCTGGTACTTTCTAGAGCTCCATAAAAGAAAACTCTGCAATACTCCTGCAAGTAAAGGAATTGACAACAGAAATAAGGTACAGTTGGATGATGATAAATGAAAGATGGCAACAGACAAGAGTAGATTATGAAGTGCTGAATAAAATAAGGAGAAGCAGAAGGCAATGCAGATTTTAACTTTTATTCCTTTAAAGAATTATGCTGTGGAATGTTAGGGTTAAAACATTCACCCTACATACAGTCTGTTACCATTTATCAGAAAAGTTTCATGTTAATCTGGCATAGTATTTTCTGTGATCTTTAAATTACAGTAACTATAGAATCCAAATGATTTAAAGATTGAAGCCTTCTGAGAATAGATCTGATTCTTTCTTTTTGTGTGTCAGGGTGTGGAAAATGTCACTCTGAATGAATGGCTACTGCCATGCTTAATTAGCACATGGATCTTAAGAGAAACTCTTTCTTCACCAACTGTGACCAGCAGGTATTGACAAGAAAGCCATGCAAATGCTACAAATGACTGCTGGTGTGCTTAAAACAGCAGAAAAATATGTTCACTTCAATGTCCCTGGGGCATTTAGCTTTGTATATTAGACAGCAGCTTTTACTGGAAATGGGAACACAGGGCTTGCAAAAGCTATAGATAATGTTCCAGCTGTATGAAAAAGCCCCTGCACACTTATTGGTAGAGTGTTGTCAATATTTAACTTGGCAAGTTCAGAACTTTTTTCTAGGGGATAGAAAAACAAAAACTAGATTGTTCCTTTTTTTACTTTTCAAAATAGTTTTTGATATATTTTTGGTACCTTTATCTTCCAGGTATTAGGTCTAAAGCCTTAAAGCAGTCCTTTTCCTATAACAGAAAGATCTTTCTCTCTTTACCACCATGAAAATTTTAATTTGTTCAGTAAAAGTATTGCCACAAAGCAGAAGGAAAAAAAAATTAAAAGCCTTAGTTAATCTATATTAAATTCTGGAAATAATTGATGTCTTTGCAAGTAAAATCCTGGTGTTATTTATGTTGTTAGTAGAGAATTAATTCTACATCCTAATTTCCAGCAACTGAGATTCCCAAATCATGCTTGCAAATAAACTATTATATTGACCCTCCAGTGCAAGTCAGGATGCAGACAAGTGTCAAGAGCCAGCTGGCTTGACTGTAGAATCGTGATTTGTGGAAGTGTTAATCTGCTTATTGTTAGATCCTTTAGCTTCCACGAACCTCTCCCCTCTGGGAATACTTTGCATTATAAAGTTGTATTAAACCACAGCTCACCCATATGTATATACATATATATTTCTACATGAAAGCCTCTCAATCCTTCTGTATAAAAATAATATGAAAGTAAGACAAAAATTTATTTAGCACATAAATTACACTATATTGGAGAATGCAGTGTATTTGTACCTTGATTAATTATGGTCTCTGTAACTTACTAATTTGAGTGTGCTTGTGATCAGTTATGCAGAATTTCTCTTTTTATAAAGCTGAAAACCAACATACACAGAGATACATGTGCATTGTTAATATCTGCATAAATAGGTGTGCCATACTGTGCATTAAAACTGGCAAAGAATTAATCTTGCAAGCCAGTGTTACTAAAATCTTTTTGTATAGGTGCAATTTGTAGCAGTATTTTTGTAGATTACCAAACAAAGCTGTGGAATTTCCATTACTATTTTATCCTTCTCCTGTTTCTTAAGCTTGAAGGATTCATGTGCATTAGTAGGAAGGAAAGGAGAATGTTTTCTAATTAAAATTACGGAAACTTGAATGCCATTTAACTGAATGCTGCATTTTAAGATCTATGTTGAGACTGATAAAGAAGAGAGTGCAAGATAAAAGCAAAGCAGCATAGATCAAGACTTGAAAGTTTCCTAAATCAATCTTTCTTATTAAAATATTTGTTAAATATAATGAATCTGTAAAGACAGGACAAGTTCATGAGGAAGAAAGACTGACATTGCCTGAAAGGAGACTTGGACTTTATAATTGACAGTAGAGAGGTGAGTTTAATGTGAAGTCACAACTGTGCAGGGTGCTGAGGATTCACAATTCCTGTTAAGTTCAGCATGATCTTGGGAAGCATTAAAAAAGTTGCAGTAAGTACTGCTTTACGTAGTGGATTGTCTTGTGTCACAGATTTTCCATTTTTGCATTTATTACTGTGGATGAAAGAGCTAGAATTCAAAAGGTAGACTGCTTCAAAGTAACATTTGTTGAACAACATTGCTTTTATTTCCTTCAGACAATGATGGTTTGTTTGGCAGAGTTGTTAGCTTTACTAATTGGTGATAAAACAACATGCTTGTTCAGACTGTTCTGTGAAGTTCATTAAACAATGTATGCTTGTAGCCTCTTACTATATGTCTTGTCCTGTTGATGGAATGAGTGGTACAGTTATCTTTAGCACTCTTCAAAACTATAGATGGAAGCAGATGTAAGCAACAAAGTTTATGCCTATGCAGCTATGCCTGCAACATATTATAAACTTCCCAAGCTCAAAAACTGAAAATCGAAGGGAGGTGGTAATTAAAATGGAGTTGAAAAGTGTTCTGTTCTTTAAGATGTTTCTCTTTTGAGGCAAAGATGGAAAAGCTGGCAGGTTAGGGGAAAACACATTATTCTTGCACTAGTGTGATCTAATAGTGGCAAACTAGTTCTCAATCAGACAAATCCGATACTTGACTACTTTCCCAGAGCCCAGATTAGTGTCCTAACAGAAGCCCATCAAACATATTTTAATGAAATATGACTTTTTAAACACTGGAATGTTTCAGGTTTGTTTTTTTGCAGAAGGAACATTAATTTGAAAACTTTGGAATTTATATGGCTTTGCAGTAGTGATCTCCAGTACATACTGTAATTACAATTAATATAACTTTGTTGGTGTGAGAAACACATTGTGGCTTCTTTCATCCAAACTAGGCTAAGCTTAGTCGAATTAACTAAAATGAAACCTATTATGAAAATATAACTGTAGTTTCACTAACAGAACAGACTTCTGGCATCTTGACTCTGGAATTGTGCATTAACCACAAATCAGCTTTCAAGCCTAGTAACAATATACATCTGTGCATCTGCCTGTCAGTGTTTGTTGGGTTTTGATTTATTATTTTGGGACTCCTCATGAATATTACTGACTTCTGATCTTTTAAGTTTACGGTGTTTGATATTATTATTTAAGTTTTCTGTCATTAAAATACATGTCTACTATAAAACATTAGTTGTTGAGAATGCATTTTAAATACAACTGTATAATAATGGACAGAAAATACTGAGGTTTTTGCAAATGACCCCTTTTTAGAAATTTTTGCAACATTTGCAGATTCAGAATACAAATAACTACTCCATTTATAGAACACTCATTAAAAATGAAGTAGCAATTTAATATAGGAATAGTTAAGAGGTCACTGAAAGTCCCTGCAGCATGGGACTAAAGCCTTTCCTTTAATTTGTCATACTACATAACGTTTTCCATTAGTAAGATTAAGAACTGGTACCATGTAGATAACATAAGCTGCTTGTTACCTGAAATGTACATACATGAGTAACTTTTTTATTCTGAGTAGTAGCTGATAACAGTAACCACATAAGCAAATACTCTTCTTCAAAGAAAGTAAGAAGTCATTTCAATGATTTTGAAAGCGAGCTATTAACCTGAGTCTGAAGGTTTATACTTGCTGAATTGAAGTCCAAGTGCAACATACAATCTAGTTAAAATATTCCAGGACTTGAGGTGAATAATAAGTCAGTTGAAGAAGATGCTGCTGCCATCACAGCATGATGTGGAAGTAATTATATACATTTGTTGATTGGTTGTCTTTGTTAGGGGATGAAACTTTTGATAACAAAATATTGTAAGAAAACACTTTTATACTTAAGTATGGCTTTTTTACCTCAAGGAATTCTAATGTATGCTTAAATTCAAGAACAGGGCTGATACCTTTAGTAAATATGTCCCTTCAGTCGTGTCTTGAACAAAGAGGAAGAAGTAAAAATATAGTTCTAAAAGTGAGATATTGACAACTGATCTTCAAGAAATAAGTTACAAATTACCAGATTGTCTTTTCTGGATTGTGCTTCAAATGTGGTTTACATTAGAGACTTTTATGTTTATCTTCTCATTATGAAAAGGGGCACAGCTGTACACATTTAAAATACGTCAACAGGTAGGGACTCTCTTTTTTTAAAGCCAGTATTATGTTAATGCTTTTTAAAACATGGTGGAACACTAAACACATTGCAGGGTTCTTGACAAAGACATAAACAGCTAACATTTGAATAGCATCAAAAGCTATTTTCTTCTCTTTTAGGAAAGGAGAAACAAAGTCAGTGATTTTTATTATTTCCTTGCTTTCTGAAGAACCTTGAATCTGTATGCAGTAATCTACTTAAATTTTATATGTGAACATTTTAAGGAAACTTCACCTATGACTAAGCATACCAAACAGCTTATTTCACTGATTTAAATTGTTTTAATTCAGGTATTTTATTCAGAATATTCAGTGATGTTTGCTCATGGAGTAAATTGCCGGTGTACCCCCAACAAGGTATTTTAATTTTTTTTAAAGAAGTTACATAACATAATAAAAAAAAGAGCTTTGTTAAAGAAATAGTCAAGTCCTTATTTATGGCAAACAAGCTTCAGGGCTTTGGAGGGGGGAAAAGGTTCAGTGCAGGTGTAATTTTATTTGCAATATAAAGATCACTTCATACAGATTTGATTTGGGCTTTTTTTTTGTTAGAATGGGAATAGAAACAAATCCTTGAAAGCTTCCATTTCGTGGTAGAAATGACAGTAAAGTTGAGCAGGTATATTAATCCGAACTGTGAAAGAACTGTGAGAAAATGAGAAGGTTCACTGGGCATCATATCCTTGAGACTTTTTAAAGCTTAAAATGGAGTTTTCATGATGTCATGTCTGTGAAGTAGCTTCTGGATAAGACAGATCTTGGAACTACTCTTGCTATGCAAAACTACTACTGAGAAATCATTCAACTTTTCTCTTTTTAAGATATACTTATGTTCTAAATTCATACAGTATGAATTTTGCTGAGTTGGCACTATGCTGTATGGGCAGATACAAGCAGCATTTTAGTTTTTTCACTGTTGTTGAGGGTGAGTCTCTGTCATGTAGGTGTGCTCCACCCCTCAGTTTATACAAATGCTGTATATTAACTAATTCTCTGAAGCAGGCTTTCTTCCTTTCTTGATTTTTCTGTAAAATAGAACTCTTTTGGACAGTAATGTACTTTTTTTGATAGACTGCTAATAACCTGTAAGTGTGTGTGTATTACTTTTACACAGGTAATTAAGGGAACGTGGGGATGCTGCTGTTTATGCAATTATTTAAAGAAATGCTAAAACCATAAGTGCAGCAGTTATGTATAATTTTGGGTGCAGTTTTAAAGTTGAAATCTCAAACTGTTGGTTAGCAGAGAAATGAGAGACTAACTTGCACTTTGTCATTTGTTAGTTTGTTTAATGATACAGAATACCCGAGGCTATTAGTCCTTTTGCTCTCTTTCAGTTCTACTGTTGTGCTTAGTTGTACTTATTTAATGCCTGTTGCTGTTGGTTTTGTTTGTTCATTTGTGTTGTGAAGCTCTTAATACAATAAACAGGCAGTCTGAAATATAACCACAGTACTATACAAGATGGAGGCAACCAGTGGAAGCAGAGATAAACAAAAACTTGGGATACAATTTAGACATCTTACCTGCCTCTAAATAAAAACACATCAGTCACTGTTTGGAATGCAAAATTCAGAAGTTCATGTTATTGAGTTGGCAATTCAATTGTCGGGAATTGGCTGTGAGTGGTTACAAACAGCTAAGTATCCAGGTCCTCTCTTATCCTGGTTATATTGAAACACATCTGGTCTTCCTTTCCAAGGGTCTCATCTCTTTCTCTCTGTTCCTTTTTGGTTTCTGCGATGCCCTTATGGCTTTTATGCTCCCTTGTGCCGTGCAGTTTCTCTTTTCAGCGCACTTGAGCATGGCTGCTGCTGCACAGCCTGAGTGCCAGGTGGGGAGCACTGAGCCTAGGAAGGGGGTTTCCTGCTGTGCCTTGCAGCTGCTGTGCAGAGTGGTGGAGCAGGTTTGGGGTAGAAAAAGCCATGGGAAGGTAGAATAGGCTGTGTGCAATGGGTCATTCAGAGAGTTTTGGCAACCAGGTTTCAAAAAAGATGTGTGTGTATAAACAGAAATTAATAGAAACTCTGTAACTTTGCCAAATTTGAGGGATATTTTCATGGGCCCAGTAAAATGCTGACAATGCTTTGGCATTTTACAAAGCCCTGTTTAACAACAACAACAAAAGGACTAAAGCTTCTCAAAGAGCAACTTGCTGTATACTATTTTTATAACCTGAACAAACAATGTGGTTTTCCCCATCTTCATTCTTGGAAACGGCTCAGCTCAGTAAGTTGCCATTTTCAAGGAAAAGAAAAAGAATCACCTTGGGCAAGCACCCAAGTCTGGAGAACTTCAGCTGACAGGTTTTTGGCACATTTGCATGCAACCAAAAACTGGATTTGCTAATAAACTGTGTTGACCAGCACTGGTATAAGTCATTCTAACAGTAATTAAAATGGCAAAGATAGGTGGGACTTGAGAGGAGGAGGACTGAAAAAGAAGGAGGGAGGAATAAAGCACAGGAACAAAAGGAGAAGGGTGAAGCCGTGAAGGTAAATGCTGAGAGTGCAGAGCAAGTTAAAAGGAGACTTAAAGATCATGGAGAGAATGCAATAGTTAGATAAAGGTAGACGATAGGTGTCATTTTACTGTAACCTGCTGTCTGCTTAAGTGTTTTGGAATGAGCAGTGCATAGTTATAGCTTAATTTCAGAGAAGTTATGTAGTCTTAACCAAACAATAAAATGTCAAGAGTAAAGACATTATGGGTTTATTAGCATTAAACTCATTCATATGAACTGTTCCAAAGCTGTTGAATTCAGTGTGAATAATTCTTACTGGCAGATAGGATTTGTGTCATGTGCCTATTGTACAGGATGTTTACTGCAAAAACATCATCAAATCTCAAAAAGTGAATTACAGAATGCTTTCATCTAGATCACTTCCAAAGCAGCGTGTTGGAATCTTGAACCATGTGGGTTTTTTTGGTCTTGAACTTAAGTACCAGATTAAAATCCTTCACAGATAGAACAAAGTAAAGAACATCATTATTATGAGCAGTATCACAGTGGTGCATTTGCACCTTGAAAAGTTAAAGACTGAGTAGGATGAGTAAAGGATGATTAACTCTTTCACACAAAGAACTGCAAGTTTTCAGTCTGGGAAGAAGAAAATTAAAGGAAGCTGTGACAAGTTTATCAGCTCATAAGTGGCAAGTAGATAGTGAGTGATTGTTCACTGACTTTTACTGCAAGGATATTGGACATTAGATGAAGCTAGTAGGCAGTATGCTTAAGTTAAACATTTTTTTTTCATGTTTCGTACAGCTATGCCTTGGAACTCCTTGCCACAAGCTGAGTTTACATTGATTCAGATAGTGATGACTGGTTTCTGATATTATCCATTAAGGACTATAAAGCTAATAATTCTGTTTCAGAGAGCCACTGAAACTCAAACTCACTGGAAGCTGGGAAAGTGTGCTGTGATGGGCCACTGCTAGAGAGAGCATACAGGACAACTGAAATGCTTGGTCCAAGCAAGTATAGCCTTTCTTAGACTACACTTAACAAATGTTTCAGGTGAAACTGCTGCCAAGACACAAGCATGATCCAATTTTTGTGTAGATTCAGAGATAGAGCTGGCTTTGTTTCTTTTGTGTGTTTCATTTGACTTAATCTGAAATTAACATCTCAGTTGAGATTAATGGGACAGCATTTCTAGATCTTTGTTGTCATTGTTACATGAAAGTATGTTCCTTTCATGGGCAATTATATTTTGATTTACTCACTGCATATGTTCATATATTTTTTCCCGCATTTAATCACATATCAACTATTGTCTTGTATTTAATTCCTATACTTTCTTTTTAATACATCTTGAATGAGAGTTGCACTCTAGAGTTCAGTGTTTATTGGCAGAAAGCTACATTGGACTGCACAGTCTTTAAGCATAAGAAAAACAATACGCAGCATCTTTTATTAATGAGCTGGATGATGGAGAAGACAGGTGAAACTGAGCGAGGAAGGGTGCAAGCACACTGGAGGACAGCAGTGGATGTCAAAATGTTGTTGCTATATTCCAGAAATGGTTTGAATAAAATAGGCTGCAGTGTAATTGTGATAAGAGCAAGTAGAAATAAACAGAAATGTTTAACTATACAAATCCCAGATGTGGACTTACTGACTAGCTGAACAGTGCTGCACAGAAATATGTCATGTGATTTGATGGATTAGAAACTGCCCAAGAATTAATGTCATCCAGGTGGAAAAGCAGGAATAAGGTAAGGATTACTTACTTGGACTGTAGTCTGGAATACAAGTGGAGTGGTTGGTTGTCCTCTGTGTTAGTGAGGTCTTATCTGAGGAAAGAAGGCTAGAATTTGGTGTCATGATCAATGTGGATATGAAGCAACAAAAAAAGACTAGAGGTAAGTGAGAATGATCAGAATTCTAGAAAATGTCTCATGAGCCAAAATGAAATTAACTGTGAACGTTATCAGGTACCCTCTTAGGTTTTTCTTTGTACAGTATACCATCTTCAAATTTATTAAAAACCATTACAAGATAACTGTTTAGGATTCATCACTTAACCATGCAACTTTGTGATCCGGCATCTATAAAATAGAGAAGGATCTAAGTTCCTAACTTTCTCAATTAGCTTGCTTCATTTTTTATGTATACAGCCTCTTCTCTGGCATGCGATTCTGTCATGCTGCTGTCCTTTTCCTTGTCTCCTGTTGGTCATCCAACATTGTTTACACTTTCAGTATCAGTGTCAAACTATTCTGCTCTAAATGTGTAGCTCTGGTCTTCACTGAAGTTAGTGAAACATAAAAAGTTACGCTTTGAATTATAACAGTGCAAACTATGGTTATTTAGTAAGGAATGGAGATTTTTTTTTTCTCGCCCCTCTTTCCACATAACTCAATAAAGTAAACAAATGGATCCAAAACTATTACAAATTATTTAGTCTTTATATGAAATTTCTTTGAAAAATATATTAAAATAAGGAAGTTGTTATAAATTCTATATGATCTACCCCCTAGTAATTGTGATCCCAGAAATGCAGATTTCTCAAATTGAATTTTTTTTCTCCCTGAGGTCCTGTAAAATCTATTTTGTAGTAGTTTGCTTATTTAAGAGACTAATGTATTTTGAAATACAACTTATAATGTCCTTTTTCTTTGTTGGTTGTTCTTTCTTTCATTTTTATTTGTGTTACATAGGTCTTCAGTAATATTTAGTGGCAGTGACATTCCTAGATTAATTGTGCATTGTTCAGAGAATATAACTTTGTCAGTTTTAATTTTGTTGCCTTTTTATTTCACCGAAACATGTTTTTCCCGAAATTGCAAGTGGATGAGCAAGGATTATCCTAGTTCATTTGTCTAACACAGTAGCTAAAGTACAGGCTCCTGTAAAAGAAAAATACACACGTCTTTTGACTGTCTCCTTATATTAACAAATTATTTATGCTTGCAATCTTCTGTTGACAGCCACCTCTGAACTCTCCCTCTCTTTTGAGGGAGATTGATCAGAAGGAAACACACTGTTCCTAGCCACTTTGAACCATTAGTTTACCAAAATACACTGAAATTGTACTGACATTTTCTCTCACTGCTTTTGCATACTGATAGTGTGTTTGCCTTTGTCCACTACTGTGCATCAAGCTGAAGGTTTCATTGAGATTTTTGAGTGTTTCACAAAGAACCCAGAGGGCAGGGCTTTTCAAGAAGTCTGAGGGATCTAGGTGCCCATTTCTGATTTGAAATTCAAATTTCAAGTCCCCTCAGGTTCCTTTGAAACTCTCAGCCTATATCTTTTTCTGAAAAGATGCATGGTACAAGGTTTTGAATTAACCAGATGCTGAAGATTTCCTGTTCATTCCTACACTTTGATTTCAGAGCCATTTTTTTAATCTACATTGAATCTTTGCTTGTTGTCTAGTAATAATATTGAGGTAGTTTGTAAAAAGGTCAAGTAAACTATGTCAACCTGTTCTTTTCCCCATGCTATTTAGCTTGCATGGTCAATGGAAACTAAAAGCCATATAAAAATTTTGCTAAGCAAAAAGGGATATGCGTTGGACTATATGGAAGGGGGGTCTAATCAAAATAAATTAATTTTAGCATATCGTGGTCCTCTTCCACTTTCTTAATTTTTTCTATGTAATTTCTCCCTGTTTAGATCAATAACTGACTTTTTTTCTTTAGTATTATTCATAGCTTTTAATTTATCTTCCAACATGAGGGCTGATATTGCTTGAAGACTTGTTAACTCTGTAATTTGAAATCTTTCCAGAACACCTGGATATATTTCTAAACATGCATGGTGATTTTGAATAGAATGTCCTGAGTTGGAAGGGGCCTACAAGGATCATTGATTCCAACTCCCGTCTACGCACAGGACAGCCCCAAAAGTCACACCCATGTGTCTTAAGAGCATTGTCCAGATATTTCTTGAATTCTGTCAGGCTTGGTGCTGTGGCTGCTTCCCTTAGAAGCCTGTTCCTGTGCTTGACCACTCTCTGGGTGAAGAACCTTTTCCTACTATCTAACCTATACCTCACTTGGCATAGCTTCATGCTGTTCCATCAGGTTTTGTCACTGGTCACCAAGGAGAAGAGATCGGCACCTACTCCTCTGTTTCCCCTCATGAGGAAGTTACAGGTCTCCCATCTGTCTCCTCTAGGCTGAACAAACCTAGGTAACTTCAGACACTCCTCATATGGCTTCCCCTCTAGACCCTTCATCATCTTCATGGCCTTCCTATGGTTGCTCTCCAACAACTTAATATCCTTCTTATATTGTGGTGCCCAAAACTGCACACAGTACTCGAGGTGAGGCTGCACCACTGCAGAGTAGAATGGGACTATCACGTCCCTTGATTGGCTAGAAGTGCAGTGCTGGATGCAACCCAGGACATGATTGGCCCTTTTGGCTGCCTGGGCATGCTGTTGACTCATGCACAACTTGCCATTGACCAGAACCCCAATGAACTCTTTCTGTGGGGCTTCTCTCCAGCCTCTCATTCCCCAATTTGCATGTACATCCAGGGTTGCCCCTTCCCAGGTGCAAAATCCGGCACTTAGAATTGTTAAACTTCATATGGCTGGTGATTGCCTGTCAGGATCTCTCTGCAAAGCCTCTCTGCCTTTGAGGGAATCAACAGCTTCTCCCAATTTAGTGTCATCAGCAGACTTACTTAGTATACCTTCCAGTCCTTCACCCAAGTCGTTTATGAAGATATTGAAGAACATTGACACATTTCCTTTATTTTTCAGCTGTAGCAATGCAACTCACCATTACAATCTTAAGGAATCCATTTTATGTTGCCTCCAACTTTCTATCACCTGGACATACCAGGTATTTGGGTTTGCTTTTGTAGTATCACCGAAAGGTAAAAACCACAATTCTGAAGAGCACAAGGTGAGGAAGAGAGGGGAATATTTTAAAACTTTCTTGACTTTTGTAATTTTGCTACCAAGTATATTATGCTATGACTTCTATGAGACTAAAATTAGACGAGTGTAAATACTTCTGAAGTATTTCACACTTAATGCTTGTTTTCAAGGGGAAATATTACTGTGAGAATGCTGAGCTGTAGATTTTAAAACACTTTAGCTGATGAGCTCTAGTCCCCTTATGGTTAATCTCAGAGTTTGAGGAGGTTACTCTCCTTGAAGACCATGTAATCAACTGTAAAGTCAAACTCCATCTCACTTTGTTGTGGCTTCACTGTCCAAGATATGTTTGCTGCAGGCCCACAGGAAAATGCAGAAATTCATTCATTCAGTCTCCACTCTAATCAGAACCATGATATCATCCTTACCACTTTTGCCTTCCTACATACCTACACTGTAGTAGAATCTAAATTTTCCTAAGGTTTGGTATGTTGTAACAAATGTATGTTCTTCTGTGCTTGAGCAGCTGTTCCTGTTTGCAGTATATACACATTTATCTGTTTGCAATAAACTTTTATGATCTACATTTTTCAGCACCAGCTGCATTGCTTGTGAGCCAAAGTAATCTGAATTCTTGAATCTGAATATGTTATTCTCTATTACTGCCTTCTCTTTATTTCTCTGTGTTCTACATGTGTATGTGTGGTTTTACACAAATATAGAAGCTAATTCTGTTCATGGAAATTATTAATAACATGGTAATATTCCTAGAGATACTTGTTTTCTGCTTTTCGTAGCTTTCTTTGCTTTATCCGCTCCTTACCTCTTTCACTACATGCTTTGTGGTGCTTTTTGTAGAAGTTGGTTACGTGTTGTAATTTAAAATACTTCACATTCAATTTCTCTCTCATGCTTAAGAACACAGCAGATCTGTGTTTAATGAAAGAGGTTCAACTTCATGATTTTTGTCTTCTGCTACCTTTAAATTTGCCAAATGTTGTTTCTGAAACATTCTCAGACTGTGACTGAGAATTCCATCAGGCATGTTTTTTTAAACATTGGGGGAACATAACTTCATTTTTTGAATGTTTTTGATGTGCTACTCTCTCATTTCTTATATAATTTTATTAAGCTACATAGTGTAGGAATTGAGACTTTTATATTCAATAATTGAACCTCTTAATTTCTCATACACTGACACTTCGGTGTTATTTGATTGTAACATCTTAAAAAAACCCCTCTGATCTTAGAAATTTGCTCTGAACTATTTATTATCTGTAAACTCAGAATAAGTGACTTTTTCTTTTGACTATAATTCCCTTTAAGTCATCAGTAGGTGTGACAGCTTTCGAAGTACATCCATGTCAGACTTTCCCCTCTAGACAGAAAGGTTCTGGAAGAAATTTAACCTGCTCTTAATATTAATGTTCTTTTTGCTTGAGATGTATTTAAATTGATAGATGCCATAAAGAGTAAGTGAGACATGAGTGTGAAAATATTTTAGCTAAGAAATGTTAAACTGCAAATCTAAGATGAAAATTCAGCATTAAAAATGTAAAATAATAGATACAATTTATAGTTTCTAGGAGAAATACTGTCATCCCTTGAGAGGAAAAGCTATTACCATTGCTTTAAAGCAGAGCTGGCACCAATTACCAGTAGCTTACACTGCTTACTTGCATTACGTTTTTTAGCATGCTATAAAAAGAAATAACTATTCTGTATTTTATAGTTACAAATAAAATTTAAAATCCAGATTTCTTTTCCCCTGTGAGCACATATTTAAGGTAAGAAGACTGACATAATCAGAATGCAGAAAAAAATCCTTTATTGCCACAGAATTAAACATGACATTGCTTTAAATAAAAGTATACATTTTTGACAAACTGAACTGGGGGGAAATAGTATCGTGACTATGTTTTGCAAACCATGTTATGTATCAGTGACCAAACAGTGAGATACTAAAAGCTGGGAGTAGTAGGATGAATAAATTGTGGTGAAGAAGTCTGGAAATTCAGTGGAGATCCCCTTTCCCCATCTAAATTGCATTATAATCTTTCTGAATTACTGCATATTTGTGAGGTATTTTCTAAAGTTAAAGTTCTTCTGAAATAGCACAAGGTTTGGACATGTCATCAGCTGCAAATAGGTAAGCTGCGGATGTGTGCCAGAGAATTGTTACCACATGTGAGTATGTTTCTTCCATCTTGATGAATTAGAAAATAGTTGTATGTGTTGGAGAACAGATGACCTTCAGTGGAGTTCTCAGTCATCCTAGAGAAACAAAACCTACAGAAGTTCAATATCTTTAAAGATTACACCATTACTTAAGTAGGGAATTAAGATTCCGTAGTCCTACATTCATCTCTACCCAACTCCATTTTATTAATGAAGTACTATTCACTGGGAGTAATGGCAGCAGAATGTCTTTCTGATTTCATGTGCTTTTAGGCAGTCTAATTTGAAAGTGTTGGTTTGGTGCTTCACTTTCCAATTTTTCTACAAATCGCACTGGACTTGCAAATTTAACCGCTATTCAGATATTGACATTTGTTCTTCAAAAGGTTTAAAGTGACTGATAAGCTACTGATGAGGGATCACAGAAAACCTGCTGAAAATACTTCTGTTAACACTCCAGAAAAACTTACAATGCATTGAAAAGGGAAAAAATAATGCACTCAGAAATAAAATGTACAGCGAGATGAGAATTTTTTTTAATTGCACCATGCATAGGGGCTGCTGAATGTGCTTGTGGGGCAAGAGAAACAACAATCAAAATGCACAAGATGTGCATTTTATGTTTAAAACCATCACATACAAACACCTGCATCCTTGCTTTACATTACAGTGCTTTAGAGGTAATGGAGAAAGGTAAAAGAGAAATGAGCACTGATCCTCAACATTTTTATATTTCCTGAGGAAAAATTAAATGGAGTAGAACAGTATGGAATGTGTGGGTTGTAAGCTATATAGTAAGAAAAAAAATGAGACGAATGGCAATAATAGATCACAAAATCAATCACCTTCTCCTACAGAAAGTAAAAGTCTTGTGCCAGTCTGGCACTGAAATAACATTTTATGCTTTGGGTTTGGGTTTTTTTTTTTCCTGTCTCTCTTATTTGGGAGGAAAGGAGACAGAGAGTTGGAGAATGAAAGATTATGGAAGTACCTTTTGCATTTATGCCATGTTAAAATATTGATCCTTGGGGAAATGTCCAGTTGTTGTGACAATATGAAATCGGTCAGCTGTCATACTGTATCTTTTTGGGTAGCTGAAATCAGGGGGTTTACATTTAAAGTACATGTGCTGTACAGCCTACCCACTGGTAAGAGAATGACATTGAATATTCTAATGATTTATTGCTCTAATTAATATAGGTTTAATTATGAAAATACATCAGAACTCCTCTCTGTCTCTGCCTCTTTCTCCTCTGTTACAGGAGTTTCTAGAACCTTGCCAACAACTGGAATACTGGAAAAACCATTGAGAAAATGGAGAAAAATATTAAATGATCATTACAAGATATCTTGGTGCAAAAGATATTTTCTAAATTGATGCTACAGTTAAAAGAAAAATACTAATTGTAAATTTTATGATCGGAGCCAGCAAACACAACAGTTGAATCTGGGAGGAAAGCTTACTGTGATCTCCTTTGTGGCTCCTCCTAGTCAGAGTTTCTAATGTGAAAAACCCTTGCCATTTGTCACGAGTCTTCAGAAATTTGAAGTCTTAAAGTCCAGATCCTGAATGTATGATGGCCCCTAAATATGATTTTACCTTAAAGACCCAGGTGAAAATTGACACACAGAGCTTAAAGGCTCCAAAGTATTGCTGTAGGCACTCTCAGCCATCAAAGAGACTTTCTGAGAAATTGTAACTGATTTGAAGTGAAGCAGCATTAAACGAATAGTGCAGAAGGCTTATTTGGGTGCAAAGTAGCACTGAGCTGTGGAGGAGAAATGATGCTGTATGACGGGGAGCACATTCTGCTTGAATTACCCTTGTTATTTGATGCAAAGGTACTGCAGGTATTTTTCCACTACCACAGAAAGTGGTTTTGTGGAGAGACCTTAAAGTTGTAGATGAAGAGATTGTTTTCACACAGGGAAGTTGTCATAATAACTGGCTGGATGGGGGGAAAGAGCAGAGGTTTCTTTTCTGCTGAAGTTTTAGAGGTTTTGATATATGTTTGTATATATCCAGTATTTTGACTTTGGTTGGACTGCTGGCATGCCTACAGGTTCAGACTGTACATCAAGCTTTGAAAGGTTGGGACTGGAGAGAAGCTTTTCTAACTTCTGCCTTTCCTAACTGTAAGAGACAATCAGATAGGATCCCTACTACATCTCAGAAATCCTGGAGATAAGCGTAAGAGATGTTTGGTATTAGCTATCTGCTCTCAGACCACTCAGTGTGGTGAGTATTCTTATTACTGTATTTAACATACTACTTTGACAGTTGGAACAGGTCTGGTAAAGAGCAAATGATCTGATTTCTGGTTTTTTATGGTATGCAGAAAATAACTGTCTTTTACTTAACACTGTTTTTTCAGACTGGCGTCTTAAGACTCTGGTTTAGCCTGAGGAACAGTGCTAAAGAGGCATGAGTTTGACACACTAGGCTATTCTCTGTGTTGTATTCTGGTTATTGGGCATTTTCAAATGTTTCCTCAGTTGCTTTCATTCTTCTTGTCTCTACGCTTCCCTGTTGGGTTGAGCAGGCACATAACTCAATTATGGATATGTGTTGAAGGCATTAATTGAGTTTTTACTCAAGAAGAGTAATATCTGTTTCTTTTCTAATGTGTGTGCCTGTTCTGTGGCATGGTGTTGTATTTACCTTCTCTGTTAGCCAGGATCTTCTTACCAGTGTAAGACAGACTTTTGCCTTTACACAGGAATTTACTTTCTAAACTTTGTTCAGTCGCCCTATGCAAGGCCAGATCATTTCACCTCTGATGGGCCTTTCAACTGCTTTGTTTTATTGCGGGTGAATTCTCAGCTCACTTTACGCCTGTGCTTTTCAGTATATTCCTGAACCAAGAAGTTGGCTGAATTTGACTGAATGTTGGATAGAAGGACCTACTACCAAGGGAGGGGTCAGCTTGTTTCATGCCTTGTATAATAGGGACATACAGTAATTATACAGGATCAAATAGAGCAATTCTTAACAGTCAGGATCATGCAACTACTTTCCAGAGACTAATACCAGAGCCTTGGAAAAATTCTGTGTAAAGATATTATAAAAAGAGGGTAAGATACTGACCTTGGCTCAGCAGACTTGGCTGAAGTGTTTAACTGTGGGAGAGCATTCAAGGTGAGGACAAAGGAGGTTCCTTGCCTGCAAGACTTCTACTTCATGGCTTCTCTCCTTGGCCAGCTCCTCACACGTCACTGCTTGCTGTTTTAGGTAGCTCCACAGTCAGCTGCCAATGTCTGATTAGCTCCGCAGTCACCTGCTAATGTCTGATGAGCTCCACCTGGAGTGCTCTCCCTGCACTAGGGAGGTGCTGGAAACATAAGGCCTAATATTGACAAGTTCTGCCCAGAAAAGTTCTCTTGTGAGACAAAGTCTTCCTTTTTTGAAGTCCTTGAACTTGCAATGCTTTAGAATCCCCACCCGTTTAGATTAACAGGGATTTATGGTTTTGTGTTTCATGTTTTTTTAATACCAGGAAGCTGTGCTCTTGATAAGAGAGCATAACAGGTTCTAAGGTCACATGTTTGACATAGATGTCCTGTATGAATTGTTTTGTGCAGCTGAGAGCAAACCTGTCCTCATCCCTATCGAATGCTCCTTTTGCCATCTCTGACCCTCTGAGGAATCTTTTCCTTTAAAAGGTAGGTCTCATAAAACCTCTGCTGCAAATTCTGATTTTAATTCCTAAACACTCGTGAGTGTTTGTGTTCTTTATGAGAGTGAGTATGAGCAAACAAATAATACTCAAATAATCATACCAGAGGTAGAGAGGTTGAAGTTTTACTTTAGATCTGTGGATTTAAACTCAAGCTAATCATCAGTCACACATCATTACATCTTGTATCTTTGTAATTACACAGTAATTTGCTTATTTGTCTGAAGACCTGGCATGGCCTCTTTGTTTACTTCAATTTGTGTTAGTCCTGATGCATAATTAACAATTAAGGGTGTTTAATTCAGCAAAACAATAATATGCTTCCATTTGACATATGCCAATGTGATATGTAGAGTGATTATACATACAAAATTTGCCTTGTCATGTGTATTAATCTGACCACAGAATATGCTTTACAGCTTAATAGGGACAGTTGTGGGGGCGGTTATGTCTATTTAGAGGTATGCTTAGAAGGTACCCATCTTTATGGACTAAATGTCTTGAGGGCCTTTATGAAACTGTACTGGAGTAATTTTTATGTGCATGCTTTGGTATTTTTCAAAGATAACGTCAAATCTAAATATGTAGGTTACAGCTGTACAAGGTTTATTTAACTCAGAAATATGTTAATTTATAGTGTGTGCACTACCGTATATAAGGTATTGCTCTATATTTGTAGTCATCATCAGGCAATTTTCTATTTTGAATTATCAGAAAAGGGAATTAGAAAATATAATGCTAGCCTTAGGGAAGCAGACTTTTTCATAACTCCTATCTGTTAATATCACCTGCCAGTGATTTAATGTGTTTATAGTTTATGCTAACCTTTCTTAGCTTTCCTTTTCATCCATTATAGTCTGTGTACCTGGTAGAAAGGAAGCCTGCAGCCAATTGCTGTTACTTCATAGCTCCTCTCTTTACTCATCAAATAGCTATTTTCTTTTTTTGCTCCTTTTTTTTATTCCTGTAAGTTGGCTTTTGTAAAACTGCAGTCTTATTAGAAAAGGTTCATCCAAATAAATTTACTGCTGATATTAGGCCTTTAAAATGTTAATGTCATTGCCTTTCTTTAAGATGTGTTTTTATATTGAAGCTTAAAGAGAGAGACAACTTTAGACTCTTTCATGTCAAGAAGAGTTGTTATGACAGTGAGACAGCATTCTGGGACAGCCTGTGGGATCATGGTTTTCTAGGTAGTGCCTCATTTAAGAATACTTAGTATATCTCCCTAAAAAAATATGTCTGAAGTTTGCGTGCACACAAGAATGTTAATGTTCTTTATCAACAGAATGAACTGCTGCAATGTTTTGTATGGCTCTGGTATCTGTGGTTATTTTTGTAGTTGCTTATTCCTCTGCTCTTTGAGTAACCAGAAGCCAGTGGAACTCAACTTGAAGCTCTGTTATAAAACCCCAATGTCATATTTTACTCATGCTCAACCTTTCTTGTTTCCTATAGTTCACATCAGACATTTTCCATAGTTACAGGTGAGAGGTATACTTCACATTCAATCTGTCTGTATTCATGGAAACAGACTGACCTGTCCTAATAGATTTTGATAAAGCCTAGTAATGATTTCATGGGAGTGTTATTTAGTTAGCACACTTAATCTGGCAGTGGACTATAGAGTAAAAGTGTAGCAGAATAGTTTCATGCCCTACCTGAAGATGAAGAGTTACCATGTGCTGTGGTAACTGTCCTTTCATACGTAGTCTAGTTTCATGGAACAGTTAATTTGGGATTCATCTGATTCAGATCTCACTGGAGTTTTAAGAATCAGCTCTAAACATATTCAATTCTATGTATTTCTAATTGATCTAATTCTAAAATAAACATGAAGTATTAGTACTGCTTGTAATAAAAATAAGGTCTACTCACAATTTTTTTTGTAGGAGAAACTTCTCCAAAATTTTAAATCTTTTTCACACAGAAATACACTCTCATTTTTCCCTGAACTCAGTCTAGGCACAGGTGACCTGTGTGGATTGAAGTAGCTGAATTTTGGTTCCTTTCACTTCATAATAGAGAGTATACTTTTTTTTGTTCTATCATTGGACATGTATTAAGTATTACTTTTAACATGTAATGCTTAGAATTGATGTGATTGATCATTGCTTTATTGGATTTGAATAAATTTTATATTGGACTCTATTAAGCACTATATCCCTTATGCACTGGATTATTCAGTTGCCTGTTTTACAAAAATGTGCAAGCCATACTGAGTGGAGATTTGCATTTGTTATGCTGTGTAATTAGCCCTACTTTTATCAAAGAAAAAAAAAAAAAGGCCTAATTTCAGATACTTGAAAACTTCTAGAATTGTGGTGGTGTTATTTAGAATTATTACACTAAGCCAGTCTGTATGTGGATACTTTACACTGGCATAATTGTTATCACAGTACAATGTTCCTTTTTAAAATTCCTGGAACAGTTCACCTTGTATGACCTTTGCTTGTGAATACACTTAGGCTGCTATAGGTTTTTTTATACTGTCAGCATTAGAGATGTTCTTAATTATAGAGATATAATTGAGCTGTTACCAAGTTGTGTGCCAGGAAGCCCTGAAATGTTTGAATTATACTCAGTGGCTGATTTCTGTGTTGGGATGAGTTGACATCTAAGGAATAAACAGGAAAATCAATACACTTTTAAAAATCCAAATATAATTTTAAAAATCAAGACAAAAATCAGTGCTTTGTTATACTTGCTTGAACCACTTCCCTTTCTTGTAGTTTTCAGGAGTAAATAAGAGAAATTCTGCATGAATACTTTGAAGCAACAAAATCCTAAAATCATACTTTGTTTCAGTTTGGAGGTGGGAGCAAGTGGGAAGAATGCCATATTCCACAAAGTACTTGAATCTTATGTTGAAGCATTGAGGAATCTCTTTGCTTTTCAGTTCAGCACATAACCCAAGTATAAGTTGCCATAAGAGAGTGGCTCCCATAAAATGGCACAAAGTTGGAACTAGAAGGGGAATTGGAAGCTATGGGGTTTTATTCTTGTCTGAACTATAAACCTGTTACATGACCCTGAGCAGATCACATTAATCCAAATTTTCCAAAGCATTTGCACTCCTGAACTGGATCTGTAGGTGGGTCAGCTCCAATTTTCTGTAAGGTGACAATGGTGCCTTAATAGGGTGCACGCATTTCATTAACACGAAGTCCTGTGAAATTCTCCACTGAAAAGCATTACAGCAAAGTATTATTAGGAATGATCAATATTATAATCTGATAATAATAATATAGTTGTTTACCTTAAGACGTTGTACTTTACCCTGAAGAAAGATAAATCATAAGCCACTTAGAAGTTGGAGGTTTTTTACAATAGAATGCAGGGGTTAAGGGTCTTCAGAACATTTCTGCAATATTAAAATGATTTTTCAGCCAGGGTATTAGCTTCTTCAGTCTAGTGTACGGTTGTAAAAAGTAAAATAAACAAAAGCCCAAGGTATTCTTTACTTAATTTGTCCTGAATTTCTTTTTGAACTTCATTTCAGCTTAATAAGCGGAAAGTAGTTCTTTATACTACTAAGCAACACCAACACTACTAAATAATAGGGAAAAAAACCCCATTTAATAAGACACTATAATTCTGATCATGTATCATGGGGTTGATTTCTTAGGATTACTCTGAGATTCAAAGAGCGTGCAGTGCAGCAATGTAAAAGCATATATTTTCATTATTAAAAGCAGTTTATATCTTCTAAAAATGTTCATATAATCGCAGAAAAGCAACACAAAAATTATACAAATAACATTCCAATTATAGTTGATAAATCATCTTTAAAACTTCTACATTTATGTGGCAATTATAACCTAACAGCAGGATCTATTACCATAGAGCTTCATCAAAATCAATCAAATATCTTAAGCTAAAGCTGGAAGGTTTTTTTCTGATTGAATTTCTCCTAACAGCAGTTTTGAGCTATTTACAGCACATTCTGAATTTGATTATTTCTAGTAGTATTTTTTAGATAAGCTTTTATTCTAACAATGACTCTAAGAGACTTCCACTATATAAAACAACTAATTAATTGCAAATTGGTTTAACTAATGTTTGTTTCTAAAAATGGTACTAATCCTTTGATCCATAATAAGTGTAGGATCTCTTCTATTAACTTGTTTTGTGTGTTTTGTAGAGAATTGTTGTTTTTAGATGCTGAATTAAACTCTCACTCGCATCACTCGGGGACCTGAGAAAATTGTGGAAGACCAATTTTTCCTTAGTTCTAAGTATTTACTTTCTCATTCAGCTTCCAGGCTTCTTTGAATGACAGTATTTGCATCTAATTCTTAGGTGCATGAAACTAGGTAACCATCAGTTAATTAAGGATAAAACAGTATTAATGTGTTGGGTTTTTTAAAAATAAAATTAAAAAGTGAAATTGATCATTTTTTTCATTTATTACCAGATGTAGGAAGAACACACCTCTGTCTATAGTACTGCAGAGTTCCTGGTCTCAAATACATTTGTGTCCTTCTTTGTTTTAACTGGTTTTAGTTTATTTCAGAGAATTTTCTTCTTTCTCCTATTTTTTTAAGCTGTTAACCTAGTTAGTCTCAAGAATACTTACTCTCAATAACTCGAAAAAATATTTGTTATTAAATGAAGTTGCCTAAATTATCTGTCAAGAATTAGTTCAGAAAAATGTTTCAAGATGGGGTAAGTTCCAGAATTTAAATTTGGTAATGAACCTGTATGTTTCCACTTTGATAATTGCAAGGCTTTTCTTGCTTGTCAGACATTCAGGCTGCTCTTGCTTTAGTTTCAAAGTGCTTTTAATCTTAATTTATACAGGTGTGTAGTCATTATAATCTGCTGTGTGCAGCAGAACAAAAAAAAGTGGATTGAAAAAAAAATTGTAGGTGGTTACTAAAACAATTTCTCAATCTCCCTGAAAGAATTTTAATTTTAAAATGAAGATTAGTATACTGTAAATTAACACTGGGGCTACACAACAGATTAAAGAAAGATTAACTGCTCACTGCTCCCTTACATCCATCACAAATCCAGCCTACTGGCATCACAGGTCTAGAAAGCATCTGTATGGTCATATATTCCTACGTTAGAGAAGGGTGGACGTATTTTCAAAACCATCTTACGCGTGGCTCTATCCTTACTCAGAATGCACTGTTTAGGAACCTTGTGAGTCACCAATTATTAAATTATTAAAACAGAATCACTGTCCACAACATGCTTAGCATTTGATGGCCAGTATGTCAGGAGTCATCCAGGGTGTGATGTCTCAAACAGCATAGTTGGTGTTGTATATTCTATGGACCTTTTCAAAACCAGCATCAGCTGTCATTATAGCAGAACACATGTTGATTCCTCAGCAGCACTAACTACTACCATGTTTACCATTTTCCAAACTTGCTATCCAAAACAGTAGTCATTCTGAAAAACGCAACTACAAATGCTTTTGGTATAAACATATCTTTTTTCAGTCCTGTAACTGCCATAGAAGTGCTTGGATTCCCTGCTTTTGAGAACTTTAAATAGAACTTCCATGTGAAGTCAGTAAAAAAAAACTTGTGACTTTTAAAATGAAACTTCATTTCAGGTCTGTAAAGGAGAATAGTATTTTCTCCAGTTTCTGATAACAAAGCCAGTTTGTACTTGGACTTTTCCAGTATTTAATGTCTATACTCACACATTTTACTTGGTTGAAGCTGCGGTCTTTTTGAAGAAGCAGTTGCCCTTTAGGTCTTGCTTGGACATAAAAGGGAATGCTTTCCACAGATTTACCCACTGATGGTCATAGTCTGTTTTTTAAATGGCAGTTTTAGGGTTAATATTTGCTATCTGCGAGTTTAGAGCTCATTCAGGCTAACAAGAGTCATTCCCAAGGTATCCAAGAAAATGGAATAGGTTTTAATAAGATTTACAAAAAAAGGTTTTTATGAGTCTGCTACATTGCCTAGACTGTTGTTATCAAAAATGTTCTTACATCAATGTTTAGGTCTGTAAAGTAAGACTCGAAATAAACAGTTTTCAATAGAAATACTGAGCGCTCCTCAGAGCCATGACAAATGGGAACTGGCTTTGTTTTCTAAAGTAAGTTCTAAGAGGTGAAGTACTGTGACCAATGTATTCAGAAACAGTCTGACAGTGGAACTGAAGGAACTAAAGTTGTAGTATTTCTGAGACGACTTTAAAATATGAGCCATGATTCAAATAGATTCCAAAAACACTTGTTGTTTTTAAAATGACTGCTGTTTCTCTGTATGAAATAGCTTGTCTCTACACTCTACATTGAAAAGAAAACAAATTAAAGATATAGAGCTATCCTACAGATCTTAAAATGTTATAATTGCTCAGAAATGGGGTGAAGTACAAGAATTCTTTCAGTGAGGATTTGTCCCGTAAGATTTTCAGACTTAGAAATAGGCAATCCAAGCACAGTGGTTCCAGTGCAGGTGTTGCATTGATCTGAATTTTTTAGCACTGCTATTTTGGTGGCAGATCTGTTAGGGGTCAGTTTCAAATAATTTATATGAGAATCACCCAAGAGTTTTCAAATGTTAGCAACACAGTTATGGTGACTTTTCTTTCACTTATATGTGCATATGTATGTACCTGCATGCCTAAAGATTTTTTCTTTCAAATTTTGAAGAAATTTTAACATTCACTACTTCCTTAAAATTATTGTGTGGATTGTGGATTAGAAAAAAAAAAAAAGATATCCAGCTCCGGTCGGTCTTGCTTCCCTGCAAGGCTTTTTAGGTGCCCAGAAGCTATCTCTTACGCAAAGCTTTGGAGGAACTGCAAAATATTATCTAAAGACTTGATTTTGCCAAGATTTTCCCAACACTTAAGTGACTAAGCTTCACAACACCTGGATAGTTGCAAAGAATCTACCTTGTGTGGATTTTTTTTTTCCACACTGATCCAACTCAGACACTTCACTCTTTTTTTGCCACACTGTAAGTTTTCTGCCCTAAAGGGCTCAGATTCCAAAATTTTGCCTATATCTGTGCTTTGTTTTCTGTGTCTAAGTAAACAGGACTTTTTTTTGTATGATCCATAGCTCACTGGAAACCAAATGAATGCATCACCATCCAGTGCTATTATTTAAATTAGGATATACTATTCCAGCAGGGTATTTGGGAAAAGGAACTGACATTTTTAAATGCTTTGGAATATGAAAAAGAATAGCAAAATTGAAGCAAGCAAATGATGGTCAGGAATTTGAAATCAGGTACACAATTCTAATGTTGTCCTTTGAGGAAATTAAAGCTGTTGAATTTCCTTCACTGGTCATCTGTGGTTAAGGAAAAAACACATTGGGGGTTTTTTGTTCTTCTGAAATGAAGTCAGTGAAAACAAGTAACTTTGGCATAAGTTTTCTGTTGTGATCACAGATGAGTGAATTGAATTTCTAGTTGGGTTTAGAAATACTGATTTGTCTTATTTTATTTTATAGATGCTTCAGAAACTTGCTGTGCATTTGCTACGGGTTCTGCCAATCAACGTAAGAGCGGACTTACCTGTTGTTTCATTAGCCAAGCATAACATTATCTTGAACTAATTATTTCTCTCCACATGGCCTTCCTACTAGTGTCAGCTTATCTTCTGCTGACTCATGCTCAGGGTGCTCCTGTTGAGAATGGGGCACTGTTGGAAACACTGAAGTCACAAGTAGGATTATTCAGCAATAAAAGTGAACACTCTTTGGTACAGGTGAGACCTCCTGGCACAAGTCGACAAATACCTCAGACAATCATCATAGGAGTCCGCAAAGGAGGGACAAGGGCTTTGCTGGAAATGTTGGATATTCATCCTAATATTGTGGTAGCAGCTACAGAAGTCCACTTCTTTGACTGGGATGAAAATTATGTGAAAGGAATAGACTGGTATAGAAGTCTGATGCCATTTTCTTATAGAAATCAGATTACAATTGAGAAAACACCTGGCTATTTTACATCACCCCAGGCTCCAGAAAGAATTCATGACATGAATAGCTCCATTAAACTGCTGCTCATTCTAAGAGATCCCACTGAGAGAGTTATATCTGACTATACCCAAGTATATTACAACCGAGTAGAAAGTCACAAGCCTGTTCAGCTTTTTGAAGATATTGTTATTAAGAATGGAGCACTTAATACCAAATACAAAGCTATTCAGAGAAGTCTGTATGATGTTCATATGGAAAAGTGGCTTAAGCATTTCAGCTTGGATCAGATTCACATAGTGGATGGCAATACTTTAATCAAGGACCCTCTTCCTGAATTACAGAAAGTCGAAAGATTTCTAAATCTTCCTTCCCGAATTATGTCTTCTAATTTTTATTTTAACCAAACCAAGGGATTCTACTGCATTAGAAGTGATGGAAGGGAGAGATGTTTACATGAATCTAAAGGGCGTCCCCATCCTCTTGTTAACAACACTGTTTTAGAGCAACTGTATTCTTACTTCAGAGAGCACAATGCAAAATTTTACAGAATGGTTAATCATTCCTTTGACTGGCATTAATGTATTTGCAGTCAGTGTTTCTTAAAAAGGGCCTGAAACAAACTCTTTCAAACTTATCTTTCTGAACTGTAGAGATTCACATTATAAGGATTAACATATTGGTTGTATGCTCATTGAAATAACACATCTGTTACCTCATTGCAATGGTATCCTTTATGTTGGAAAAAGTTTCACATATTAGTATTATTACTGTGAGTCATATTCTCATCTACTTTCTCTCATCATGCAAATACATTAACTTCAATAGACATTTCAGATACAGATCTCTTACAAGATTTGTGCTGTTTTGGAAAAGTGATTACTTCTAACAGTCTAAAAAATGTAAATATTTGAAATGGTATTATTCTAACTGCTCTGTATTTTTGTTGTATTTTTTATCTCACGCACAATGGTAGGGGCTTGATTTCTAGAATTTTTCATACAATAAGTTGTATGTTAAAGCAGGGGCATATCTAGTGGCTCCAATAAATAATTCATCCTCTATTAATATGCCAAAGTTCTTAATTAATAGTAAAAGGACTCTATTTCACCTATGATTTTGAATAGGTGAATTAGAGGCTCCCTGTCTGTATATCATTAGTATCAAACCACACTCTTAATGACTTGAGTTTAGTAAGATAAAAACCTATATCCAAACAAAGTAAGAATATGAACTGTTTGAAGAAGCTTTAAGTGAGAGTTCTGAAATAAAGAAATTAAAATACCCCAGGCAACCTCAACTTACACTGTTATCCTATACACAAAAAGGGCAAAAAATTATTAATCAGTAACTGTACAAATACTTGATTATGTAAATTGTCACTTTGCTCATGAATGGAAAAACTCTTCATTAGTGCTAAAATTAATCATGTTTGTACTCTGTGAGTAGTTATTCTTTGCTTTCCTGGCTTTAGTTTATATATCTCCATTAGTACATTGATTCTTGTTAAAAAAACAAACAAACAAAACAAACACAAAAACAACACCCAAAACCACCATGTCTTTGTTTGCCCTCCAAAACATGGAGTATTTTTGTTTTGTCATTTTGAATGCCAATCATGGGAAGCTCTCAAAGATAGAATAGCATCTTGTAATACTGTATATCTCAGTGTTCAAAATGCCAAGTATGANTTTTTTTCATTTTTAATACTTTTTTTCTTTGACAGTATTGTGCTGGTCTGTTCTCCTTTTTTTGTATAAACATTTTATTGTATATCAATACCAAAGAAGAAAATCACCTTGAAATGTTAAATATGGTGCCAGATAGAACTACAGATGCAGGTGTGATTGTATGACATTGTACCTTGTAACCCAGGAATGCTGGTGCACTCCCTAGTAGAAGCATTCATTAGGTGCATTCCTCGTCAAGCTTCTCAGATCACTATTGAGCCGTAGTTGTGCAGGTGCACTCTGAGCATCACAGCATCAAACTCCACCTAACCTTGATGAGGATCCTGAATCTGTGTCCTAACTAAAGCCACGATGCAGCCTATAGGAGTAAATGTTCCTAATGTGGGATTCAGTCTTCCACTTCACAGGCTAAAAGGTATGTATTGCAGCACTAATCTTCAGAGTTCTAGTACTTCATGAGGGGGCTACTTGGATGTTAGGCAAGTAGCAGTATTCCTGGACAGAATCGGATCCAGCCAGATTATGCTGAAAAAGCCTTCATCAAATATTCCCTTAACAAATGTAAAATGTTAAAAGTAATATAATAAATTCTATTCTTTATCTCTTCAGCTATTTGTATGTGTATATATGAAAGAAAATAATATTTATTTGTCGTTAGCATATAATTAACCCCTGAAATTATGTTTCAGAAGTATGATTGTTTACTATACCTTCAATTTCTACGGATGGCCCAAATTGTTATTTACGTCTTCCACCTTCTCTGAGATTGTGGCTTAATCATTAATACTGGTCAGATCTGAGCACTACACAGAAGAACAAGGTTGATCTGGCATTTCTGTCAAATTAACCAAAGAACAGGATATTTATATATTTATATTATTAATTATTATTATTTTTCCTATCTTTACAATGACATTCAATAGGCAAACCATAATAATTACAGTTGTGTAGTCTAAAAATACCTTCTTTGGCATTTGTCATGTAAAAAGTTAATCTAGAATAATTCTGAACTCTGCATCAGCAAGGGGATTTTATACTGGACCAATATGTTTTATTTCGTGAACACGCGATTTTTATCTGGTAACAGAAGCCTCAAATGCAGCTTCTCTATAGTGTTTAACATAGCCTGTTTTTTCTGACCAATGCAATCTCAGTGATGAACAAAACTTGTTCCAGTCCACTAGTTTCAGAAATACAGTACTGAAGGTAACAACATGCCAGCAGTCTGTCATAGATTGCCGTTTTTCTTTCAGCATTGCTTTCTGATTCTTACACATTCCAAAACTTTCCATATTCTTCTTGTCTTGCTTCTTTTCAATGATGATTCCACTTAATAGTATTGAATAAGGTTGTGGTTTGGTTTTGTTATTTCTTGGGTTGTTTGAGTTTGGGTTGTTAGGGTTTTTTTGGAAGAAGCTAATTTTAAAACAACGTATACTTTTTGAACAGGTTTAGGTAGTTACCAGTAATGAGAGTTCACATGTCTGTATGTCACATTCTATTTCACAGGCTTCCAAGAAAAAAACAATCTCACGTCCTTCTGTATTTATGCTTGCAGGTATCAAGTCTTTCTTCTCTGAAGTTTACAGCTAATCTTTAAATGAGCTGAATGGCAGAAGCTGTATGCATCTTTGAAAATGCAGGTCCCTTTCTGGAATTTACATTTCAAGGAGAGCTGATCTGTATGAATTAGCAATGCATTTGTCTACTTAATTTGTTAGCATTCTTCACTCCTGCTTAGCATTTTAGGGAAGGACAAAGCTGATGCAATGACTTCAATGATCAGTTTAGTGTTTACTAATACCAGAAGAAAAATATTTTACATAATATAATTTGGGTGAGGGGTTGGTTTTTTTGGGTTGGTTTTAAATCAAGATTCTCATCTGAAGTTCTGTTCTAGTAAATGGTCTACAAAGATGCTACTTAACCCCTATATAGCAGAATTCAATAAATATAGTAGCCTATAATTTAACATTATAAACTGTTTCAATCAGTTTCTCATTTTGTGGTCTGAAAAATACTAATCTCATGCAATCCTGACCTTCTCTATTGTTATTGTCTTTAAAAGGTAACACTCCTTCCATCATCCTCAGGAAGGAGACCAGATCAGCTGAATAGAAGATCCACTGAGCCATACTGTAGCAATACTGAAACAAAAAGTCCTTAGTTTTTGGCACTTGAAATTCAAATAGTCAAATTTCTGAAAGTAATGTAGGCTCACAGTCACTTATTATTATCAGATATTGTAAGCAAGACAATTAGGAAGTTACAAATACCTCTTATGAATGTCCACAAGTGATAGCAAACCATAAAATATTATTCTCCAGATTGGTCATCAAAGGACTTTCATCTCATTATCTGATACTCAGGAGGTGTTGCAGAAAAAAAATTACATTTGGGATGGTTGTTTAAAGAGCTTGTTGGGAGCATCTTAAACAGATTATATAGTCACGTGTGTAAAAGTACTGCACAATTTGTGATGATTTAAGCAGCTCTGATGTAGTTTTGCTTCCACAAATACTAAGCTTTTCTTTAAATAGTGTTGCTTTACTTTTTTATTTAAAATGCCATACTTATAGGTGCTTTGATCTAGTATCACTGAGGATTAGCAATATCAAACAACTGCAGCTGTAACAGGATCAGTTTAGCTTCTGCCACAATAAGCAGCACACTCACACAATACCCAGATGAGTCTAATATTAGGGTTTTTTCTTTTCTAATATAGGCTATATATATTACCTGTAGTACATAAAGAAAAAACATTGGGAAACTTAAGAACTAAGATTTTGCCAAAAAAAAGTTCTTAGTACTTAACTAATGGGAAGAAAACAAGAGAGGTTCCTCTGTTGCACTCAACCCCATTATTTTACCAGGAAGAGGGTTGGATTTTTGCATTGTGTCCTCTGTATATAGCTGCTGAAAGGCCTTGGACTGACTTCTGGTCTTTTCTTCCACAGCTTAGCCATGATAGAGCTTTTAATTCCTCTTGAAGAATACCTGTTAAAGTAGAGGCATTTTTGGAATATCCACACGCAATGTTGTGGAGAACTTCACAGTGGCCATACACAGTGCACATCACTGTATGCTGCTACACATCAACTCCTTCAGTATCCTTTTGATAAAACCAATAGGTAATCCTATAAAATGCATCAAAGAAAGATTAGATTGACTACAGTAGGGGAGTGTATCTGCATACAGAGTTTTCATTCTTCATGCATGTTTCAAGTGCACATCAAAAAGAAATCTAAAAATTGTTGTTGCTTCCAGCAAGTTTGACTGTTTATTGCCTTTGTCATAGAACTGTAGAATTGCCCAGGTTGGAATGGACCTTAAAGATCACCAAGCTCCAATACCCCCTCCCATAGACCGGGATGCCACCCACTAGACCTGGTAGCCCAGGGCCACATCCAGCCTGGCCTTGAACACAGCCAGCGATGAGGCAGCCATAACCCCTCTGGGCAACCTGTTCCAGTGCCTCACTACCCTCTGGGTAAAGAATTTCTTCCTAACATCCAATTGGTATGCTTTCATGAGTTGGACAAAAATGTTAATATCATCATAATCCCTACAATTTCTTGTTTAATACCTGTGGTTAAAACAAAAAATGTGGGTTATTACTTTGTTTTATAGCAGCACACTTAAAAAAAAAAGACACACCCACAATACCTTGATTCAGTGTAAGAGTTGCACTATAACAAGACTCACAATAACATTCTCTTGCAGAGAAAGGAACATTTAAATTATCTAAGTAAAGACTCTACTCTTGTAGATTATTATTTTCTATACTTTGGATTTGATCCTTTGATCCTTCATTTACTTCAAAATCTTGAATTTTATCAGAGAAATTAACAGACACATTGGAATTAAAATCAGTGATAATTTGCCTAGCAGATTAATTATTACCAGCAGTTAATATCCAGTATTCAGTTACTGGCCAAGTAATTTCCACTTTGGTTATTTCAAGTTTCAATGTGACTTACTAAATTGTTTTGCTATTTTATAAAACAAATTTAGAAGGTAGAACCAACAGTGGATAAAAGGCTCTGTAGTATCATTCTGTGATTACAGAGGGATTTTCATGTCTTTAAGGTTAATTAACAGTGACATCTGCTTACCACAATTTCTGAAACATTATCAGAAGCCAAGATACTAATGGAACGGTAAAGTATAAATTAGTACTTGAAGTTAAATCTGTTACTTGGGAAAATACAACAGATTAAAACCAGACTAACATAAATCATACTTTCCTGGTAAAATAGATATTATGTAAAATGTACAGTTTTCTCACATATTAGCCCATGTAACAAGTACAGTTACCAGTGGTACAGTTTTTCTCTCAAAAGTCATTTCTCTGGTTTTGTATTTCATCCTCTGATATAAAAAGGTGGTTTGAGTTACACTACAATAAAAGTAGATAATTATCATACCAGAACTAAGACTAATACTTCTCTTTATTACAGTTCTCCGTTAAGAACATCTTTGCATAGGAACTGGTACAACCTCTTTGTATTTTCTCTCCATTAGATAATGCAACTAAGTTACAGATTTTCTTATTCTGAAGAATGTTACTCTAAACTCTTGCAAGTTAGTCTAAAGCTCTGACTTACAGATCTAAATTGCATGGCAGTAATAAAATGGAAGCACAGGTAAATAAGAATCCATTGCCTTTGCCACTTGGGCTGATTAAGATTTTCTTTTGTTGACTCTCTTTATATGAACATTTTTATCCATTGTAAACTTTCTATTAGGAATGTATCAGTCAAACTTGCAATAGGAAAAAATCAAGCAATGGCAGCTAGAATGCAATAAAACTGAACTGAAGGCCCTGTTCTGCTACATAGTTGTTGATGTAACATGGCACAGTTCAAAATGAAAATTATGATTGGCCTCATAAGACAATGCCTAGGACTAAGTAACATGCTGCTTGAGGGATTCATCCAGATATTCTACATGCCTGAATTAATTTTATGCTTAGGAAATTTAATTTTGTAAAATTAATTTTATTAATTAGGCTCTTTGGGACATATATATATATATAGAATGGTTTGGTTTGGAAGGGACCTTAAAAATTATCTTGTTCAAACCCCCTGCCATGAATACACATTTTCAAAACACTGTATATTCATCTTACTACTGTAGGACAGTTTGAATATGTTTATCTCTGGGTAAAATGCTGCAGTGCTACTAAGGTGAATTGGATGGGAATTCTCTATTCTCTACACCAAGCATTGGACACTTTAAAATTGCTTATGGAAAATTAGCAGCACTAGGTTTGTTGTTGATTTGACAAGGACTGTCAGCCTAGAAAAATATTGCTCAACTGTCAAGGGAAGATTGAAGATACCTTTTCTATACTCTGGCAAGACACAAATCTACAACTGAAGACAAGTGACACAGATGGAACACTGTAAACTGCAGGTGGTGCCTTACTGCCTCAAATGAAGAAAGATTAAAGGCTCATAAACAACATATGCGTCACACACAGCTTGAAAATACATTCAGTTTAAACCAAAACCAAACAGAATCTACAGCTATGCATTAAGGTGGTCCTGTTGAAGGTATACAGGAGTGAAGGGGCAACAGTTTCAGTGTGACTTATCTGTAACTTATTATTTGTTGCATTAATATACTGAAGCCTCTTTAGATGATGCATTAGGCATCTTCTGTGATCTAGCACCATATACTGCTCTTAATATTTTGGCCTTGGAGACAATCGGGTTTGTATGCTCAGACTGAAAATAAGCATCATCCATTATATTTGCCAGATAACCCACACTTACATGATTGAAGTTTTGTCAAGTGTATATATGACAAAATTAATAGAACATATTAATAGATTCTCTGGGGAAGAAAAACAAGGCTAACAGGTAATATATTAAGGCCTATTTATGTTCAGTAAGCTTAGCAGAACAGGGTTCAAGTAAACTGCCTTTTCTGCTTTTAGAATTGTAAGACCATTTTGGTTGGAAAAGACCTTCAAGATCATCAAGTCTAGCACTTAACTCATCACTGACAGATAATCACTAAACCACGTCCCTCATCATCACACCTACACGTCTTTTAAACCTCTCTGGGGATGGTGACTCCACCACTGCCCTGGGCAGCCTGCACCAGGCCTTGACAACCCTTTTGGGGAAGAAATTCTTACTGTGTTCCAAACTAAACTTCTCGTGGTGCAACCTGAGGCCATTTCCTCCTGTCCTATCACTTGTTCCTTGGGAGAGGAGACCAACCCCCAACTTTGCTCTAACCTCCTTTCCGGGAGTT
Organism: Galbula dea; assembly: GCA_013399015.1. Classification (NCBI taxonomy): domain Eukaryota; kingdom Metazoa; phylum Chordata; class Aves; order Piciformes; family Galbulidae; genus Galbula; species Galbula dea. The sequence goes on from VWZX01005818.1 coordinate 387,281, forward strand.
ACAGTGAGGTCTCCCTAGAGCTTCCTTTTCTCGAGGGTCAACAATCCCAGTTTCTTCTGATGCTCCTCACAAGACTTGTGCTCTAGACCCTTCACCAGCTTCATTCCCCTTCTCTGAACACACTCCAGCATCTCAATGTCTTTCTTAGAGTGAGGGACCCACAACTGAAACCACTATTTGAGGTGTGGCCTCAACATTGTCCAGTACAGGGCCCTTGTCCTGCTGGCCATATAACTAGTGGTAATCCAAGCCAGGGTGCTGTTGGTGTTCTTAACCACCTGAGCACACTGCTAGCTCATCTTCAATCGCTATGAACCAGCACCCCCAGGTCCTTCTCTGCTAGGCAGCTTTCCAGCCACTCTGCCCTAAGCCTGGAGTATTCATGGGGTTGTTGGGACCCAGGTGCAGGATCTGGCACTTGGCCTTGTTCCAAGTCCATCTGAGAGAGAGAGAGAGAAACAAAGGTGGGAAAGGAAATAAACATACAAGGAGTCCTACCAGGAGTCAAGCTATAGTCAACATAGGTCCATGGTTAATCCACAGGTCCATAGAGATAGAGCTGGAAGCAAAAACCCTACACCATAACTCCAATTGTAGCTAGAGGCACAGAGGATCCTGGGATTGAGGTGTGGGTGGAGGTCCCAGGTGAGCATTGTTAAGACCATCAAGGCCCATTAGTGTTCTCAGGGACCAGATAGGCTTCACCAGTGTTCTTTCAACACCCCATCCTATTTCTGGGGCTTCATCCTGGAGGAAAGCGGTCCTTGGGAGAGCACCCTGGGTTGTAACTACAGAGGAATGACCACCCATCCTTTCCTCTGGCTTCAAAAGTAAACCTTCAGTATGTTTTCATTTCCTTTAATTTAGGGGGAAGGAAGCCCCCTCTATATTGTTTAATAACAAATTTAAAATTTTAAATTCAAATTTATCTGACAAGTTAAAAATATTGTTTTTCACTGTCTTAAATAAGAAATTGCCATTCAAAAGTTACTACATTTTTAGCAGCATTAGAAAACTGTTCACTTTCTTTTTAGTTCTTTTCTGTCTTGCATTCCACCTTCCCACTTCTCCCTTGAAAAAATATTTTCATAGCAAATACCCTTTTTGCCAGCTGATTTCAGTGTTAAATGGGCAGAGTTCACAATATTGATCACTTGCATTAGAAATACAAAGAATCAGTAGGGTGCTAGCTGAGTCTTACATTTCCACATAAGCGGGAAAAAATGGCATATGAAATAAAATTATGGTCACTTAAAATAGGTACCTGCTGAATCATATTGAGTATTGTGTGCTCCAGATTATATAGAAATCAGGGATGCTTCAAATATCCAAATAACTGCATGCAAAATATTTCAGGAGTTTGAGAAGAGTGGTTTTCCCCTTTCATCAAAGAGACCTTCAGGCTTCAACCTGAGAAAAAAAAATTTCCAGCTCTTAGGGTGCTTGTGTGGAAATAGGTGGCTAGGTGCTTTTTCCCCTCAAATTATCCACAGAACTTATTTTTGCCAAGATGTGTTCCATTGGTAACAACAAACTAACTTTGGCAGCCCTGTTTAATTTATTTACTAGGTGCTGTGTCCTCCATTATTTTTGTCCAAAAGTCTAGTTGTCAGAGATGGTAATTATTCTAGACAAATACAGCCATCCAAAAAAGTATTAATAAAACATACTAAGCTAGCTTTATGAAGCTACTAGATACAATGAGCCAGAAAACACAAAAGCTTGTCATTTTGTTAGCGTCCTTTATCTGTGACTCCTTTTTATCAAATAAGTATTGGGCACACTTGTATATGTTTGTATGACTCCCTATCCTGGTCATCTTTGTATTAGGATCAAAGGGAACAGAAGTTGGACTCAATGATCCTTGTTGCTATAACTCTATGATTATGTTACCTCACTTTAACACTAAGCCAAGGATGCTTATTTCACATAAACGTAACTTCACTGGCAGTCACCCACTATCTTTGATTTTCTTCTCTATCTATAAATTCTTTTCTGTGTTTTTGGTTGGGTTTATTGTTTGTTTTGGGAGTTTTGGTTGGTTGGGTTTGATTTAAAATTATTTATTTATTAATGAATTCTGGCTGTTCTCCGGAATAAATAGTTTTAATCTTAAATTGAGCTTTCCTGATATGAGAAAAGTATAAGCTAAAGCTTATTACTGTGGCTTTCAAAACTAAATAATTTTTTTCTCTGTACCATGTTAGTATGTCAGGGAATGAGATTACAAACTTGCAAGCAATTAAGACAAAATAGCTAATCCTAACACACAGAGGATATTTTTGTGAGTGTAGGAAAAAAATTCACCTTCCGTTTTAAAAAAGAAATATTTCTTTGGTATTTAACAGAAGCATTTGGATTCATGAGCTCCATTAATGTAAGGTGGCACTGCCCTCAGTTAGCTACGGTGACTGCAGTAAAACTAATTTGTAAATAAGGATCTAGCTCAAAATGTATATACGCAGAGAATGCTACTTCAGTTTTAGGTGACTGATAAGCCAAATGAATTAACTGTACTTTCTGAAACATAAATACTCTCATCACTTAATACACAAATTAAACATTTGGTAGTAATGCTAACATAGAAGCTTTTTCTCTCTTAATTTAATTTTTCTGGAGAATTTCTAGTCAGTGAGTTAGTCAACAACAGGCAATAAACTGCAAGGAGGGACAGAAGAAAAATTCCTTTATTTGCATCGCTGGCCTCATTCTGTCAACATATCACCCAGATTGCTGGATACACACAGAGATGCATTCTGGCAATGCTAGGAAGGGACCTGCATTTCCTGCTGTCTATTTCAACTTATTAGTAATAGAATGATGCTTCTGGCACAACTAAAGTAAATTAATATGAGATTAATTCAATTCAAAAAGGTGTCAGGAAAACACATTGCAGATTCATTCATCACAAACTTGAGACCAATATGTATAAAAATAGAGAACCATAGTAATTATGTTTACATGTATAATAGCCTAAAGCTGAGCCAAATGACAGAATATATTCTAACGCTTTCCAACATGCTTTCAGTGCTGATTAAACTACCAGTTCATTTGAAATATATATGTGTATATATATAGAGAGAGAGAGAGAGGGAGAGAGAGAGTATTTTCAACACCAACAGTAGGACAAACAAATTATTTTAAATAGTTTTGGTTTACTTTGGAAAGCATTTTATCTGAACTACTAGTAGATTGTTTTTCATTGCTGTAGACATAAAGTTGTGTTCACTGAGCATTTCTTTGTTGTTCATTTAGATCTTTTTGAGCTTCAAGGAATAACAGTGCAGTAGTACCTTTTTAAGTGGTAATAGACTGGGCTAGAACAATGGCCAAACTGCATAATTTACTTAAGTAAGTACTGGTTAGTAGTTTTACAAGATTACACCTTCCCAATTTAAACATTGTATAATACAATACCAAAAGTAAGAGCAATAGAAAAGTCTAAATAAACCTTTTAGCATTTACAGTACCTTACTGATAGGAAGATCAAAATAAACAAAACAGGAGACTGATTCTGTAGCCTTTTACCAGAAAGAACTCCTACCTGTAACAGACATAAAATGTGAGTTCAGGCTGCAGATCTGGACCACTGATTTGAATGTGCTGTATTCTGATATTTTATTTACACCACCTGTGTCTCCAGCAGGACCTCAGATACAGTTATATCCTGCTCAAGGTAAGTGAAACTGTCAGAATTTCACTAATGTGAGGATGAATTTGAATTTATTTGTCTTTTAGTCATGACAGGCAGAAGAAATCCAAATAGAGTAATAAAGATACCTTTAGCAAAAGAGTCTGAGAATGTTTAGTAGCTTGCCTTTTCTGCACATCACAAGTGAAGAGCACAAGAATATTCTTTGTCTGAAGTATTTAATAGCTTATGACTTATATTAGCAAGCATAATAACCTCTTAAAGATTCTCAAAAACACTAGGAAGTAAGCTGAAAAAGTCAAATTAATTTCTCGTAATGTCCAAGGCAAAGAATGATAGCTCTTTAATAAGATTAGAAATTTCTGCAGTCTTTCTTCCTTAATCTGCTACTTTAAATCATAACTACTAACAGTGAAATAATTTTAATTAAAACAATTGTTGCACAAAGATTTCTGGCTGTAGGTGCAAAGCATATTTTTAAATACACTAAGTTTGTGGCATATTTGAGGTCTGTAAGGAAAACATTCCACACACTCAATACTCCAGAGGAAGATAATGTACAGTCTCAGCTTATTCCATTTCAGAAAGCCCTCAGGCCCAAAATATCTCCCTCCTAACCATCAAGACTGAAATGGAATACAGGGCATCAGAAGCTCAAAATGCACTTGGGATGCAATCCTCTTGGGACTCTAAATACTAACATGAAAAATCTTAAACTTTGGGCTACCAGGCACCTGAGACACATAGCAAAACACTGTGAAGAGTCACACTCCCATCTGCTAATCTCCTTGCAACAATAACACACAACTATATAATGAACCAGCTGCAGGCAACAGATCATTTATGCAAGTTGCCCAATGCATATATTTCTTTAATCTACCATTTCACAAAGATATGCATTGTGATTATCACCACTAAATTCAAACAGAGCTTAATCCCATTTTCATTGCAATAAATTTAAGAGTGGCTTCAGGTCATTGAATTACAGCCTCTGGTCAATAACAGCATGTAGACTGCATAACCTGATGGCCTGCAGGAAAGGTACCTCATCACAATTCAAAAGGCCTAGGGAAATAACACTTTCTTCAGACCTCCTGCCTGAACCAATCATGATAAATTAAATCTGCAGGGATTCTGCCTTCGCTGATCTCATATTTTATCACATACTTCAGTCATATAAATGGAAAACAACTGCGTATCTGCTTTAGTTACAACTGGATATGGATAATGTTAGTGATAAGCCAGGCTACCTTGCTTTCAAACTCTCAGTAAATCAGATTGTGCTTTACATGTAAGTACAGAAACCAAATCAAACCCTTGTGAGACACAGTGCTAGGCAAAAACAGGCAAGAAAATAGGTTCAAAAGTATGCTGGCACCATCTGCTGTCTCAAATGCCATGAAAAAGTAAGACAGCCCCAAAGAAATGCAAGACAGGTTTCTTTATACTCTTCAGTTTGATTTTGCCTTCCATTTTTAAGCCTTCAGGGTGTCCTGGTGTCATATATCCACTCTTTTCTTACCCTGCAACCAGAAAACATAAGCATTTTCTTTAATTAAAAAATAATAAGCCAATATACTTACACTAATCTATTCCCAAATTTCCAATAGCTGAAACATTTTGAGAAAAAAAGCAATTGCCTTGACACTTGAACTTCAAACATGGGAACTGGCAAAGTTAGAGAGAGATTCATCATACACTTCCTCTTCTAGCTAATTAGTTGTAACTGCAGTATCAGACAGATGATGCAAAAAGGTGGTAGGTTAAGTAGTTATAAATCAGAGGCCAATCTCTACTCATCAGATCCTCAATTAATTTTATGCAAAAAGGCATAAATCAAATCCAAAGTCTTCTGCTAATTTAATCTGAGTTTGGCTCATGGTAGGAACTTGTAACTCAATGAACACTCACTCTTTGAATCTAGGGGTATATTTTTTGTTGATATTAATCCGTGGTACATGTTCTTTATTTTTTTCCTTGTAACAAGACATGCTATTCTTAAAGAAAAAAAAAACTGTTCAACATTCTTTAAACAGAAACTCCAAATTTTCAATCTCTGACCTATAGTGTTCTTTAGATTAGTTAGTTTATCCACATTTCCTGTGAATTTTGCTATTACTTAGTCTCATAGCTTTCCTGTATATTTATGCAGGAAAGGAGTTAAATAGTATTAGAGCTGTATTTGTGCTCCAATACTGTCAGTGATTCTACCTACGAGAATGAAGTATAAATTAAATAATTTTCTATTCAATTCATATCTCTTTCAATTTATCTGTACCTCAATCACAGTGACCAAATAACTGAAGAAACACTAAATTGTTTCAAAGCTTTTTGTAAAGAGGAAGGAGCAGTTTTCACTTCAAAGATCAAGGTTTACCAGCCAGCTGTTAAGTTACTGTGACTTCCTTCAGCAGCAGTAACATTGGATGTGTGTTTAACCAGGGAAAATTCTGCAAAAAGGCAAGGCAAGTGCTGTTGGGAAAACTTCTTTACATGATGTTATAGAATTTTTAATAAAAATTAAAAAGCCACACTCCCTTTTGCAGACAATGTCTCTATTGATGTGAACCACTGGTAGCATCCTTTATGTACATAGCTCTGTACTAATCAATACACAGTCACAAAGGCTGTATTATTCCTTAAGCAGCTCCCTGAACTGCCCAGACAGAAAAACAGCTGCACTGTGCCTATAGCACTGCTATGGGCAAAATGTCCCTGGGATCAGGTAGCCTGTTCTCTGGTGGTGTATCAGTGATGGTTTATCAGCCTGATCAGCTAATAAACCTTAACAAATTAAAATGGAACAGAAAATAAATTTTCTTTCCCAAATTTCTTAACTGCAATGGATCCATTTCTTTCAATAATGCGGGGAAAGGATGGATCAAACTCCCAGGAATGTCTGAGAAGGGAGAGAAAAAAGTCATGTTTATTTACTCCAAAAGCAGATAATCAACAGAGCCTCTGTACTGAGATAAATTTAAAACCCCACAGTAGAAGTCAACATTAAAGGCATTCTTGTCATACACAGGACATATAAAACAGTGTCCATATTTCATGTGGAAAAAGCTAAAATTTATTGTGGTAAGATGCATATTTACTTAGAAGCTGGGGGCAGATCAACAAATGTTAAATGGATCTTTCTTTGAAAAGAGAAAATAAATAATGAATTAAACAGTAGAAAAAGATAATGCATCATATAAAAGAAAGAGAATGCATCGTATGAAGAGAGTATTAGATAAAATTAAATGGGGTACTGTTTCATATGTAAATACATTATTTGAGTCTGTTGAATTTCATCCATTATGTTTTTAGATTTTTTTTTTCTTCTCAAGATTAACCCATGCTGTTTTAATAATCACTGTGAGTTTACAAATATTCTGTATTAGAAGAATTAACTCTCAAACTTACTTTATATAATATGCTTATAGTGATAGAACATTACAATATGAACATTAACAACCAACCAGTTTAAATCAGATGCTGAGCCAATAAAAACATTTGTCAGACTAACTAAAGGAATAGTGACTGTTCTGGAATTTTGAAGATACAATTTAGCTGTATAAGTTTCACCCAGTTAATTTTGAATGACTAGCAGCCTGAGCTGACAAGTACAATTACAGTAGTTTCTTTTTTCTGCAGGTAACTTCCTGTGGGAAAACAAAACATAAAAAATAGCATTTCAGAATTCAAGTGTTTCCGGTTGAATAAAGCTAAGTTTTAATCACAAATATCATATCTCAATATTCAGGATTTTTTGCATCTGTCTGTGTATTGTCTTGACTCATCACTGTCAAACCAGCATGCACAACTTTCTGGGTGGCTGAAAAGGGTCTGATGCTAAATATGAATTTTTTTTTTGGTGCATGCAAAAGTGCAGTACGTGTTTCTAAGTAAGTATTTTAAATTTTATTATTTCTATGTAAGTATACAGACAACTAATACTGACTGTAGGCTCAGTAGATTTTTCAGATGTATCTATTTAAAATGCAAATGTGTGTATATGTGAATATCAGGGTCCATGCCTATAAAAATCCTCTTTAAATGTTCAAGCTCCTAATTACTTTTTCAAAAGAATCCTGGGGATTCTTTCATTCAGATCACCTTTCAATTTTTAATTTACTTTATTAAAATCTCAATAAATCATCATACCACCAACTTCTCTATCTGGTATTCATTAACATATCACAAGATAATTTATCATTCACATCTCATATATTGTTTCTCGTATATCAATTTGCCATTTCTTGGATTTCATTCTCCTTTGTATGAACTAAGGAAACCTTATCTCATTTCAAATTTGTATTAATCCATGACATATAAATTTTAACTATTTAATGTCATCTAAATGCTTAAATTAGCTAAGCTTATATATGCTAATTTTTGAAACTTTTTTCACTTGATAGATGAAAAATATTCTAAGCTACTGAAGTATATAAAAGGTTAAATTTAAGATTCATCAATGCTGGCAAAATCTTGCTACAACATGCTAATAACCATTTATACACAACTAAGAACCATTTAGCTCTAACAGCATTAATAGTGTTGATATAGCAAGACTTCTGTTTTCTGTGCAATCTTGAACTTAAGCCTCCCTGGGTCCCAGAGTGTTTCTATAGGATGTTAATCAGATAAATGGAATGGTGCCCTAAGTCAACACTCTCCTTCCAGCATACATAAATGTTGTGGATGAATATATTTGACAGTTTGATGTACCAGCAATTCAAGATTTATTTAAAAAATAAAAAACTTTATAAGCACTTACTATAACAAGCAATTTAGTGAAGTAGAGACTTAATTACAGGTTGAAGGATGACAAGAATCATACTGTCTTACTATTAGGTATCTGCAACCAAAATGTCTATAGGCCTAAAGTATACAGACACAGAAATACTTGACCAGTGAAATATATGGATGGCCACAATTATAAAATCAAATGCATAAAATCAAACACCTAGAGAGGTGGGTAAGAGAGGCTAGTCTATAGTCAAAATTTCCCCCTTTAGGTTTAGAGTAAGTGTTCACAATGCATTAACATTTCTTAGTGGGCAGGAGTTCAGTCTCAAGGAAGTTGTCTCACACAGGTCTTGTGTCGACTTTGCCAGCAGGCACTCTTGAGACGTGTCCCAACTCAGAGAAGATGCTGGATGCAGCCCACTTTGATCTAGGAGAGCTCAAAGGGTCTCATTTTGGATTGCTTTTCATACAGTCCAAGATAATTGAATTTTGTCAGGCACTTTTCCATTTCATCCTAGCTTGAATGTTGCAATATTCAAGTCCTGGACTTGAGGGTCCTGGTATTTTTCTATCAGTTGTGCACGCCCAGAATTTACTGGATCTTGGGGTCTTGGTATCCCCGCTTTGGGCCACAACCCAAGTACAAGTGCACCAATTTGTGAGAGGGTCAACTCATCACCCAAGATGACAAGGAAGAGATTAGAAGCCAGGTGTACTGGTGGCATGCCTCAACACTAGTCCGCTGCAGAGGGAAATTGTCCTTATTGCCCCCAGAGAAGGGGAAGCAGAAGCCAGATACATTAAGGAGGTGCTTTGGTGCTCTGGTACATTGACATTCAATCTTAAGATACTAGATACTGTCTGCAGGAACAGAGGTATGTTTTACAAAATTGTTACAGTATGTGGACTACTATTAGATAGATAAGAATCCATGTGGATTAGCAAGCAACTGGAAAGTCACTAAGACTTTGTCAATTAAACATATCATTTTCTGAGTTTTGAAAAATATTCTTGTGTGCAATGGTTTTAGCAGATGAAAATAGTCTCATTTACAAACTCTGTAATATAAACAGAGGACTGATTCCATAAATATTTGATGAAACCATCACCAAGGATAATAAAAGCTTTTGGAATAAAAGATTTTGGAATAGCACTTTTGCAGGAGTGAGTACAGAATAATTTAGGGAATGGAGACACCAAGCAGAAGCAAAAGAGGCTCTAGATAGTCTCTTTCAACATTTTGCAGGACTGCAACAACAAACAACAACAAAAAAACCCAAAAACAAAACCACCCAACAACAAACAAAAATCAGTTGGGAGCAACTGTGAGCAATGATCAGTATGAAATTAATCTCATCTAACTACAGATGCTTATGTTGTAGCTACCTGCAACTATTTATTGTCTAGATTTTTTTGATAAGAACTAATATGCAGCCCAGGAAGAAATATTCACTTCTAGACATAGTTCACCTGACCTTTTTAAGACATCTGTGCAAGATAAACCAAATTAAGTCCTAGAAGTATCTATTTCTGCTCACTGAAATAAAGAGAGTTAACATTTACAAATATTTACACCTAAAGTGTTCAAGTTTGAAGAGATGAATCTTACCCAAATTGCTGTCAATGAGAAGAGCTCATGAAAAGTGTTTATCTCTAAACCTGGATGAAAACAACCACATTCATCCCCACACTGGCAATCAAAAAAGCTGTAGTGACCATAAATAACTGTGGGACTTCAAGTAGAAGTATTCTCTTTAATTCACATACGTCCTATTTTTTTATATGCCATTATGCTCTAGTTCCTTGTTTTTGAATCTGTATCTTATTTGTTCAGTTGCACTCTGCAAAGTACTCAAAGGAAAAATTTTTTATTCACACTGTTAATGAATCACAGAATCACAGAATCATTACGGTTGGAAAGGACCCTCAAGATCATCTAGTCCAACCGATAGCCCTACACTACTCTTACCCCTAAATCATCCCCTGAAGAAACACATCCATCCTCTTCTTAAAAACCTCCAGGGATGGTGACTCCACCACCTCCCTGGGCAGCCTATTCCAATATCTAACCACTCTTTCAATAAAGAAATTCTTCCTAATATCTAATCTAAACCTACCCTGGCTCAGCTTAAGCCCATTCCCTCTAGTCCTGTCACTAGTCACAAGGGAGAAGAGGCCAACACCCGCCTCCCTAGAACGGCCTTTCAAGTAGCTGAAGAGAGCGATAAGGTCTCCCCTCAGCCTCCTCTTCTCCAGGCTAAACAAGCCCAGCTCCCTAAGCCTCTCCTCATAAGGCCTGTTTTCCAGACCCCTGACTAGCTTAGTTGCCCTTCTCTGCACCCTCTGTAGTAGCTCAATGTCCTTCCTAAACTGCGGTGCCCAAAACTGCACACAGTACTCGAGGTGTGGCCTCACCAGTGCCATGTACAGTGGCAAGATCACCTCCCTGCTTCTACTGGTCACACTATTCCTGATGCAAGCCAGGATGCCATTGGCCTTCTTAGCCACCTGGCACACTGCTGACTCATGTTCAGCCGGCCGTCAATCAGCACCCCCAGGTCTTTCTCTGCCGGGGAGGTCTCCAGCCACACCTTCCCGAGCCTGTAGCGCTGCTGGGGGTTGTTACGCCCAAAAAGCAGGACTTTACATTTAGCCTTTTTAAAACTCATCTCATTGGTCTCTGCCCATCGATCCAGCCTATCTAGGTCCCTCTGCAGATCTTGCCGACCCTCAAGCAGATCGACACTCCCACCCAGCTTAGTGTCATCTGCAAACTTACTAAGGGTGCACTCTATCCCCTCATCCAAGTCATCAATCAAATGAGACCTTTTACTCATTTATATCAAGTTGGATGCCAAGGAGAAACATTAAATACCAGATTTTCCTGGACAAAAATTTAACTTTGTAAAATTTTACTGCTGGTCAGAAAAAATCAGTTGGCATAACACAGCTGAATGACCTTGAAGTAAAATTATCACTCAAACTCTTGAAAGATTTCCTACATGTTCTTCAAATAGCACTGATATTTGGGCCAAATTAATGAAACTGTTCCTATACTTAGTTACATGAGGGTTAAATGTGAGTCACATTTTCTTGAAAAAATTGCAGCTACTAAGCATTCCATAGGAAAGCTTCTTGAACAGGGTTAGCATGACCCAGGGGGGTGGGCGGGAGGAGGGAAGTTTGCAGATAACTGAGAAAAAGTTTAGGATTATAAATGAGCCAAGTTTGCTGAAACAATCATTCTCTTTGAATCAAAGGGGTTTTAATGTTTTTCAGACAAAATTTATGGCACCAGGATGACATCAAGTGGCTAGTCAAGCAATTACTCCACATCTGCTGGAAACAGTCAGTATGACATCTCCTTAATAAGCTATTCTTAGTGTGTAAACATAATTGTATTACCAACAACTGGCTCTATTTTAAATTTAACTTTTGCCTGTCTTAATCTGAAGTCCTATGTACTTTCCTTAAGTCTCTCTCCAGAAATAAAAAAACTAGAATCCTTCCAGCTCATTAAAATTTTTCATCAAATTTTTTTCATGTAATACCTAATACCTTCAGAAAATCAGAAATATAGATTTTTTTTTTATTTAACAAGTTTATTAAACATTATAAGTACTGGAGCAATGAGGCTTAGTTAGTCAGACTTTAACTAGAGGGTAAGAAATTAATCTACTGCCTTGAAAGATCTTTTTGGTGTGTGGGACAGATTATTAATAACTGAAAGAAGTCTCACAGTTTTATACAGTGAGAATGAATGTTCATTAACTGGAACAACTTCCCCAACGACAAGGTAGAGTCCCCATCACTGGATGTTTTCGAGATGTGGTTGACAGGGTGCTAGATAATCACAGAATGTTAGGAGCTGGAAGGGATCTTGAAAGATCATCTAGTCCAACCCCCCTGCCAGAGCAGGATTCCCTACACCAGGTCAAACGGAAGCGTGTCCGGATGGCGTTTGAATATTTCCGGAGAAGGAGACTCCACAGCCTCTCTGGGCAGCCTATTCCAGTGCTCTAGCACCTGAACTGAGAAAACATTTTTTTCTTGTATTCATATGGAACCTCCTACGCTTCAGCTTACAGCCATTGCCCCTTGTCTTGTCACTGGGCTTCACTGAGAAGAGCCTGACCCCATCCTCATGACACTCACCCTTCATGTATTAAAAGCATAAATGTGGTCAACCCTTAGTCTCCTATTCTCCAAGAGAAAGAGACCCAGCTCCCTCAGCCTTTCCTCAGAAGGAAGATGTTCCACCCCCTTCATCATCTTGGTGGCTCTGTGTTGGACTCTTTCCAGCAGTTCCTTAGCCTTCTTAAACTGAGGGGCCCAGAACTGAACACAATATTCCAGATGTGGCCTCATCAGGGTAGAGTAAAGGGGGAGAAGAACCTCTCTTGACCTACTAACCACACCCCTTCTAATACACCCCAGAATCCCATTGGCCCTCCTGGCCACAAGAGCACACTGCTGGCTCATGGTCATCCTTCCATCCACCAGGACCCCCAGATCCCTTTCCCCTTCACTGCTCTCCAACAGATCAGTCCCCAACCTATCCTGATACATGGGGTTGGTCTTTCCCAGTTGCAAAACTCGACACTTGGCCTTATTGAATTTCATTCAATTTCTCCCTGCCCAACTCTCCAGCCTAAGTCACATTGAATGGCAGCACAATATATCAAGATATCAATATATCAATTTGCAAGGCATCTGTTCCTGTTCTTTCTCCTGCTCTCCCAACTTCCCATATGAATTTACTGAAGGTTAGAAATCTTCCAAATTCCTCTTGTTCTTTCCTTTTCCTCCAGTCTAAATGTGCTTGAAAAGAGTACTCACTATGAGGATGCCTTGTAAAATACACATACAGGAATCTTGTCCAAACCTTTTCTTGGTAGCAGCTTCTGTTCTGCTTGCATGTCAACAAATATTTTCAATTCAAACACTCAAATGACACCAAGCTGTCGAGTTCTGCCAAGAGTTCCTCTAAGTTATGTTGTCGTGTTTCTATTTAAAAGCTCTGATTGACTCTTAGAAAGATGTTTTATCTGCTATGAAGCCCACAGTAAGTAGATCTATGCTAATTCCTGTAAAAGCAGTCCAAACCATAACAGCAGGCCTTAAGGAAACTCCTCATCTAGAAGAACTAGTCTGCCCTTCAGAGTCTGATAATCACCCAAATGCCCTCAGGGACTTTTCTAACAAGGCAGTCACCTTGTCTTGTCTGAGCTCTGGGGTTTCAGAGCTGGACTTGATGAGGAATGACAGCTTTTAGTCAGGGCAGACTCTGGAAATAATAAACTTTCAAATGACAGACTGAAAACCTGCTGCATTTAATCTGTGTTTTTATGGTACTGAATATAGTACACATTAAACCAGTACTTTTTCTCTAAATATCTACACATTTTTTCTCCAGTTATTAATTCATATTGAAAGTAGTTTTACAGCAATATGAGCACTAGGGTTGTAGGCATTATCAGGATTAATTTAACCAGTGTCACAATACTAGCAACTTAGTAATCACCAGAGGCAACATAAATGCTTGATTCTGTTTCCACTGAAAGTCTCAGCAAAATACCTAAGTTTTAACAGCCCTAGACTAGTGGTCTTAAAGTTTTTGATACTTTATTTTGGAATTGTTAAAATATTTATTTTTAGTAAAACATTCCTAATTCAAACACCTGTAAAATTCAGGCCATTATCCCTTTGAAGACTTCAAACTACTGCTAGCTGCTTAGTCTTACAAGTAACTGGCCAAGTGTTTAGCTGAAGTAGTTCAGTTCACTTTTTCTAGTGGTATTCCTTTTTCATGACAAGCTTCAGTAGCTCTACCAATTAATTTTCTTTCCTCACTGCAAGATCAAAAGCATGTTAGTTCATGACTTCTTTGTTTTTCTTTGTTCAGATTATTTTTAGCCTTTTAAAATTTTTAGGACAGAACAGCAAACTATGAGCTTTGACAGTACATTTGATTGTCATCATGCACAGATAAGAAATCGTGTCCCTATTTCAGTCATAGACTGAAAATAAAGAATACAAAATTAAAAACTAACAAACTGACATCAAGTCATTGGCTGTAGAACACTCACTGTTAGGGAATGGAAACATGAAGCACTCATCTAAAGCACTTTATCCACCTTACTCCAAATACTACTTAATAGCTAGCTATAAGCATTAATTAGTCATACCACAAAACCTGAAAGACAGACAGGCATCTTATTTCCTAATAAAGGACAGATACAATCAATTAGGAAACCTGTTCTTATTGTTGTCAGATGTATGTTCCTGTTCCCATAAATTACTTTTTAAAGCTTTCAGTTGTTTTGTTTTGTTTTTCTCTAAATTAAGGCTAAAAGGGTGTCAAAGCAAGCATGAGCAGGTGCAAAAAGAGAGAGCAAGACCACGTGTGCATAAAAACTGCTGAAAGTCATAGGTTGGAGCTATAGTGATGGAAACAATCTTAGGAAAAACCCCTGTAGCTACTTAATCTCTATTTGGGTTCTTTTTTAACAGTAATTTAATGCATTTGTCAATCTGTCAAACTGACATCACTGGGAAATTCAAACTTTTCCAAGTGCAGGAGCAAAGGAACAATGGAATTGTAATGCAGCATTGAGCCATGTACACACTGTACATCTCAGGCAAATACACATTCATCACAGGAACAGGTCAGGGACTAGAAACACATAGTGCTGATGGTGAAAACATTAATGAAAATGTATCATATCATAATCTTTTCTACAGCTTCTCTGGAACTAATGCATACCTACACTGACAGTTTCTACATAAGAAGAGGTAATGAAGATTAGCTTTATCTTACTACTTACAGTTTGTAGTGTCAGACTCATGCCAGTGGACAATTCAACAGTTGAATAAATAACGCAAAACTCTTCATACCCCTGTCACAGGAAAGCAAAAGATGTATAACCCAAATTAAGGTAAACGTGAAACAGACCATTTAAGTGTGAACCTTAAAATTTATAACAAATACTCTGGTAAAAAGCAAAAAACAATTAAGATCCTAGGGTGACAAATGCATGGAAAGATTATAATATTTAAATACAAACAATATTATCTCGTCCTCAAAGTAAATGGCAAATGGCACATCAAGCAAATCAGAATTACAGCACAGGTTCTGGGGCCCAGACGTTCACTTTCTTGTGTAAGGAGAGTCTTGTTTATGCATATTAAATATCAAAGACCAGATGAACCTCTCTCTCTAGTCCATTTTTTACTCTCATTAATCTCTTGCTGTTCTTATTTACAGGGACCTTAAGCTATACTAAATTTGTTCTATTTTTTTTTCATCACTTTATTTAAATTCATCTTAATGATATCAAAACGAATTGTAAAAACTTTTTTTTAAGCAAACCAACCCAGAAGTCTGCCGAGTTGGCAGATCTTCCCGAGCTCTTGCTGCTTTAACACCATAAAGCTAATCAAGTTGCATTTTGAAGCTCTGTGAAATGTTACTTTCTGTTGCTAGATTCAGTGTTGTTAATTACACAGTTTTTTACAGGGAGAAAGGAGGAATATCTTCATACCTACACTTGGCAGAAGGTCTTGCTGCTATTACAAGTCCACTCAAAGGCTTGCTTTGCTGAACTTCAATTTTTAAGGTCATTATGCTCATATGAAAGCAGGTTCATTGCCTGTTCATTAGTTCAGCTTTTCTCAACAAGTTCAGTTTGGATATAAGAATGTACATAAAATAGATATATAACAATAAAAATACTTTAAAAATATTAGTCTAATTTTCTGAAAACAGGAAAACTTTGTACACCATAATTTTAGTGTAAAACATGTTGAAATACAAAAATCCAATTAAAATGTCTTTTGATTAATAAATATTGCAATGTTTGAAAGGGACAGCCACTCAGATGGTCTAAATAAATTGATTCTCTATGTGCCAGGAAGCGTATGCTCTTTTACTTTTATGTGCATTGTGATCTTTAAATATGGACATAAAATACAAAATATATATCTAGCTTGGTTACAAAGTTCACATAAGAATAACTGAACTGATGTGTGTAATTATAAGCAGTTCTTTCATCCTTACACTAAATTTATTTAAGCAAAGAATAATGGTAGAACAATCTGAAATTTTATGTCATCACAACATCCTGCAGCAGAACTAGTTAGTGCATTTCTGACTTCTTTTAAGAAGGAAAAAACCCCAAACAAACAAAAAAGCAATAGATGTCTCAGCTCATTGTATGTTGTTAACAGAAAAAACAGGAAAGACCATATTTTGTCTTTGTTGAGTCCAGGTTTATTTGGGACTGAATCTCAGCCCTGTCCTGCTTGGCCAGTATAACAGCTCTTACTTATCTGCTCCTGGTGGAGCCATTGAAGGCAGCAAAAGAATCATCTTAAGTTTGAGGGCTGATTTTTCTAGCTGTACTCAGGCTGATTAATTCCTTTCAGGTTGTTGCTTCTGGATGAAAGCACTACTCAGATACAAGAAAGGGAGGCAAAAGCTGCATCTTACCTAATCTTTATTGCTATTAAAGTATATATGAAAAGGGTAATGGTAATATAATTTCATCCTTTACACACACACACACAGATACTGTGTGTAACTCCTGAGATCTGGGGTGAAAGGGTGCAATGTAAGTCTTAATTCATTGTGAATAATGCAGAAAGTGAGATGTTGCATGTGGCTGAGCACACGGAGGATCTATTTTACAGAAGACTGGAAATTAAGAGATGAAATCAAGCATTTGCCTTAAAAACTTCCCAGTGTTTTGGCTATTCAATTAAAAGTTTGTTACAAATCAGGATGTTGGCATAGACTCAGTATCTTCTTGGCTGCCTCAGAACAGCTAAAATCATCTAGAATTTTTTTCGTTTTCAAATAAAGATATGTAGATTTTCCATTTTCTTGTACAGGAAGAAAAATGAGTGTGGTGGACAAAGTAAGGAAAGAATGTTGTGGGGGTGTTTAAGTGAGAAAAAGAGCAGATAAGAAGATATCAAGAGACACAGAACGCGTGTGGACTAGCGTTTAACATACTGAAACTTGGAAACAAAGTATGGCAAATTTTTGACAATATTAAGTTCCAATAGCTATTTAACTGTTTTATATACCCTGCTTTGGGATGTCATCTGCTATTCAGCTTACTTCCACAGTGTGGCACTGTACCTTCTCTTGTGTCATGTTCATAAATCCGTATCTGGCTGGTTAATATCAGACTGTATAGTAATATAGGTTAGAAAACTTCTCGGGAGGTCTCTAGATACCCTCTGGTTCAAAGCAAAGTAAGTTTTGAACAGCTGAGGCTGTCAGACTAGGTTACTCAGGGCTTTATCCAGCTGGGCTGTTGAAAGCCCTAAGGACGAAGCTGAATAATCTCACAATGTTTGACACTCCTCATAGTCAAAAGTTTTTCCTTATATCAAGTCAGAACCTCTCTTCTTTCAACTCATGTCTGTGACCTTTCATCCACCTAACAAGGACCACTATGAAGGGCCGGGGTCCAGCATGGTTACCTTGAACTGGGAAGCTGCGTTTAGGTCCCTATGAAGCCTCCTTTTCTCCAAACTGAAGAAACCAAGTTCCCATAGGGAACAAGCTCCAACCCATTTCTGCCTATCTTAATGGTCATCCACTGAACCTGCACAAGTTTATCAATGTCTTTCTTGTACTGAGGGCAGAAAAACTGGACACAATATTCTAGATGTGGTCTGCTGAGTAGTGATTAGAAAGAGCTACAGAGCGTATTTGTGATGGATTATTTTCCTTTTCCAATGATTATAGTGTATATCTGTGCCATGTCACAGTGGAGACATAGCACAGCTACTGATTTATAAATACACAGAAAACTAGACTTGCTGTTAAATCAGCTAATGACTTAAATTACTATCTTGATTTCATAATTACTGTATTTGTTTCCTCCATGCTTTTTTTACAATTTTCTTGGTTTAAGTTTATTTGAATCCTACAAATAGGATGTTTCAATTCATATAATGTCCAGTAAGATTCTGGAACAACCTCTGCCTCCTGCTTAGCAATTTATACTCACTAATTCATTTCCTATCTTCTAGGCTCTGAGTCTTAGTACACCAGAAACAGTCACTTTGGATATTGGGCATCTAACTCCCTTGTTTGTTGACTTTTTTTTTCTTTAAAAAGCAAACAAACAAAACCAAACCCCAAACCAACCAACCAGATAAAACAATCCAAAGATTCTAATAGGATCCTCAAAATCCTAGAAAGCATTGCAAATGGCTTTTGTAGTATCTTATATCCTATTAACAGACCCATAGAATCATAGAATCAACTGGGATGAATTATCATAATTTACATCTGATTGGGCTTTGGAAATAGCAGAGCGTCATACCTAACTTTTATATCTAGATTCAACATTCAGAAATTGTATTCAAAACAAAACCTTGAGACAGCTATTTCATTTCA
This sequence comes from Galbula dea, assembly GCA_013399015.1. Lineage (NCBI taxonomy): Eukaryota > Metazoa > Chordata > Aves > Piciformes > Galbulidae > Galbula > Galbula dea. The sequence continues at coordinate 406,084 of VWZX01005818.1, forward strand.
CTTCGCTATTACTGCCATCTAGTGACATAATCTACAATCTTCAAAACCTTCAATTTAGAAATTACACTGCATCAGATGTATTTGGAAAGGTGTAGGACATTCTCTAAAATCTATCCTTCATTCACTTGCTAATGTATCTGCACTTTCTTGAAGAACCTGTTCCCATTAGCATCAGTTTGGAAGAGTATTTAGCCTACATATACTAAACAGTCTATGGAATCTGGACATTCTTTAAATTAAGTAAAGCTTGAGTCCTGTATTCTAGCAGAAAATTGTATAATAAGCACTTTAACTATCATTGTGAGTTGATTAATATTCTATTTTAATATTCCCAAATACCAAATTCTTTCCTGTATTTTCTAGTACATATTTGTTTTAACATTGAGAACATTTAGTTCTAATTTTGAGCTTAATTTCTGTACAAAATAAAACCTGATAATTTAGCATAAACAATCTTATTGTCAGGTAAAGAAGCAACCTCAGGTTCTAGCTCATTTTCTAATCAGATTCAAAATTCCAGACAGCTTCATTCTTGGATTTTCAGCTTTTTGATCCTAGGTAAATCTCATTGTAACAATATAATCAGGCAAATGCACCTCTAAAAATATTAACTATGCAAATTACAAAGAAGTAAATGCAAGCCAGACATCATATTCTGTACAGTGGATTTCCATTCTTCCTGGAATCCTTTCAGATTTAGATACTATTAATAAGTATACACTCTACTATATTACAATTGAACATTCAAAATAGATATTTGTGATCACTCAAGTTAACTGGAAGCAAATGCTGCTTCTGAAGTCAGAGACACTTTGGCATTGTTAATTAAATACACATTTAATGCTGATGAGCACTTCTATGACTTCTTGCATTCACTGGATCATTGTCAAAGTAACTAAGTTGCTGGACCACTAGCAATTCTAAGTTACACTAATATTGTGAACTGCTGAATTAAAAGTCATATCTAAAGCAAAAGATGACTTCAAGAGATAGAAAAGCTTGCATTTCAAATTATCTTTTTAATAGATACATCTGCTAGTATCAAAAATCAAGGCAAGGACAGAAATCATGTTCATAATGAGAACTTTCAATTTAAAATTATGTCACTTGCCAGAGCTAGACAATGGCTTTCAAATCAGTATGTTACCCAGAACTGGTCAAGGAAAAAGGAACATCCAGACTTTAACTTTGAAATTAAATAAAGATAATAACTAAGAAATTTTTTTTATTAAAAAACATTTGTGCAAAATACAGCATGAGATTAAATTAGACATTGTCTTGAATTGATCTACTACTTTCTCACAACCAAAAGGGGGGGATCTTGTTCCTCCTGCTTCTGACTATATACACTCTTCTTTAACATTCCACTTCTGGTTCTCCCACACATTATACCCTGCATTGAGCCAATTCAACTTGCTGAACCAGAAGAAAAATAACCCAACAAAGAAAGGAGAGTGAATAGTTACTCTATGACTCAAAGCCTTGAATCCATTTACCACATAATCAGCTAAGTGCTGGAGCTGGTATAGAGGAAAAGTTGGGATCAAGCAGCTAGGAACAGTTAAGGAAGAATTTACTTATTCTCACACAAGGAAGCTATTAGATTACATCAGTCATGAAGTCTAACTTCATCCTCAAACTGTGCCTCCAAATCACACTTATTGCTGAGATTTAGCTCCACTTCCAAGACATCTATACAGTCTTGCTCCCTCCTACGCCCCAGGTCCAGTCCTTCTCCAACCATTGTACTGTCCTGATTAAAAGACATTCATTTTTTTAACTGTCACTGACATACTTTATGGGGTTAGTGTGTTTAAAAATAACTAAATAAATCAAGTCAAACAAGCCCTGTTGAAATCGGCATAGTAAAGGAACAGGAATGTTTTCTCAAGGCACTTGGAAAAGCCAGACTAGTCACACAGAAATCGTACCGGCTTAGTTTGGCACTAAATTACAGACCCCCTCAAACTTAGAAAATGTTCTTTTCCCCCCTTCAAAAGTAACAAAAACCATTCCCATACATTATTCTTATTCTCAATTTTCATTCTATTTCCCTTTCATCAATGTTTTGGATTACATATTACTCTTTGAAATACTGATCACTTTTTTGCCTTTATTCCTCAAAGAATAATCAAAAAGCTTGTGCTTTTTTTCTTTTTTTTTAACTCTGCTTACCCTTTTTCTTTTTGTCTCTGACCTGCTGCTTCTTGATGAGAGGTGAACTGAGAAATTCAGGAGAGCTGTTAGTTCAGGTAACATCTATAAGGCAGTTTTCTCCTAAAATTCAGATGGCTGTACATCTAAATAAAACAAGGCAGAAAACAGCAGGTCAATTATTTTATTCAGCAAAGTCATCTGGCAGACTGGGTATGAAAAAAGTTATAAAATGAACTAGCAGGATCAAAACTGGTTTGCCTCTAGAACACTCAACTGAAGGATGAAATAGCTACTTCTGTATTTAGCTACACACAAATGCTCCTTCTTACTACTGGAAACCAGGTAAGGCCCAAATAAAAATCAAGACCAAGGCACTTAGAGATTTTATATTTAAATATAAATTTCCATCTAAACAGCCATTTTAAAAGAGCAGATCTTGACTATACAATATAATCTTCCATAAGTCTCCACTTCACTCTCTTGACCAGTAGTTAAATAAAAATGAAAATTCAGAAATAATTCCTTAATCTCTTCTGAATTCATCCAATTTTTATTTAAAAATACATTACATAAGACATTTGGCAGAAATAAACAATGGAACTCTTAATTATTTGAATGGGGTTGAGTACTGAAATCTTTGCACCTCCAATGGAAAAAAAAATATATAATATGAAAAAAAAGGTTTTATACTGAAAAGTTTGGAACTAAATATTGATGCTGGTTTGCATTTCTAACTTTGCAGCTATCAGTGATCAACTGGAATGCATGTTATATTTTGCTCTAAATCAGCTGTAGAGGAGCTATTTAAGTTTCAGTCACCACAGAGAAATATGAAATATCTCTACAGGGAGAAAATTTTAGAGACTAGACAATTATCTAATTCCTGAGGAATAACCTAACAAGAACCAGTAACGAGAAGCTGAAAAAAGACAAAAGTAAATCAAGATCTTAGACAAGATAATTAATAGGGGCCAGGTGGGGGTGAAATTACCAAGTCCCATCTTTTGGTATTTGAGTCAAAATCAAATTGACAAAACAAATTACTAGGCTTAGCAGCAGTGATTAGGTTAAACTTAATGGTCTGTTAAGTGGTCCTTATACTAAACTTTCTAAGGCTTCTTGTAGCCTTGAGTTCCATGAATTCCAGCTCATTTGCAAATGTTTTACATTAAACCAAAATGACAGGTTTTAAGTTTCAGAGCACCTTCTAGGGTACTTGTAACAGGGGAGAATGACTCAAAAGAATTAAGCCAGATCTTAACTCAGGGATAAAAGCAGGATAATCCCAAGAGGTTTCTCATTTCTAAGGCTTAGTATCTTCAGATAAAGTTCATTCTAAAAAGATACAAATCTTTTCACTTCGTTGTCTGATAAGATGTATTTTCTGGCTATAAATTGGAAAATGAAAATATTGATATCCCCATTCAAAAGAGGTGGGTTTTTTTAGACAGCAATTCTAGTAATTTTTGTGTAGTCCTGCATTTCACCTGTGTATTTGAGTTTGATTTGAGCAGTGTTTTCCCGTAGTTCAGGAGCAAAGGCATTACATAAATGGCTTTTGAGCTTAGTAATAGATTCCTCATAAGAATGTTTTAATTTAAAAAGTTCTTTCTAAAAAAAAGGAAAAGTTTTCACGGGAAAAAAATATCAGCGTTATCAAAGCTCTGGTTTGTATCCATTTTTACAAGCTTCAACCCCTTATTTTATTGAAGTGTTTTTAAAGCTATGTATATGCTGAAAAAGGAATTTCATTTTCTCTGAATAAGCTTTTTCAAAATAAATTCAGTGAAAACTTAGGTAAAAAAACAAAGACAGAAAATATTGAAAGGTCTTTAAATACTGCACAGTGAAACCGACTGAAAAAAATTAAAATCTTCTATACAGGAAACCACTTTTAATGGTTACTCTGCTTTAAATTTTTTGTCAAAGTAGCATTAGACATTTTCCTGAAGTGTTTATGACACACACAGATCACGCACTTCAGAACTTGGCATAAAGAGTTAAGATTTGAAACAACATCTAAAGACCAAATGCTTACTGCACATAAAGGAAATATTTTTCTTCTTGCTGCTTATCAGTCTCTCTGACAAACAAGTTGGTGCAGAAGGTACATAGGCTGCTTAGAGATATTCTCAGCCACAGATACTGCCAGGTGTTGATTATATTATTCACAAACCCACATACTTTGTTTTCTTTCTCTGTTTTAGGTTCTCACAACTCTGCTATGAAGGGGAAGAAATCTGTCACAATTCAACTGATGATAGAAGAACAGACCATTGTGCAAACTTGCACTGAATGAATCTTTTGAGACAGATGAGCTATTACCTAGTGCTACTTATGGGAATCCCTCCAAGCAAAAGAAAAAATTGTCTGTCTTTATAACTAAAGATGTGTCAGGAACATGAAAGACAGTAAAAACATCTGAAAAAAATATGTTCAGATGTCTGCAGGGAAATCCTGGCCTAAATACATCTATCAGAAAGATTTTTTTTACTCCAACAGAGCCATAATTTTTTCCTATGTTCATCCATTTCTGTCTGTCCTTAGTATATAAAAAGCCTTCACATATCCAGTATAAAGTGGTCTAATTTACACATGTATGAAGACAGCTTTTTGACTTTTCAAAAGAACTAAGCTAATATTCCCCTGGCAAAATGCAAGGTCCAGTCATTTTCACTTGTTCTTTATGTTGTCCATTTCTCACTTTCTACCTGCACGCTCTCTTTCAAAAGCACCAGAGGAATTTTGATTTTCATCAGAATGGAAAAACTGTGGACCATCATCAAATTGCGAGACAGGAGTTTTGAGACTTCAGCTTTCAGAACAGGTTCTGCCTCCTGTGCAGCAGAGGAAAATATCACACTGTAATTCATTAAGTGTTATTTTTTTTAAGGCTCCCCAAAGAAAAGAAACTGACAATGAGCAACTGGTTATGTCACAGTACTACAGAAGTAACATGTATTTAACGCAGCATGATACAGCAGCTTCTCTGTATGGCTTCTGCAAACCTATAAACATTTAGGATTTTATTAAGTTTAATATAACTAGAACTGTTGATTTTTAAGAGTAGTATTGTTCCAGAAGAGAATAAAATGTATTTAAATTTGTTCTACACACAGTATATGTTAATAAGCTGAATGTAATGTTTAAATATATCTGAAACAGTCACAAAATAAAGAAAATCACACAACACATAGTCCATACTCTTTTTGTTAACTATCTGCTACAGGGCCAAAGTAACTTCTACAGAGTTGAAAGGAGTCTTTTATCATAATGAGTGAGCTACTAGGTTAAGAGTCTCAGAATTTATTAGGAACTCAAGTGCCTCATTTACTTATGTGCCAAATTTCATTCTCCTAAAAATCAGAACTCATTAAGACTTTCAAAAATGGGACCTCTTAGAGGCAGCTGCACAGAGATTCAAAATCATGAGCAATTTCTTAGTACTTTGGCCTTGATTGTTTATCCCCAAAACGTTTACCTCTAATTAGACTACAGATTGCAACACTGTAACTGTCAGCTACATTTACAGTTATGTTCTTGATTAAGAACATTCTGAAAGAACTTAAATTCAGTGTACACATACTCACATTGTAAGGAAAAAACTCTGCATGGTGGGAAAGGCTGGAAATTTAATATTTTTCTGTAACTTTTTTGTGAAGTGTGGATTTCACTTGTTACTGAACTATTGTTTTTCTTTAGCTGTTTTCAATGATCCTGGAATTTTGTGTTCTACACCAAATGTTGGGGAGGAGGTAGCCTCCCCCCACCCCAAAAAAACCCACTGTAGTATGAAAGAAAGCAGGTAGCAGATCTATTTCTGAAGACAGAATAACAGATTTTACTTTTCAATTACAGAGAACTGTTAAGCTGATTCATCAGTCTTAAATAGCCATACCTGAAAGATGATGTGACAAGAGTTCAAAATATTCTAAATTTTCATTCAAAACAGGTTGTGTTATTCACGAGATTAAACTGGCAAAAGCAAATACCTCTCATTGTAGGGTTTTCTGTTCTTCAGCACTCATTAGAAAAAAAGCTATTGCTAAGCTGGAAAAACACTCCATTTCTCTTTCTGATACAGAAGCTAACTTTCAAAATAAGTACTTTCAAAGCATTTATTATCTCTAAAGACAGAAATCTTAGGGGAAAACAGTTGGGGTTTTTTTTCACAGGTCAAAGTAATCTGTGTAATCTTGTCTCCAGATATATTTATACCTGTACTTCTTACAATGAAGGTGGAAATTGAGGTACTTTTGTCATAAACCAGCTGACTTTAACCTCTAACACACAGTAGTTTCCATTCTTCACATAAATTAGCAGACTGATTTCACCCTAATACTTACCTCAATAATTTACCTCAAACCACTAAACTTCAGGGAAACTACAGATAACTGTATCTAGTTAAGAACGTTACACATTAGTTACTGTGAGATAACCAACATAATAACATTTTTTCCTAGTAAAAACTATTTAAATAGCCAAGTTTAGTTCACATTTAGCTAGTACTTGCTAAAATTCTCTATCTTGAAAACAGAAATGCAGTGCTTCTTGGCTTATTTTATTGTTTAGTGTAAGTTGTCCCATAATACTAGATAACATTTACCCCATAACTACCTTTAAACTAATATCTGAACACATATAGTGAAGGCATCAGACTTCAACCCTAGGACAATATTTCTGAAGGAACAGAAATTTAAAAAAAAAAAAAAACAACAAAAAAAAACAAACCCAAAAAAACCCTTTAAAAATAGACTAGAAGACTTTTCATTACAACCACCAAATACTAGCAAGCAGTCTATAGCAAATAGGCTCAAGTTAATATACCCTACTGACCTAAACAATACTGTAACAAAATCCCATGTTCTGAAATACAATTTCTAATCATAGCATGTGTCATGTGTGGTTGATAGTTTTTCAGCAGCTTGCTACAAGTAGAAAAATGATCCTCAAATATATCAATTAAGTTTGAAATTTATTTTGACTCCACTTATTCATTTAATCTTGCAGACTATCTGACTGAGGCAAGAGCAAGAATTTTAAGTCTGACTGAGACTGGTTTGCTGTATTTTTGGCACATCCAAAATAGATACCTGAATGAAAGTTCACTTTTAATAAGAAGGGTGAACAATAATTGAACAAATTATTTAATCATGCTACAGAAAATGAGAAGACACTGTGTTTGCATTGAGAAATTTTAGCACAAATAGGTCTGCTGTAATATTACATTTCATTTACTGTTTTTTAAGTAACTGTCCATAATCAGTTAAGAACTGTTGACCTCTTCATATCCATAACTTCAACATTGTGTCATCTGTTTTCACAAGACTGCTCTCCAAACAGTTTTCAAGGTTAATTTTGCTAGTACTCCCTTTGGCAGTCAGGGTGAAAAGATAATTCTGTCTCCTCGTTAATTTCTTTCCCAGTTTGTTTGATATCAGTAACTTTTACCAATGCTAAATGAAGTTTTCATCTTTTGTCAAGGCCCCTGTTTGAATTTTTCTGCCTGTTATATTTCTACAGGTAATACTGATAGTTCAAAACCAGGAAAAACAAGATTATTCTTGTGGGATTGCTGAGAATGTTGTATTCCTTCAGTGACAACATTGTAAGGCAAGCTACTGTATTTTTCTGTTTCTGAGTAATTAAAATTGAGGATTTGCTTGAACCTGATTCCCTGTGGCTGTATAACAGATTGTGACTAACATATACATATGTTTTTAAATGTCAAACATTAAGATATAGATTAACTATATAAGCCTTAAAGTTTTACTTTTCAGATCATGTGTATGAAAGTGTGTTCCATTCTTCCTGTTACTCATATTAATGATTCTACTGAAATAAGACTATTCTTCTAAGTGTAAACATATCTTTTTTTCTTTTTCATTTGTGGGGGTGATGCTTTTGGTCACAAGCATCTTAGCTGTTAACAAAATTAACGGATTCAGACTTAAATCAAGGACTAAAGGTAACAACAGTTCTACATGTCAGAAATCCTTTTTATTAAACTGACTCCAGTATGCTGCTTAGCATACATTACCTACTCCATTTCCAGTTGGAATTGATACAAAATCTAGTTGTGAGGATTGCACATAGTTACCAGTTTCACTGTCCTGACACAGAAAAATTACTATTATTCTGGCCGTTTATACTCTGAAGGTGTGGTTCTGCAGTCAGGCCAGCTGATCTTGATTTTACTAAAGTGAAGAGTCCTTATTTCCCCTTCTTTTTCCCTACACATTGCTAACCTGGCTGAAAACTACTTTTTTTGTTGTTGAATTAATCTTTCATTGAAAATTAACTAGTGAGTTAAACTGGATTATGGAGAAGTACGCCAAAAGCCAGAGCCAGCATAGAATAAGCAGCAGGAACATATGCCAGAAGGACAGGATGCCATCCAGAGGCACTTGGACAAACTTGAAAAGTGGGCCCATGAAAACCTTATAAGGTTCAACAAGCCTAAGTGTATGGTCCTGCACTTGGGTTGGGGACCTTTAAGAGTGGGTCCAGAGGAGGGCCACAAAGATGATCTGAGGGCTGGAGCACCTCCCCTATGAGGACAGGCTGAGAGGGTGGAGATTGTTCAGCCTGGAGAACAGAAGGCTTTGGGGCGACCTTACAGCAGCCTTCCAATATCTAAGGGGCCCTATAAAAGTGAGGGAGAGTGACTCTTTATCCAAGTAGAAAACAAGGGGGAATGGCTTCAAACTGATGGAGGGAAGATTTAGATTGGATATTAGGAGGAAATTCTTTACCCAGAGGGTAGTGAGACACTGGAACAGAATACCCTGAGATATTGTGGCTGTGCCATACCTGTCTGTATTCAAGGCCAGGTTGGATGTGGCCCTGGGCAACCTGGTCTAGTGTGTGGCATCCCTGCCCACACCAGGGGGGTTGGAGCCAGATGGTCTGTCTTTAAGGTCTCTTCCAACCTGGGCCCTTCTACGAATTCTATGGATTTTATGAACATGAAAGAAAGCAAAGAAGCAGCAGTGAACTAGTGTCACAGCTGCTGTCAAGAAATGGAATCTTTAGAAAGATTTGAAACTGACCCAGTAAAGGATTTGCTTCCACCAATATCTTCCTCTAGATTTCCACAGACATGGATACTGAGGTTTCACTTTGAACAACCTGGATTCACCAGTATTGTACTGAATTCATCAGTACTTCAACTAGAGTACTAATGAAGCACAATAAATGAAGACAGCAAAGTCCCCTGCAAATAAAGACAAATTGAGAAGAATTTTAAAAACTGTTCATGCATGTTCCTTTCTAATGAAATACAATGTGTCAATAGTTCAAATACTTCTATCAGTGCTCAACTTTAAACATATCTTTTTTCCTTGAAGTCAACAAGTCTGCAGTGACTTAAAATTGTGCAAGAGTATACCTACATTGCTGAATTTGAGTGATCCACTCAAGTCATACAAAAAGACATAATTCAGATCTGAGAAGCTAGCAACAGAAAGCCTTTGTAGAATGCTCATTCCACTGTACATATTTGGCAGAGATAAAGAGGCGTGAGGCACCTTATCCTCTCAGTCATAATACTACAATAAGCTCAACAATCTTTTCCAGGGAACCGTGGAACAAGTTGTTTGTCCTACTGAGGGCACAAGGGAATTGTAAGCTACTGAGCTATTTAGACTGTTTCCTCACTGAGACTCTGGGAAAGATACCTGCATGCAAAAGTGTCTTGCAACCTTTATCATATGCTTCGATCATTTAACACAGAATGGAGCACCACATTTTAGTTCAGAGGAAATTTGTTAGGAAGAGAGTGGCCAACATCAACACTTCAGCAACAGTTCAAATTTAGCCTGCCCTAATGTGCAAAACAGAAATCAAATATTTTTATTTTCCCTTGAAGAAAGCTGGACTGGTACCTTGGTAGCATAGAGCAATCTGCAGTTTAAAACAGCTCTGCACCACATCAGTGAAAAGTACGACTGTGTATGTTCAGATTCTACCAAGAGATTCTACCAAGAGAAACACACACAAACACACAGCTAAGCATACATTAATGGTATTTAGAAAAAAATAAAATAAATTAAAAGCCACAATTGCAGGGGGAAAAAATATCACAAATACAATATTTAAAAGAATGAAAGCCTTTCCTCCTTAAAAAGAGCAGCAGAGGCCAACTGAGGGGTAAAAAACCTCTTCTTTAGGTAGTTTAAAAAAATCCTTGTACTGGTTAATATTTAGCAAGTGAAACTTAAAAATAATTAGACTGAAAACCTTAGTTTAAAAAAAAACCCAAATAATTCTATTAGTTGTACCGAACTTCTAATGAACCTGTATGGTTAAGCTGGGTTTCAGCTTTGGTTTGCAAAATACTGGCACTTCATATATTGTTCAGGCAAAACTGAAAAAAAGTAACAAAGATTTTGAGGCCACTCTAAAGTCCAGTAATTTCACTGGGAATCTTTCACTGACTTCAGTGAACCCTGAATCAGATCTCTGATTATGAGTTTACTTCAGTGTAGTTTCATAAGCTGTTTTCTGCAGTTTGCATACAATCAACTTTGCTCACTCTACTTGGACCAGAAAAACAGTTTTGAAGGCCAGCTACTGTATCTTGCATTCTTTTGGAAGTTAATATGCTTGCCAATTTCACTATTTCAGACCCAAAATATGCAAGCTGTTTCCAACATCTTTGGCCATTCATGTTACAGCATATTTTTTATATTTAAGCTTCAACTATCTGGACATAGTTCATGGGTCTTCATTTTAATGCAATTTAATTGAAAAAAATTTTTTTTAAGTTGAATAATACATCTTGTTACTGAATTAGAAATTAGCACTTGCAAACAAGAATGCTCTTTTTTTTCCTTGTTGTAATGCTTATATTAATGGGTTTTATACAGACATTTTTTGCAATGATCCCTCACCACCTGCTTTTATGCAGTGTATTTTCCTGAAATGACGTTTCATAGATCCTATTTTTAGCTAAATATCTAAGACTATAAGCACTGAACAGGGAAATAACTTACATTCACTAACAAAAAAAAAAAAACCAACCAAAAAGTTTGTCAGAATGTTACCATATGAAAATTTCAAACCAGTCAAACATTACAAGTTATGTATATCAGCATCTTTCAGTTATGCTTTCCCTTATAAAGTTTACCTCAGATAATACAAATAAGAATATTTGAATAGCATGTTTGTCCAGGTAAGTATGTTATCCAACAGAATAAACTAAACTTATAACATGTCTGGGTCATAATTTAAACTCAGCATTTTTTTCTGTAAAGCCTTTGGCAGCTCCCCCAACCATCTGTTAAGAGGTTGTGTGTTGATTTTTGTTTGGTAAAAGGTACAGGGCAATGTAAAGCTGTAGTTTCATTGAAAGGAGTTCATCATTACAGAGAAAGAAGGGATTCTGTTAAGCACTTACCAAAAAAACCAACCAAACAAAAAAACCCAACCAAAAATTAATTATTATTGCTCCATACAGCTAAATGAAAAACAGACAGGGGAGCAGATTAAAATAATGAGACAATTAGTCTTACAAATTAGTGCCAACAAAGCAGTCAGCAGAGTGAGCAACCACAGCAACATACCTATCAAGAAAGTTCTTGCAAGTATCATGGCAAAAGGTGAATTTTAACTGAAGATTTCTAGAAAGCTAATAAAAAACCTTTGTAGATGTATAAGCAAAGCCAAAGACCCTTGTCTGAAAAAGAAATAGTGAAGGATGTATTTTTTGCTTAATCAGAGGCAGGGGAAAAAAAAGCACAAAAAAAGCACAGCTCCTGCTTTACAAGAGGAAAAATGAAGGCAAAAAGGCCACAACCTGCTTCTAAATAATGCTGCTATACTTGATGCTGGTACCTTTCATAGGGCAAGCTATTAAGAAACATTTAAACTATATCTAATAAGAAGGAATATTTCTCTCAGGCACTCCCAGAGGAAAGTGAAAATAGAAACAAAAATATTTCTTAGAACAAGAAAAGTAAGTCACCACATGCCTACATCACAAGGCACTTATGCATTAGTCCTAAAAATGATCCAAACTTAGGACAGTGTAGCCCATAGTACTTTCAGATATAGCAACAATTCTTCAGAATATTTTTAAAGCTATCTTCAGAAAGTGCATTTTAATTATACTCTTTCATAGCTGCATAAAGACAGAAAACAATTGAAATCACACATACGTACATATACAAACATACATCCATCATCCATACATTTCTCAAGTCAAATTCATTGTAGATACTAAACATCCCTTCATGTTACCTCTCTGAAATTGTACCTGTGATCATCATGTTGCTAATCATAAAAGGCCCACTGGTGCAAGAAAATAAACTTAAAAAAAAAGTATGATGCTTAAGATAAAGGAAAGAATAAACCATATATGTGACAGAGTGCACATGTGTGTTCAATTCTGAAAGCCACCACCGTAGGCTGGCAGATTTCATTCCAGTTAATATTTATCTTCAGTCCAGATTTAGAATATGAGGAGTAATATTAAAAAACAACAACAGCAAAACCCAAAACAGCAACAAAGAACCAAACCCAAACAAAAAAAACCCCTAGGTTTTCAGTTTTGTTATTCCCCCTCTTTGTGGACATTACACAGAATGTGCAACTACAAATTAACATTCCAATTTGAGTTCAGGTGCTATCGTAGAGGGTATAAGAAATTCCCTAGAAAAGGCTCAGCCCTGTTACATCCAAAGTTTTTTGAGAAATGTTTTTCTGAACATTTGATCTTAGTTTGACCATACTTTGCAAGGATCCCTCACCACCTGCTTTTATGCAGTGTATTTTCCTGAAATAAACTTTCATAGTATCTTGAGCTAGCCACTCAACTGCTACTACATCTTCAATTTCTAAAAACTATGTCTCCAGCCTGATCAAGATGCCATACAGGTCCAAAAAATTGCATTTTAATCTACTTTGCTTCAAAGCTACAATTCAGGCATTATGAATCATGTGTCTGATGGAAGATAAATCTGGGCTTTCTCTCACGTCTCTGTGTTACAGTCCAGTTAGCTTTCATTTCTGGCTGTAACACTGTAACAGTTATTCACAGAAGGACAAGTTACAAGTAGGGTTTTTGACAAGCAGTCTAGAATATCTTCTAACACTAGAAAGCGGTTGTTCAAAGTGAGTGTTTAAAGATTGGCAGCTACATACAATTAAGGATGTTCTTTACTTAGGCCATTAGCTTTTAAATATCAGTTTAAAACTGCCAAACTCATCCTCTTCCCCAGGGCAATGATCAATAAATTAATTAATAACACCAAGAACACTGGGATGGATTTTTTCTAGACTCATCAGCCTTGACAAATATGTGTATTTCTTGACCACAAGAACACCAAACATTATTTGAAACAACACTTCCAGAGTTTAAAATTAATTGTTAGCTCCACTTTAAATTTAGTGTAAGATACACCATATAGAATTACTGATACTTGAATGGAAAAAGTGCACAGATTTATCCAAGCTACTGTTCAGTCAGTGTAGGAATCCCTTTGGACATCTTTACCCAACATGCACATACTGAACATAAGAAGAGGCTGATCACCCACTTCAATGATAGTACTCTTAATCCTACAATCACACATCTTTAGAGTTGGGCAAGAATACAGAAATAAGTCTTGTCAAACATTCAAAATAACCAGCATTACCCACAAGTAGCACCATCCAGATTCATTGCAAAGTACAACAAAAAAGCAGGGTTCACATACTAACCATGAAATAACTGCTGTTGCATCTCTGCAGCTATTTACACCATTAGACTATCCAAAATATATTATTAACATTATCATGATCCTGTCTCTTTCAGGACAGTAAGTGAATCATTTCTTAACAATAAATAAATAGCTGATAGGGTTTTGTGGAGTTGAAGGGTTAGTTTGGAGGAGGATGTGAGGCTTTGTGGGGGAAGGCTGGTGACAATTTTGTGGGGGTTTTTTTTGTTGGTTTAGGCTTTTGTTTGTTCTTTGTTGGTTGTTTGGGTTTTTTTCATTTTGGTTTGGGGTTTTGTGGGGTTTGTTGTTGTTTTTAAAGAAACTTTGATTTATCCTTCCTGGATAAGGTTCAACTACCTGAACTTTGTAGGGGAGCTGGATATTGACAGGACAGAATTCACATATGCAGAATGCATGAGCCAAATGTTCTAGCAGTCTATTGTCCTGGAATACAGAACTCTTCCTATCCTATTAGTTGCTCAGTGCAAAAGCAAACCTTTGCAAGATATCCTCTGCCTGCTCAGTGCCAAACAGCATGAAGGAAATCGTCAATGGACACTTTCTTCAGCCAGCTCTCACTTGCATGTTCTACTGGGTCTTTATGTGGCAACAGAAACACATGCCAGCCCTCAGCTTTAAAAAGGCATTGTGCCTCCAAATATTCATATTAGAAGTAATGAATGGTCATTATAATACAGTGCTTCCTTATCTTAGGGGACTATATGGAGCAACTTAAACCCAAGTATCTCTACAGCCCTGTAGACGGTGTTAAACAACATTAGGTTGTTGAGGTTTTTTTAATTAACCCCCCTTAACAATTCTGAACTTACTTTATTCTTAGGGGTAGCACTCATGTAGTGTTTTAAATAAGACTTTTTCCAATAAATTTCAACCTCTGTCCCACAAGTTACCTGCTTTAACTTGGTCAGCCCTGAATTGGTCAGGCCATTGGACTAGATGATCACTGCAGGTCCCTTCCAGCTGAAAGAGTCTATTCTATTCTAAAGTCCTCACACAGCCAGAAACACTGAAAAATGAAAATTCTATACAAAGCTCTCTGTGTCATAACAAAAAAAAGTTCACAAAGCAAAAATAAAACAAAACAAACAAAAAAAAGAAAAAAACACAATGAGGTCTATAAATAAATCCTTACAAAAACACACAAACACCTACTCATAAATGAAATTAAAAGTCTCCTTCACGCTGTTTAAGGTACACGCTAAGAGAGAGCTCTGGTGTAATCTGATGATGTTCCAAATGTGGTCCAAAGCTTCACAAGTGCTATAATCTGCCCTTTTGAAAAAACATTACAAGGTAGTTGAGATTTCTAGTCTCACTAGTTCTAACTGCTCAGAAGGGCTTGAAACAATAAATATCCTTCAAAATATGTGAGTGCTACATAATTAATTTTTTTAAACAGCATCTGACAGCTATAATCCACATATCTGCACATATACATGAAGAGAAGTTTACATGGACCTTTTTATAGGAAAAGGTTGTTAGATCTAAACATTTATAATACCAAATTATACATACAACACAAAAATTTTGCAGATATCAATCCTTCTACACATTAAAATTTCAGGCTATTCATTTTACAGTAGCTACCTGACTTTATGTAGCTTTCAGGAATGCCTGTGAACACTTGAGAAATCATGCCTTGAGGTTAAAAAGGATCAGATAACCTCGTTATATTCAACACCAAAGGCAAAAGGTTGACTAGTGTGTTTCATTTTTTTTTTCTAAAATTTCAAAGTTACCTGCTATATTTATATTTCTGAATAAACACATGATTTAATAGAGCTTTAATTCTGCAATCTAAATCAAAACCAGCTTTGATTATGTTCTTAAGAGAAACTGATAAATTACAAATCAAGTGTATCGGGTATTTTCCCAACCCACCAATAAGTAATACCAATAATAAACCACAAAAATCAAGATGCTGCTCCTTCACAGACAAGTAAGCAACCTTATTACCCTCAGCAAGACTTATCTAAATAGCTACTCCTGTTCATAAAACCTCAGATCCCACTCCAGATTTTATTAAGGTCTTACATAGATATAGCCCTTAACTAAAGCTTCTCATACCATCTAATGCCAAAACAACATTCCCGAATTTGGTGATGCTTCCATCCTGCATTAGATGGCCTATCTAGGACTCAAGATTAAAGCATAAACAGTGTCTATATTCCAGCTGCTAACACAGCAAATTAAGTGTTCAAACACCTAGGAAAAAAGTAACAAAAAAACCCCACAAACCACACACACCTCTTTCTCTCCATTTGTCAGAAAAACAGATTCCAAAACCAAAACTGACAGTTCCCCTAACATGCCTGTTGCATGAGAAACTCAACATTCTCTGGTTTTGTGCAGGATAGCTTTTCTCTATCCAGGTTACATAACTGTCCGAATGAACACAAAACCCAGAAGAGTTGAAGTAAGAATTTCAACTTACAAATCACAAAACATACACTACTTGCTTCAGGACAAAACTACGATGGCATCAGGCCAGAATCACAGAACCTCTCTGAAGAAAAACTGAAAGAATGAATTGTAACTTCTCTAAAAACCTAAGGAAAAATTCATCCTAAACTAAAAACAGAAATCTTTTTATTTCAAGACACTGTGTACAAATCAAAATGTAGTGACTGTTATGACAACAAGGAACAAGCTGAAGTTGAGGTTACAAAATGAAAATCAAGAAATTAAGGTAACTTTGGCAAACCAACTGACACTAAAGGAGCATGCTTAAAGAATTTCTCAGGAGTGTCCAAACTTACAAATAACCAGCAGTATATAACAATTAATATTGTGGCTAATTGTGACATTGTAATTCTCTGAATTAATCTGAATTAATTCCAAACAATTTTGGCTAATATTTCTAGACTTGTAATATGTAAAATACATCATCTTTTCATAGAAAATCAAGTACTATAGCACAATAAAGGTCCTAAAGGAAAACAACTTGAAAGCAAATGTTAAAGAATTTGTTAGTAAACAGGATTCAATAAGGTGAAAGATGTTTCCCAGCCTTGGCATCCAGCAGGGAGCCTCACTGGTGCCTGGATAAGCAGAGGAAAGCCTTGTACACAGACCTTGATATCTTCCCAGTAAAGTCGTATTTGCAGTGAAGGACATTGATAGAGATTCCAAAAAAGCGTGCTGGGGAAAGGGGGGAGTTAGACAGAAAACACAGGGCAGGCTTTGAGAACAAGGAGTCCTCTCCCAGATTTACATTTTCCAATCACCACTGACGTATGTGAAAGAAAACACAGATGATAAATTCTTGTTCTCAGCACACACTTCAGGCCATCACTTCAATTATTCCTATCAGTCCCGGCTGTCCATTGCACTCCCATTTCTACCTCCCCCAACACATGAATGATATTTTCCATGTTTTCAGCAGTTTTACAAAGCAGTGCTTTTTGTGCACCCAATCTGCAGGTGCAGCAAAGACCTTGGCAAGGGGCAAACCGATTATCACTTATGAAAACAGCTACACTGTATTGTTCATACTTCTTCAAGGTCTTGAGCAAAGTATAAATTGTCATGAAAACGAAGTTACTGCGATTCAAGCATCAGACAGCTAAACGGGTAAGACTTACAGCTGGTTTTAGACATGATTTTATAGTATTTTGTAATTTATAACCTTTTTTCCTCTCTCTTTCGTGCATTTGTTCTGTAATTCAGATATGTATTTTCACAGCTCTTAACTAGAAAAGCCTCAGATATTGTGCAATAGTGCAATATACTAGACAGGATATTGTTACTGACTTACAATTCATCTTCAGGTCAATTCTACAGAGATTCCTTCATTTTTCCTAAGAACTCTTCATTTTCTTTTATGTATTTCAAAAAATGAGGTTGCACTAGTAAATTTTTAACATACCAGCTACTTTTAAGTCTGCTGAATCCAGACATTAATGTTGGTTTTCTCAAACTTTAACCTCTGTTCTAGGCTCTACTAATTTAACAGCCTTATAGTTCAAAAGAAAAGGCACTGTGTAAAGAACGTAATTTACTTCTACTCTCCTTAATCTATACATTTATATTCCAGGTTTACTCCTGCCACAAGTGGAATTGATCTTGTTCTGGCTCGTTGTTCCTTTTTCCTATGCATATACTTCTTTGAGAATTGGATCTAAAGAAGCATAGGGCATGGGAAAATGGGGCAATTGAGGTACTTCGCTGTTTGTTTCAAATAACATTGTCAAGGTGATTGTAGAAACATATAGAGAAAAAGTAAGTATTGATATAAGATACTGGCATTATTTACTCTGATGTAATGATTGAATGCTGGTTTCATGCTAAAATAATTATTTATCACAAGACCAATATTTTAAGCATTTATCCAACTACAGTATTTAATACATTGCTTTGTTTCATGTTCCATCTAGAATAAATGCATTGCTAAGAAGCTGCTTCTATAGTCCTTATTCTCATATACATCCACCTGAAAATAATGAGAATTTAGTCATACCAATTGCGAAAATGCAACTCCTTAAACCTATCACACAATTGCTGGGAGTCAGTCTTCAATGAATTTACCTAGTGCTGGCTAAGGTCTGTAAGGCCCAGTAACATGTTAATGTTACCAAAGTGGGCTTTCTTCAATGTACTATTTATTTTTGGGGCTCGATCCTTTAAGATTCTAAGTACCTTTTATATGATGCCTGCATATGTGGAATTGCAAAATCATCCCTTTTAAAAAATAGACAGTTAATAGTAACTGAAACAATAAACATGCTAATTTTCTTTTCTCTTTCACCCACAGGTATCTTGCAAGCAGAAGCATAGAATTTCTCATTCAGCAGAAGAATGGTCATTAAATTAAATTTTTTATGTTTTTGCCCAAATGCTTTTATTTACTCTAAGTAATATCACATCAATTTGAGGGAGGGAGGAGGGGGCTGGGGGGAATATTACTATTATGAAACAATGTAACTGTACATACCACATGTCAAATAAAAATATGTTTCAGTCCCAGAAAAAAAGTTTGCATTACTCTGGCATCACAAATTCTATCAAATCTTATAAATCTATGTGCTTAGAAAAAGTGCATTACAAGTCATTTTACTCTATGTTTATTGTTATGCTCTACTACTCAAGCCTCAATTAATATTTTTGAAGTTACTGATTCATAACATGAAACGTGTTTCTGTAACACAATAGTGTCAGAAGACTGCTCTTTTTACATGTCACATTTTTTCTTAAATTAAAAGACAATAGAAAATTGTATACCCAGTTGTATCTTTTTTCATTGATTTCATATCAAAGCTTGTGGGAAAAGGGATGGAATTACATAAACAATACATTGCACAATTCACTTGTGAGAGAACGGAAGGATCTTTTTAATTAAAAGACTATTAAACCTAAACATTGTCATTAAAATCAAGAGGAATCTCTAGAATTACTACACTTAAAAGTGGAAAAAAGGCAATACAAAACAAAACATATAAATAAACAATAGACAAACATCCCCTATAACTTGTATTTTCTCAAATTCCACATAGATTTCATGTTCCTGTAAAATTTTTTGAAATTGCCATTTTAATAGAAAAATGAGTATTTTACCTTTAATACATATCTCATTTAACTTAGCTTATAACAATTCCCAGAGCTGTATGCAACAGGCACCCTGAGAATGCCTGATCTTGTCTGATCTCAGAAGCTAAGCAGGGTCAGGCACCCTGAGAATGCCTGATCTTGTCTGATCTCAGAAGCTAAGCAGGGTCAGGCCTGGTTAGTACTTGGATGGGAGGCTGCCTGGGAATACTGGGTGCTGTAGTCTTTCCTGCTCTGGCAGGGGGGTTGGACTAGGTGGTCTTTCGAGGTCCCTTCCAACTCCTAACATTCTGTGAAGTGATTTTTTTAAATTATTTTTTTTTAAGACACAATACACAGTTTAAATTAAAATCTAATAGGAAAAATAATGCCATCTCAGCTATCACTGAAAAGAAGAAAACAAAGGGTTTGGAGTGAAATTAATAAAAATAACAGATCAAAGACCAACAGTATCAAACATGGTTGCAGCAAAGCAAGGAGCGAGACTGAAGGAATACAACATTAATGTAAACAACATACCTTTAACATGTGGTATCTCTTAATAGAAAACTAATGGCTTTTATAAAAAGAAAGAACAATCTGATAAGCTATCTAAAAATCAAACAAAAACACAATGTTTACATTCACTCACTATCATAGAATGGCCCAGTTTGGAAAGGACCTTAAATATCATCTAGTGCCAACCCCCCTGCCATGGGCAGGGATGACACCCACTAGACCTGGTAGCCCAGGACCACATCCAGCCTGGCCTTGAACACTGCCAGGGATGGGGCATCCACAACCTCTCTGGGCAACCTGTTCCAGTGCCTCACCACCGTGGGTAAAGAACCTCCTTCTAATCTCTAGTCTAAATTTCCCCTCCTTCAGCTTGTAACCATTGCCCTGTGTCCTGTTGCAATCTGACCAGCTGAAAAGTCTCTCCCCTTCTACCTTGTAATCCCCCTTTAGGTACTGAAAGGCTGCTGTAAGGTCCCCTTGAAGCCTCTTTTCCAGCCTGAACAACCCCGACTCCTTCAGCTTATCCGCATAAGGGAGGTGCTCCAATCCTCTGATCATCTTTGTGGTCCTCCTCTGGACCCACTCCAACAGGTCCACATCCTGTCTATGCTGAGGACCCCAGAACTGGATGCAGTACTCCAGGTGGAGCCTCACAAGGGCAGAATAGAGTGGCAGAATCATCTCCCTAGACCGGGAACCATTTCAGCTAACTTACAAAACCCCACAGGAGGGCGTATATATGAACTGATAAACATGCACCTCACTGATTTTATTTTTTGTGGGCTTGGGTTGTTTTGGTGGGGGTTTTTGATATTTTTAAAATCCTTTGAGGAGAGCGAATCTAATTCTCACTCTTCTTAAGTGTAACTGGTTGCTGATCCCAGCTTTCATGAGTAAAGTCAAAGCTTTACAAACCATAACGTGCTTCTAAATGTTCTCAAAATCCACATTATTTCATTAACTTCAAAACACCAGTCTTTGTAAACATATATAAAGTAATGAAACAATAGGACACACATTATAAATCTCATGACAGATACTGGGAGTAGAGCAAGCAAATCTGGAGAAGGGATGGAACAATGATGGGATAGTGAAGCACAGATTACCTACAGGCTTTTTCACCTCTACCCAGTTTGTGCTTAATCTCTCAAACACAAAATGCAACCCTATGCTTAAACACCTTCCTGAACAAGACTGCAGGGAGAGTAAAAGTCACAGTTAAAATGCAAGTGGAAAGAAGTTTACGTTTTCTTTGTGGCACAGTATAAGATCCAAACTAATTATCGTTAAAAAAATTATTATTTTAAGAGGGAACAGTAAACCCAGGAGGTAAAGACAAGAAGATCCCAATCTGTAATGTTTAAGTAGAATGGCAGAACTCTAGCTATAAGTGCCTTTTTCACCTCCTAAAAATATCAAGTGAAGATGAAGTCACAAAACAGTATAATGAAATAACATTGAGGTACTTGCAAAATTGTTGAATAGTAAATACTCAAGTGAAGTGAAATGAAGAGCTGGAAAAATGCAAAGAACATTGCAATACAAAGAAAATCAGTATTAAGAATTTTACTATTCAACAACAGTATTACAGTTTGTACCTCTGCCCGAGTTAAACAGACAGTGAAAGCTTTAACAAAATCCCTTTGCACAAATATACTCCTACTGTTCAGTCTGTTATTCTCATGTAACTGTTGGGAAATGGGAGGAAAAAAGGAGACAGGGACAGGAGAAAGTGTGAACTTACCTCTATCTGCAGATAGAAGTACAAAATGTCCATTACTAAAATAAAGTAAAATTTAGGTATGAATTAAGATAGTGATGAACACTAACACTACAGCATTTGCACAAAGAGGGAAACACCAAGTTGGAAATTACTTTAAATCACTAAAAAGCAAGCTTTGGTTGCATTACAACAAACACCAACATTTCACATTACAATGACTGACCAACTAAAATTTCTTATTTTCTGTGGTATTGCTTTCTGTAATCACAACTTAAAAGCAGTGAAAAATATAGAAGGGGTGACATATCAACAACATTCTACCTGACCTGATAATCTCTTCTTGAATTTACACTGCTTATGGCAGTTTTCAAACCCTTCCATATGTGACTTTACTAATGCAATGGGAACAAACATACACACACTACCAAAAAAACACCGTACACAGCCCAGAGTTTTCTGTTAGGAAAGTCAACAAAACACATAAATAAGATCTCATCTACTGAAGGATTCCAAAAAGTGTCATTTCTAGAAAAAGGAGCAGGACTGTGGTGCAATGAGAAGATGAAAATATAAGTGAAACAGAACCGTAAACTATTAGATGAAGTCAGTTACAGTCGTGGAACAGTTCTCTAAGTAGTACAAATAGTTCAGCCACATCAACTAGAAGCACAAACTACATTTTCTGAAGAATAATTGCAACAAGAGAAATTCAATGTGCTAATAACACCAAAACAAGTCTCTTGGATTTGACAGTTAGAACTCGCAGCTAATCCTGTCAAGTTTTGAGCTGGTAGAGAAAAGCTAGCCTTCAGCTGTGGTTTGTCATTTAGCAATAATTATTTTCTTAATTATCTCTTCTTTAGTTTACATATTGGGAGATACTGATAAACACTAAGTGTTTCAATTACATCTGAAGCATTTTAATATGTAATAACAATCCAACAAAAGCCCTGTCAGAAGTCAGGCTAAATTTAAATTTCATATCAAAGTGTTTCATTATTACTGCATTCAATAGTCTTACAAGACACAGGGTACAATGTCTTTTATCAGAAATCATTTCCTCACACAATGTGTATTACATGACTGGGGTCCTGCAGTTCCCATGAATCCCTATTCTTATTTCTGCTTAACAGTATCTAAGCTTTAAATTAGATCAGAGAACCAACCTGCTTAGAAAATTAATTTTAAAATAAATTAATTAAAAAGATGAAAAATTCTGCTCCTCCCTCAGTGAAATTAGTTCTCTGATCCGATTCATTTTGTGCCTGCAAAATCAGCTGCAAAAGTATAATGAAGGAAGAGAAGGAGCTGTTGCTTATGTTGGAAGGACACTTAAGAACATCTTTGGAACCACACTTTAAGAGAGAGTTTATATTTTTTTCCCTGCTCCCTTTCTCTAACACACAAATTCCCGTGACAGATTTTCCCTAAAGAAAAGGGCCAAGGCTTAGCTAGAATGAAATACCTTAATCTTCACCTTTTTCAAAAAAATCACTGACACTTGCATATTTATTTTATCTGCAACACTACCTGTCAGCACTAGAATAAATGACAGTGTGGAAGCAATAAGAAATACATATCTGAATACAGCATTTTGCTCCAAAGCTCAACACAGTTAGCAGCAACATAACAGAAATTAATCTAAATGTTCATGTTGTAACTGATAATAAAGTTAAGTCTTCAACTTCATGTTCCAGCATCTGCATAAAACTTTTTTTTTTCCTTAATGTGTCGAGTCAGTTTCATTACTATACATGAACAAGAAAGGTGTAGTTCTATATGGAAAATTGAGCAGATTAAATAACCCACAGATGCTGGAAAGAAACAGCCCCTCATACCTTCCTCCTCCTGCTTACTTTGCACCAACACAGGCTGATTTTCTGACCCTTTGTAAACTCTTACCAAAAACATCCAGAAAAAGGAAAGGTCTTCTTTGTTTGGTTTTGGGGTTTTTTTTCAAACAAACTCCACCTAAACAACTTTAAATAGTTTTCTTTGTTAACTGTTTTTGCCAGAAGAACTGTTAATGAGAATTTATATGGCATGCACATATGCACAGAGGAAACAATACCCAACCAATAGCTCAGTTTGGGACTAATCTGGGTTGTTTGGGATTTTTTTACTGTATCAGACAGATGCTAGGGCTCATTTAATTAATGAGCTCTAATTCTTCCAACTTTCAGTGCTTGGACTAGACAGGCAGCATAAAAATATTAGGTGTGTATCAGTTCTTTTCCTCACTAGAATTGTTGCAACTTTTAACAAGTCCTATGTGTACTCCCCTTCAAAAAGCCAAGTCAAATCAATTAGATTTCACACAGACTCCAGAGAGGAGCTGCTGGAATCCAGTATTCTCCATAAACTGTCCCTCTGCTGTGGCACCTGTTTATCAGCTCTGGGCAGCACCGCTCCCAGGGCCGGGGCCCGACGGAACTCAGCCTCTCCCGCGTTCTCGGCGCTCCCCCTGCTGACACCTCCTCCGTAAAAGCAGAAAGAGGGAAGCGATTGAACAAGAGATGGAAAGGACGACAGTAGATAATGCACGTCGAATTAAAGGAGATTGGGTTTACAAAAGCAAAGATGAAGGAAAGAAAGGACTGGACGTTTATGAAGCATAGGGGAAGACAAGAACTATTGCTGGGAGGAAAATTTTGGACCTTTAAGGGGGGTTTTTTGTGTTCTCTTCCATTTCTGCAAGACATATCTTTTCTATAATACAATTACTTTCAGAACTTGTGACTACAACGCTTATTCCTTGTCATCAAAATGTATTTTCCACATTTTTGATGGTGAGCTTTGATACACATCTACATTGATGACACCATTTTTTTTTAAAGATAAATAAATCGTTGTAAATATTAAGTAATCTACCAGGAGCTGAACAGTTAATACACACTGGAATTATTCATACAGTCTTAATTCTACCTCATAAAACATGCATTATGATGTGATCTGAACTTATTCCTCTCAGTCATATAATGTTTTTTCCCTCCCACAGGAATCCTCCATTCTGCAGGATCAAAGCCTTATCAGCTGTAGATGTGGGAAACTATAGATCAACAGAGGAAGGGAAAGTAGAAAGAGAAAGGAAAAATCTTAAAATGAAGAAAGGTTAATGACATATCAAACAGCTTCTTTCTTCTGTCAGGGAGAGTTCCTGTGAGATGGGTCAAGAGTTTGGAGTCTGGTTTTTTGTTTGGTCAGGGGAGTATTTTTGTTGTTTTGGGGCTTTTGGTGGTTGGGATTTTTGTTGCTTGTTTTTTATTTGTTTGTTTGGAGTTTTTTTGCTGGATTTCAATAGGTTTTCTTCTTTTGAGGGAGAGTATTTTTAACTCGGTTTCGTTTTTATTTTTTTTTATTAAAAATATCCTTGTATTTTTTCTTGTTATTTTGTGTTTCATAATGTATCAAGGAGGTTAAATTAAGATTAAGCAGTCTTTGAATTTAAATTCTAAAACGTATAGATTTGAATTAAAACTATTTTATATTATATCCTTTAAGGAAAAAAAGCATTATCCACTGTCAGAGGGAGCCTGAAAGTAATAGACTATCCCCTTTGTTGGAGTACAATGCACTCTTAAAATTAAGCTAGTACTCAACTGTATTGAAATCATAGATGTCTAGTACTTAACAAATGGATTAAGTACATGGATTTTGCCCATTAACAGATTCTGCTTTAGGTACTCCAATGCGCCACTAAGTGACATAATTCAGCACCATCATAAGAGACCTTGCACCAGTGCAAGCAAACAACATTCAATTGACAAAGTACTGGAGCAAGGAGCAGGGGACATACTACAGGGTCAAACTGATCTACTCACAACATCTAGAAAAGCTGGCAAAAAGGAAGACAAAAGTAAAAGTCATATTCAAAAAAAAAATTTTTTTTACTAATGAGTTACATATGTGTCTGCTCATCACTCCAGTCCTTACCTTAGTTTCTCTATATGGAGATGCATTATGACTGTAAAGACACCAGCATTTATTTATATAAAGCAACAAAATTATTCACTACTACAAGGAACCATACTGCTTGTTCCTCTTCCTTTTCATGCTCCAGGCATCTCTTTATTCACATTACAGATCTCATTCAACTTTAGTTTTCCATCTGCTTTTCTTTTTTTCCCGTTTCCTTCTACCTTAGAAACCTAACCTAAATGGACTCCTTGATAGATTTTAGGGTTGCCTAAACTCAGAGCACGTGGGGAAAGCATGCTCAGAAAGATGGAGTGACAAGTGAAACAACTCCCTTCAAAAGCAGATGGCTGTTAGTTCTAGACCAAACTTTCTTTTAAACTAGGTGTGTCCTTTGTATGAGATAGAAATCAGTGGGCTACTTAACATTTTTATCTGGTGAATACCCTTAATATTTGTTTAAATGATTGAATTAACCTGTCTCCAGTGGTTTTTATTGCTCAAATACTTTCACTGCTAGCATACTGACAAATTCCAGTACAGCTCCTACACATTAATATTTTCCATAATCAAACCAACACCACTAGAATAATTGTTGCTTTGTACAAAATGATCTTCACAACTAATACAATTACTAAAACCATATTGACTACTATGAGACTCTCCCTAAAGTTACTTCAACAAAGACCTGAAATATAAAATAGAAAACATAGCTACAAGTGATACCAGACTTTCTTATTAAGTCTCAGTCAATAAATATTGCCATCAAAGTGAAACAGTAAAATATAAATCGGTTATATCTCCACTACACTTTTCTAGCTAACTGTTTGCATTCAAAGTTTTGACCTTCATGTTGTTGTTGTCTATGTATTCACAGAAAGTGCTAATAATCTATGCAAGATGGGATAAATGTTTCATCACAGAACCTGCCGTTTGTTAATAGCTAACTAGAACCATGTGGCAATTACCCTTTAAATTGTAATGGCTGTCATGACATTACAGTCTCCACACCAAAGTCCTTTCAATAGAGGCTTTGCCTCAAGACATGTCTGTATGTTAGGTAAATCATCATAACAACACTCAATGCATGAACATTAGCGTTTAAAAAAAAAAGAATTCACCTCAAGCGTGTTTTCTTGTGTTTATCACTTTCATAGCAACTGAGACTCCCTCTTCTAGTTTTGTTGAGCTCCTTGTTTAGTTTTGCTTTAACACTGCAGGGTCGAACTGGTCTGGCAAAAAAAGTTTTTTATGAAAAGGACATGTCCCTTCCCCCGCACAAACATAACAGCAAGATCTTACAGAAAACACAGTCATGTTAAAGAATACTAAAAGCCTTTAAAAACCCACCTAAACAAAAGCCACAAAACCAAACCAAACTACTAAAAAACCCAGACAGACATATATAGGGGAACACCATACAACTTCTATAGCAGCTACTTGCCAACACAGGGAAGTTTAGTCATTATGTCATCTACCTCTGTTTATAATAAATAGGTTAGCACTTAAAACATGGGCAGCCACAAAAGTGACTTTCATTTTATGTCTGCGCATGCTTTTCTACTAACAGTTATACCAACACAGAGATGTTGTTGTCAATACATTTGATTTTACCCAATCAGCAAAAGTCCTTAATGGTACACCTGTGTTTACAATCAGAAATTAAATCTACTAGCTTTTTTTTTTTTTTAAAGTGACTGCATTGAGTGCAAACACATCCTCAACAGCAAAAGTTCTCAGAGCAGTTCTGACACATATCTATAAAAGTGTTTATCACCAGCAGATAAAGCAAATGAGATCCCTTTAAAAAGTAGATTTGATTTTCAAAAAGAGTTAGGCAATACAGAAGTCTCTAGTCCTAGGCTCCTAAGTACAACTTCAAATCCAAACTACTTCAGAGGATATAAAGAGAAATTCTAGAAATGCTTTCTCATGTGATTCAGGCCCATGAATAGGAAGCTTAATGGTAGCATGAGTTCAAAATACTTTCATTACAAAAATATTGTATTAGCTTCCTATGACTTTGAGAAATATTTTTTCTATATTATTACAGTTAAGACTTTTCTACATTATTGAAATTTAGTCACATATTATGAATGATTTTTTTGTTAAAAAAACAAAACAAACAAAAAAAAAAGCAACACACACACCCCCCCCC